>CANSGD010000791.1:600000-1000612 GCA_947645195.1 Patellifolia procumbens
AACTTGGTGCATTCATTTGGCATGTCAGATCTTGTGCATATATATATTCATGAGCACTCGCCTGATTCTTTATATGTTGGAAGGGCATCGATGGTTTGCCCGATACACAGGGGGGTCTATTAATTCTTTTACCGCCACTTCTTTTAGGGTGACGGGGTTATTCTTTGAATTTTACATGTCCATAAGCTCTATGGACGAAGTGTGCAAATTATAGTGACATGATTTTTGTGTCAACACCCCCACAAAAGGGGAGGGGGTGTATTTTGAAAATGGTTTGGTTTTACTTAGGTTTCAAGTCTTGGGTAGTTGTTGGTCTGGTGTATCTATAGGTAGGTTTGCCAATTTTTTAGGCCATTTGTTTGTTTTAATGAGGAATTATGTATGTAATCAAGGTTTTGTAGTGTATGTAATTGCATTTTATTTAAAAAATGCTTCTCTTCCACTTGGTATTCGCAGAGCGAAACTATGAAATTGTACATACAATGATGTTATTTGTGGTATCATATGTGCAAAGAAGAAAATAGAACAAGCCAATGAACCAATACTTTTCTAGAACCGTATAGAGTAATAAAGCTTAAAAAGGACGACGAGCCAAACATTGAAGCAAGACATAATGCTTTTCTTTTTTACTTGTTCACAAGAGGTGTAATAGATTAGGAGCTTTCCCTCCAAAAATTTCCATTAAACTCTTGTTTCTTATTTTTAATGTGTTCCACTTTTACCTTTTATATTATTCACATATCTAACTTTAATGGTTCTTCCATTGTAACCTTTGACTTTTTAAACTATTTATACCGTCTCTAGGATAAATATAGTCTTTTGGGCTTTTGTTGGATTCTTCTCGATGTATGCTTAATTAGTATCGATTTTTTATAATAAAATACAATTAGATGTATTAACATTTTAAGTAATGCATTTTTTTCAACTTAATCTCATTTATAAGCATGAGATTATATTAAGGTAAGAAAATTAATCCTCTTGGGTTGCTCTCACACAAGGCCCCAGAGGTCAATTACAAGTCATAACTCCTTAAGCCCCCCTCCCATTGCTTGGGTAAAAATTAATCTCTAGACCAAGTTAGGGAAAATGGGAAGGCTCAGCACTTAATCCAACCTCAATCCTTCCTTTTTTTAAGTAGTGTATTGGGAGGCGTAAAACTCTACATGTTGCAAAAAATATAGAATAGAGGAAGTATATGTTTACTAGTGTATAGTTACAATTGTCATTATGCAAAATTTATAAGATTGGTCTTAATATATATTTTTAAAAAATATCTGCAGCCCTAAGGGTGCATACAAGAAGTTTCAAAAGGAAAGTTTTTGGAAAAAATAGACATTAGTTACATACTTACATTGGTTTATGCATGATTTGTCATAAATTCCCAATTTTATACCACTTAAGAAAATGTATTTAATGCCTATATGCAGCCCTTAACACTTAGGAAGGCTTATACCATTACCCTAATATTGTTTTACTAATAGATGATTGATAATACAATAGTGCTTGCAGTGGTGAATGCATGATTTTTAGTATGGTGGTTCACTATTTTTCATAGATCACCTATATAGATCTATTTTTTCCCCACAACTACTTCATAATAGATATCAATCCTAAAATTATATAAAATTCATATTATAACAAATATTACTAAAAAAGACCATATCTATACCTATCTACCTATTATAAAAAAGGAGGAAAAGGTCAAAGAATGGTCAAGATTTTGTATTAATTTTAATAATCCCCATATGGTCCTTTAAAGTTGTTTTTGCAACCTTCTCCATTAATAGAACTACTTAAGTTATGTTACAATTAAGGTTATTGTGAGTCTTTAGGGTCCGTTTCTTTTCAATTTATTTTGAGTCCTGATATGCTTAAAAAATATTTAATAAGGTCAAATAAGGTCTAATAAGATTTCTTTAAATAAGTTCGAGTAAGGCCGAAAAATGTCTAATAAGGTCCAATAAAGTCGAATAAGGTCTGATATGATCTAATACGTTTGATAAGATAAATCCAGATAAGCAAAATTAAGTTGCAAATAACAGAAATTTTTTATTAGTAATGTATTTAAGAGATTGATGTTGGCAATCGGGATTTAGGAATTTTCAATGTATGAAATAGCCTAATTTTGAGGTTATCTTGTAATAACATTACTCACAATTTGTTTTTAAAGATAATAAACAAAAGGACAATTTAAGTAAATGGGAAAGATAAGTTTTGTAATACATGTTTGATATTTGATGTGTCATGTGCATGTGCATGTGCATGTGTTTAATATGTAGATACGAGCTCTACCCCACAACTCATTAAGGGAATGTTTGATTGGGTGGACAACGTTTTTTCAATTTTCATTTGTTTGGTTTATATAAGGGGTAGGTCTTTGATTTTCCACGAATGAACAAAGTTTCTTTCCCGTTGTACCATTTTCCTCTAACTTTCTACCTACGGAAGCAAAAAAGAAAAACTAAACTACAAAGTTTTCATTGGAGAATAAATTTTCATGGAAAACCATATTATGTCGAAATGTTTCTCATAGCTTATAGATAGATTCAATTTTATTTGGTTGCACATACATTGCTTGATATATCTAAAGTATAAAATAAGCCAATTTATATCTAGGCTAAACGCTCAACGTAATTACTTAAAGTCAAAATTTTCGATGTAGATATTTCTTATTGCTTTATAACCTCATGAATAACAATAGAAATTTTATATCAACGTGCGAAGCACGTACCTGAAATCTAGTTACAATCAAAAAAGTGGAAGGTAATTCATATTACAACAAAATAATACTAAAGATTAATAAAGTTGTTCACAACGAGTTTTCATGTTTTAATATCGATCCATATTGACATCCATTTTAACATCCTAAATCATATATTTTTCTAGATAAATAATCAAGCAATCATTTAACATTTGATCTCCCATGCTATTTAGTAGTTTATCTTTCACTATGTAATGCCGTAAAATACTCTTTATATACTTGTCGTTGCAATAGGGAGAATCTACACCACCTTTCAAAAGCATGTATACCCGCTCGTTCAAAAACAAACTCAAGAACAATTCAATTTACAAATTTCAATGAATTAACACTAAAAATTGAAATTGAATTGAATTTAAGAAGAATTTATGAATTCAAAGTTCTAATATGAATTATAGGTAAAATAATTAAAATAACAAGAACAATTGAAAATAAAGCAATAACAGAGTAGAGAAGAGTGAGGAAGACTTAGTGATTGATGATTGAAATCCTCAACTGTTCAAGTCACTAGCTTGAATCTTCAACAAGTTCAAACATCTACAATGGAATTTGTCGCTGGCTGCAAACTAACCTACTTCTCTCTCTAAATTAAGCTATATAGGGTAATCCTCCTTTACCCTAACAATACCTCTCTAAAATTAATTAAAGAAATCTAAAATGAACCTAATCTATTTTTTTCATCTCTCCAAAATGGATATCTATGTCCGTAGAAATTAGTTAGTAATGAAATAGAAATAGATATACAAAAGAACAAGAAAAAGAAAAAGAAAATCAACTAAAGTAGAAGAAATTAAAATTTAAAATTTAAAAAACTAAATCGTAAATGTAAACCACAAGTTCACAAGTATGCCGACATCCTTTCTTCTGCTTCTATATCATTGTCAACTACCAAGTAGTACTTGGTCTAGTGGTAACGAAAGCACCCTTTCAACCTCAAGGATGTGATTCAATCCCTATGCAAGGCACTTTGAGGGTAGAGATTCCTCTTACCCTTCCCTTTATTCTCAATCCCTATGCGGGGCACTTTGAGGATCACTTCCTCTTACCAAAAAATTAATATCATTGTCAACTATCTTATTATCACCAACAATCTTCTAATAGACAATAGTCATCATCTATTTAAAGCATCACAATCATCAGTCATCAACGTTGATCTACTTCTAATCGTCATCGTCTATTTATCATGATCATCAGTCATCAACGCATCCTTATCACCATAACAACATTATGGTTGAATCATAATCATAAGTTCAATTGGGAGCAAATTGAATTCAATTACGTAGTTTTCAATTCAAGAAGTTAGATATAAGTCCATAATTTGATGTTTGGTCGACGAAAAATTAGGATTTTTGGGATAAATTGTACTGCAGTTTTTTTTTTTCTAATTGGGCTCCAATTTGGGTTTACATAGCTAATGAAGTTGTTAGTTGAGCAAACTGAAACCCTAATTGTGCATTGAAACTTTAATTTTGCATAATTGATACTGTTAGAAACTGACTGTTTACAATGACTGAACAAGGACTAAATTCAAGGCTGTGTCGCGGTAGAAGACCACTGACTTGAAAGCAATTACGGCCCGACTATGGTGGTAATCGCAACTGGCCGAAAAGCTCCCCAAGGTTAACACAGCAGCCTCTCTAAGTCACCACTAACAGAGAAAAGCTTTGGAGATTGTATAGCACATACCCAGGAAGAGAATTTTCGGATACCAAACTGAGGTAGCAGTGGACTGATTTTATAGTAAAAGAATCAGGCCAAATAAGGAAGGTAATAAACAGAGGGAGGAAATCAAGGGCGACAATAAAGGCCATTAACACTGTAACGTTTAAAAACGTTTCAGTGTTACATATTACCGTTACACACAGTTGGGCTCAGGTCCAAAAAGATAAGCTCCAGCTCAGCTCTTCCCAGAACCCAGATCCCAGATCCCAGGCCCAGCCCGGTCCGGGCGGGCGGCGCGCGCGCGTGTGTGATAGCAAGCCCAAACCCAAGCTTGATCTCCAACCACAAAAGCCAACCAAGTACTCAACTCAATAAACATGAAGAGGAAGGGAGTTAATAAACAAAGGCAAGCTCCCTTCCATAGGTGATGTGGGATGTTTGGAAAAAACACAAGTAGGCTTTGCAAGCGTTAACTCCAACAATCCCCCACAAAGGCTCTGAAAAGCAAAAGAAATTCCTGGGTGAGGAAAGGGAGGTACTTAAGCATCAATATCTTTCGATTTGATTTGATACATAGTGGAGTGAGGCAACAACTTACTTTCTAGTGAGTGAATTTCTCTTGAACTCACCAGAGTTCCGTTGAGACCCCCACAACACATACCTACCTTAAGAACGTGCAGTCTCCGCGATACAACACAAGCGCTTTATAGCCATGCGCACACCTTGGGTCTCATAAGTGCTCTAGAAAGACAGCCCAGTCTTTCATAGAAGGCGGCTTAACCTCCACACTTACGTAGGTAGTCCATTAAGTGTTCCTCAATAACACCACCCCGAGGGATATGGAACTATTAAGAGCAAAAGCTCAACCTCACAATATAAATCCATCAAGTACGTCTCAATAGCACCACCAAACAGGCTATGGATTTAGAAAGCACTACCAACACGCCATAGGGATGAGAAATGTAGTGCAAGTTAAGATTCTATGGCTTCGTTTGACCACAAACGGGTATCCACCATAAACTCTCAACTAATGGGCCTAAGCCCCATCCCCCTCGACGACTCTAGGACAACTCTCCTAGATAATCCCTTAGTAAAGGGATCAGCAAGATTTCTTTCGGACCTGACATAGTCCAAAGAAATCACCCCATTTTTCAGGAGGTCTTTCACGACTCCATGTCTGATCCGTATGTGTCTTTTCTTACCATTGTAGACACTGTTCTTAGCAACGCCAATGGCTGCTTGAGAATCACAATGAAGGGAGACAGGAGCACCCTGCCCTCCCCATAATGGAATATCAGACAAAAGGTTTCTCAACCACTCAGCTTCTTGCCCTGCCAACTCGAGTGCAATAAACTCAGACTCCATGGTTGAGCGTACTATACAAGTCTGTTTCGAAGACTTCCACGAAATAGCACCACCACCAAGAGTAAACATGTAACCACTAGTTGAACTAATCTCATCATTACCTGAAACCCAGTTTGCATCACAAAATCCTTCAAGTACAGCAGGAAATTTAGAATAGTGCAAACATAGATCAACTATTCCTTTCAGGTATCTAAGAAGACGATGAAGAGCATTCCAATGTTCATTACTAGGGTTATGAGTATACCGACTCAGTCGACTCACTGCATAAGCTATGTCAGGTCGAGTACAGTTCATGAGGTACATCAAACTACCTATGACTTTCGCATATTCACTTTGAGAAACACTTTCTCCTAAATTCTTAGTCAAATGAATACTAGGGTCATAGGGTGTACTCACTGGAGCAACATCAAAGGAGTTAAACTTTTTAAGCACCTTTTCCACATAATGAGACTGACTAAGGGAGATGCGACCGGAGGTTTTCTTAAGTCTTACTCCTAAAATCACATCAGCTTCTCCCAAATCCTTTATCTCAAACTTCGATGCCAAGAAAAGTTTAGTATCATTGACCACCTTTAAATTGTTACCAAAGATCAACATGTCATCCACATAAAGACATATGATTACACAATATGATCCTATTAGCTTTGAGTAAACGCAAGAGTCAGAGTTGTTGACAATGAAGCCATTTGACACAATAGTACTGTCAAATTTTTCATATCACTGTTTTGGTGCTTGTTTGAGACCATATAAGGACTTCCTCAACTTACACACTTTATCTTCTTGACCTTGCACCACGAAACCCTCAGGTTGAGACATATAAATCTCCTCCTCTAAGTCACCATTCAAGAAAGCAGTCTTAACATCCATCTGATGTATGACTAAGTCATGAATAGCAGCAAGAGCTAACAGGGTCCTAATGGTGGCTATCTTAGTCACAGGAGAATAAGTGTCAAAGTAATCTAGTCCTTTCCTTTGAGTGAAGCCCCTAATCACAAGTCTGGCTTTAAACCTCTCAATGGTCCCATCAGGTCTCAACTTCTTTTTAAAGATCCATTTGCTATCTATGGTCTTTGATCCCTTAGGTAAGTAAGTTAACTCCCAAGTGGAGTTAGACACTATGGAATCTAACTCGCTCTTAATGGCCTCTTTCCAAAAACTAGCATCCACAGATCTCATTGCTTCCTCAAAAGTCTTAGGGTCCTCTTCTATCATGAAAGCATAGACAAATTCATCACTCAACAAGTCAATGCAAGAGCTCTCAAACAGAAAAGCAGTGACAAAATCAGAACCAAAGTCTTTTGCTACTCTAGGTCTTTTACTTCTCCTAGGTTCATCTATAGCACTAGAACTACTAACATGCAAATCAACTGAAGTACTACTTAAAGTCAAATCAGCAGTAACATCACTAGTAGGTAAGAGAACGTCGTGCGTAGAACAAGTAGGTAAAACAACCGTAGGAGAAGAACATGAAGGCATGGAAGCAACATCACCCTTTTTCAAGGGAAAAACATGTTCAAAGAACTCAGCGTCTCTGTACTCACAAATAGACCTATCACTCAAAGTCATGAACCTATAGGCAGCATGGGCATAACCAATAAATACTGCATCAAAGGTCTTGGGTCCAATGTTTGACCTTTTATAGTCAGGTAGCCCAACTTTAGCTAGACACCCCCACACTCTCAAGAAGCTCAAGTTTGGAGTAAACCCCTTCCACAATTCATAGGGAGTCTTATCTAACCTTTTGTGAGGTACTCTGTTAAGAACATGACAGGCTGAAAGGACTGCTTCCCCCCACATTTCATCAGGCAACCCAGAACTTACAAGCATAGCATTCATCATGTTTTTCAAAGACCTATTTTTCCGTTCAGCTATACCATTCTGTTGGGGTACATAAGGTGCACTAAGTTCATGAATAATACCCAATTTCTCACAATGGTCATTCAAAGAGAAGTTTTCATACTCTCTACCTCTGTCAGATCTAACCCTCTTGATTTTCCTATCAAGTTGGTTTTCAACTTCGGCCTTATATTTGATGAAAGCTTCCCCTGCCTCACTTTTGGCTTTGAGAAGGTAAATCTTAGTGTACCTCTAAAAATCATCAACACATGAAATATACCAGAATTTTCCTCCTCTACTTCTAGTGTTCTGGAAGTCAGCTAAGTCCGTATGAATCAACTCTAGAAGTTGTGTGGTCCTTTGAGTCACAGTTTTGCAAGGTTTCTTAGTGAATTTTGCTTCAACACAAACTGGACACTTAGAAAACTCAGTAGTCGACAGATTAGGAATTAAAGCTAAGGTCCTTAGTCTCTTAATGGAAGCAACATTCACATGCCCTAATCTACCATGCCACAAATTTAAAGACTCGGCAATATAAGCAGAACCAGAAACAGTTTTATTAAAAACAGCAGAAATAGAAGAAGCAACATTCAGAATAAATAAACCTCCACTTAAATACCCCTTCCCAACAAATTCCCCACCACGAGTCATTACAACTTTGTCAGCCTCAAAAACAATTTTCAAACCAGCTTTGTTTAACAAGGCACCAGACACTAAGTTGCGACGCATAGTAGGAACATACAACACATTTGAAAGGGAGAGGGTTTTTCCAGAGGTAAGTTTAAGAGTGACCTTTCCTCGTCCAAGTACTCCAGCAGTTGCAGCATTGCCCATGTAGACACACTCGCCTTCAGAAGCATCCTGAAAATCATGGAGCAGCTCCTTGTTTGCACAGAAATGTCTTGAAGCCCCAGTGTCCAGAATCCAATCAGTACTGTTCTCGATCAGATTTGCTTCAACAACCACAGCAGCGACAATGTCGTTTGATTCAGCAAGGTTGGCCTGAGGTCCTTGTTTTTGCACAGAACCTTGGCGTTGAGGGCATTGGTAAGCCTTATGATCTGGCTTGCCACAGCCATAACAGAGGACAGACTTCTTTTGAATCTTGCTATCCGGTTTGTTAAATTTGCCTTGCTTCTTTCCCTTGTTATTACCCTTTTTTCCCTTTACCCTTAAACTTATCAGAGCTTGATGGAGCAGCAGATTCCACCAGGTTAGCTTTAGTGGTATTAACAGAAACTGAATCTAGATTGTCCTTAAGGCGATTTGCCTCTTCAATCCTCATATGACTAATTAATTCCTGAAGAGACAGGAATTCTTTTCTGTGTTTCAGATTATTTCTAAAATCTTTCCAAGAAGGGGGAAATTTTTCTAGTAAAACATTAGCTTGAAATACTTCACATATTTTCATGTCCTCATTAAGAACATCAGCACAGAGATTTTCGAACTCATGAACTTTATCCATGACTGGCTTATCATCAACCATACGGAAAGCCGGCCACTTGCCAACAACATATTTCTGTTTTCCAGCATCATCAGCCCCATATTTTTTATCAAGGGCCTCCCAAATCAGTTTTGAACTTTTATGAACCATAAACAAATCATACAGATTATTGATCATCAGATTAAGGAGGTGGAAACGGACAGTTTTATTATCTTTTACATATTTTTCAATTTCGTCCTCTTTCTTCTTAATTTCAGTAGCAGAAGGAGAAGAGGATGAGTCACCTGTAGTAGTAAGCGCAGTGGGACAGTCCTTGAAAAGGACGTAGTCAATGTCCAATTGCTCAAAGAACATCAGCAGTTTCGAAGACCAACGTTTGTAGTTGTTTCCGTCAAGAGATTCGAGCTTGGACAGATGAGACACGGATTTGCTTGAAAAATCAGCCATTGCAAATTAAAGTAATTGCTTTCAAATTGTTAGAAACTGACTGTTTACAATGACTGAACAAGGACTAAATTCAAGGCTGTGTCGCGGTAGAAGACCACTGACTTGAAAGCAATTACGGTCCGACTATGGTAGTAATCGCAACTGGCCGGAAAGCTCCCCAAGGTTAACACAGCAGCCTCTCTAAGTCACCACTAACAGAGAAAAGCTTTGGAGATTGTATAGCACGTACCCAGGAAGAGAATTTTCGGATACCAAACTGAGGTAGCAGTGGACTGATTTTATAGTAAAAGAATCAGGCCAAATAAGGAAGGTAATAAACAGAGGGAGGAAATCAAGGGCGACAATAAAGGCCATTAACACTGTAACGTTTAAAAACGTTTCAGTGTTACATATTACCGTTACACACAGTTGGGCTCGGGTCCAAAAAGATAAGCTCCAGCTCAGCTCTTCCCAGAACCCAGAACCCAGAACCCAGGCCCAGCCCGGTCCTGTCCGGGAGGGCGGCGCGCGCGCGCGTGTGTGGGTGATAGCAAGCCCAAACCCAAGCTTGATCTCCAACCACAAAAGCCAACCAAGTACTCAACTCAATAAACATGAAGAGGAAGGGAGTTAATAAACAAAGGCAAGCTCCCTTCCATAGGTGATGTGGGATGTTTGGGAAAAACACAAGTAGGCTTTGCAAGCCTTAACTCCAACAGATACTAATTCCTTATATTCTTTTTCTTAATTTGTAAGATAAACGATGTCTCAACAATAGGGCAATTTAATCAAGTGTCATTGTGGGCTACCTGTTGTTGAAAGACAACCAGGGACTGAAAAAAATCCAGGGATTGAACTGCAAATTCAGGCTCTGAGATGAGGGGATGCAATTGTTTTACGCAAGTGGATAAGGATATGAAGTAATAATAAAAGGTAGTCATTAATCAATTGATGATGCAAAAAAGATGCTAGAAGTTGAAAATAATATGTCGAAGTGGGGTGAGAAATGGAAAGAGGAAGAGAAGCAAAACATAACAGGAGTACAAAACAGAAAGACGAGTGAGAAATGGAAAGAGGAAGAGAAGCAAAACATAATAGGAGTACAAAACAGAAAGACGAGTGAGAAATGAGAAGAGGAAATAGAAACGGAGTAAAAAAATTACTAGGTTATGTGCGGGCACCACAAAAGTTTTTCCTTGATAGAAAACATGAAATGATGAGAGTTTATAACATTTCGCAAAAAAGTGGTAAATTTTTTTAAAAAATCTTAAAGTTAGTAATTTACAAAATGTTGTTACAAAGGTGATAAAAAATAATTTATCCTAATTATTATTTGAAAATAATATACATAGTCGTAAGGGCTATGTTTATGTTAATTTAATCTTTTCATTTTTAGTAAATTTATCTAATGCCTCGATGATTTCATTAGCATTTGCCATATATAAATAGTGTATATACGTGCGATAATTTGGTTATACTTAAGAAAAAGTGGGGGCATTTCAGAAATTTACATCAAAAAATTTACTTATATTAACAATGATATATATGAAATTAGTGCATATATTGATATAGAATTATACTTTCCACCTAAATAAAAGATTTTTTTGCGCAAACTTCAATAAACACAAGTGAATTTATATCGTAAATATCTCAAAAGTTTAAATCTAGTAAGTATAGTACTTCCTCCGTTTCTTTTTAATTGCAACAAAGGGGTATTATTTGTGAGACATAAAAAATTGTTTTGTTGAAATTAAAAAGAAAAAGAGGAAGTATATCATATTAACATGGAATATTTGAACGGAATAATCCTAATTATAACCTTTTCGTTCAAAATAATCTCAATTATGTGATATTCTAGAATAAATCCAAACTATTAGGGGTACCTTCCCAAAATAATCTAAATTTTATTTTTCTTGTTTTCAATGATCTATTTTGGGACTAATATACACATTAGAATTAAAGTTTCAATTATTTTGAGAAGGTACATCCAATAGTTTAGATTATTTTATAAGAACCTACAATTGAAATTATTTAGAACAGAACGATCATATTTGTGATTATTCCATTCAATCTGATGTTACAACAATTTACTAAATTGACACTCATGTTAGTTTTGGTTCATGATGACGGTCGAGTGTTTGGACGTGCATATTTCAAGTGACGTGTAAGCTTATTACTTAATTTGGTCATTTTCCTCACGTGTTAGTTTACGTAGTCTCATTTGGGAGAAACTATTGGTGACAATATGGTGGAGTCCAAAAGACTCCACCACACAATTAAAAAAATCAAATAAATATGAGTTGTCACATTGTAATTGGTGTAGGGAGGAGAGATAATGGGCCTGTTCAGTTCAGCTCCAATAAGTTCAGTTCAGTTCAGTTCAGCTCTAATAAGTTCAGTTCAGTTCAGTTCAGCTCTAATAAGTTCAGTTCAGTTCAGTTCAGTTCAGTTCAGCTCCAATAAGTTCAGTTCAGTTCAGCTCTAATAAGTTCAGTTCAGTTCAGTTCAGCTCCAATAAGTTCAGTTCAGTTCAGTTCAGTTCAGCTCCAATAAATTCAGTTCAGTTCAGCTCCATTCATTATTTAACCATTTGTATAATATTATTATTGTTGGTCTAATTTATTTTACTTATTATTATTGTTATTAAATAATAATAATTATTATTATTTATATGTATTATTTTTTATTATATCTTTACTCATTTTTATTACTATTATTATTATTATGGCTGAGCAAAGTTTGGGTTGGTGCACGGTTTAACCAAATTTGATGTCAATACGAGTATTCTAATTTGCAATTGTTGTTTTATTTTACTGAATAAAAAACATTATTACATCATACAAATAAGCTACAAAAAGCTAGAAGATATGAAAAAATTACAAAGTTGCTAATAATACTGCAGTACTATTTAAAATACAACATTGTCGTTACGTTGTATATTAAATATACTTTGGCGGTTTGGTGTATTTCTATCATCGACCAACCCACCACAAATTTTGGTTTGGTTAGAAGCACACATCAACCCATGTTTTAAGCTAATTATTATTATAATGGTAATACTATTAATTTACTTCTTAGACATCATATTATATCATCATCATCAAGTATTAATATATTAATACTAATAATTGTAATTACTCATTATTAATTATTATTATTATTATTATCAATAATTATTATTTTTAAAATTCATTTATTATTATTATTTATTTATTTATAACTATCATAATAACATCAAAAATAATATTATCATTATTCATTTGATATTATTCTAAATTATTAATTTAATTATTATTACTTAGAATTATTATTACTTATTATTTAATATTCATAATAATTATTATTTACTTATTATTCATATACTTATTGTAATTTAATTCAATTCAATTCAGTTCAGTTCAGTTCAGTTCAGCTCCAATAAGTTCAGTTCAGTTCAGTTCAGTTCAGCTAGAATTAGCCGAAGAGAACAGGCCCAATATAATTTGTTTAAATCATTCAACAACTATTTTCTCCTAAATTAAAAATCAAAAAAATAAAAAAAAATTACCAACGGTCGTATTTTTTCATGATCTATAAAATGAGACCAATCTTGATATATTTTGAAATAATTTTTGAAAAAACATTTTTCAACCTTATTTTCTATTTTTAAACAACTTTGTTCTCTTTGATAAATTTTGTAACTTTTTTTGCTGAAAAAATCCCCAAAAAATGTTAATCACGTACTCCCTTCGTCCCAATTTATTTTACAATTATTGTAATAAGTCCGGATGTACCTTAAAATGAGCAATGTATCTTAAAATGAGCAAATATATATATCTTCAAGTATGCTAACATAAAAAAACAAATAGAGTCATAAAAAATAGTACATGAGCAACATTATTTTCAAATGAGAAACACGAGTCGTGAAAATATAGAACTTTGCTTTCATATAAGCAAATAAATTAAAATAGAATGTGAAAAACTAGTAAATCAGCGGAACTAGCTATTTGCTGAAGACTGAAGGAATTGCACTCATTTTCTCTAATGAGTATAATTATTTTGCTCAGGAGTAAACATTAATTCTGCTCATTTTTGCAAATGAGCATGCATTAAGGCTGAGACTCTGCTTATTATTTATTTATGCAAATGAGCAATATAACTTTTAAATGAGCGGAATTAGTTATTTGCTCAAGACTGAAGGAATTGCTCATTTGAGCAGATGAGCTAAATTAAAGTGTATTTCTTTTGCTCAGTAGTAAACATTAATTCTGCTCATTTGCGCAAATGAGCATGTATTTATTTTTTTAACACCGAAATAGCTGCTAATTATTTATTTGCGGAAATGAGCAATTATATAATTATCCATGGTTAAGTAAATATTGATAACTATAGCACTAACATGAGCAATATTTTTTTTAGGGAAGGATTATTATATAAATAAAGAAAAGAAGAATAAAACAAAAGGGGTAGAAAAGAGAAAAACAAAAGGGGTAGAAAAGAGAGAAAAAAAAGGGGTAGAAAGTGGCAATTAAATGAAAATCTAACTTTAAAATGAGCAATTAACCTTTGATTTTGTACTTAAAAAGGCCATAAAATAAGTAAATGAGAACTATAGCTTTGAGATGAAAATTTTATATTTCTAACGCATCAATTACATTATGCTTTGAAACAAACATAACTTTATTCTTTTGTATAGATAAGAAGGTCGTACAAGAAGTAAATAAGCAATAAAGTTTTGAATAATATTAAATTATTAACTAATTCATGATTTTCAATAATCATAAATTATTTCACGTTTTATTATATGTATAATAAGGCCGTGAAATATGAAATGAGCAATAATATAGCTTGGAATGAGCAACCGTATTATTAACTGATCACGTTATTTCACACTTTCCAATTAACATAACAATGTTTGATTTTTAATATACAAGAAGGTCATTTACTTTTTTTTTCTTTTTTTTTCTTGTTACTTGAAAATAGTCAATTGAGTAATAAAGAAAATAGACAACAATAAAATAGAAAAGAGGGGGACCATCCATAGAAAATATAGAAAGAAGAGATGAACAATTTAATCAATAAAATATAGTTGCATAGAAAAATAAAGGAACAAATTTTTGTAAATAATAAAGGCCAGTTCAAGTATAAAAGAAAAGTTCTTTCAGGAACAGAAGACTTCAACGTAAATAATACCAAAACATACAACTTTTGCTACCAAAACAACTTCAATGTAATACCAAATCATACAACTTTTACTACTAAAATAACTTAAATCACCTTAACTCACATCTACCATCAAACAGAAGACTTATTGCTATCAAAATAATTTCAATGTGATACCAAATCATAAAACTTATACCAAAATAACTTAGATCAACTTAACTCACATCAATTAATAAACAGAATACCTTTTGCTACCAAAATAACTTAAATGTAATACCAAAGAATAAAACTTTTGGTACCAAAACAATTTAGATTACTAAACTCAAATCAACTATGAGGGATGTCAGTGGATCCTAGACCAACGGACCCAAATCCATTTATTAGGATCTGGGTCTTTAAATTATAGCCCATCGGATCTCGATCCCTCTCCCAAAAAACGAATCTGGATCTGGATCTCACGCTTAAGTCCAGAATTATAGCAAAAATTATATGATTTTTTTCCACTCCGCTAGTTATCAACTCCTCAATCTCATTCGTTATCCTACCCACTGTCGCCGGCGTTGTCACCTGATTCATCCACGGCTCGCGCCACCATATTGTCACTATTGAATGTTGGAAATACGTTAAGCAGTCATTAACGTTAATACTACAATGAATGCTTATATGTTGCAATGTCAAATTTGAAGATAACTTATATGTAACAACAAAGGCTAAAACTCCTCATACTAAAACAACTTCTTTCAACTAAATCAACATAAGACCTTTTGGTATACCAAACCAACTTATACGCAATACCAAAGCAGGATACTCTGGGTACCAAAACAACTTAGATGAAATAAACTTCAACATTTTACCAAAACATATAACGTTTTGGTCCCAAAACAACTTAGATATAACACCAAAGGCTAAAACTCCTCCTACCAAAATAACTTCTTTCATCTAAATCAACTACCAGATATAAGAATTTTTGGTACCAAACCAACTTATACGCAATACCAAAGTATGATACTCTGGATACCAAAACAACTTAAATGAACTAAATTTTGATATTATACCAATACATATAACTTATTGGTGCCAAAATAACTTATTTGTAACACCAAATGCTAAAACTCCTCCTGTCAAAACTACTTTTTTCAACTAAATCAATTAACAGACATAATACCTTTTGGTCCCAAACCAACTTATACACAATACTAAAGCATGATACAATGGGTACCAAAATAACTTAGATGAACTAAACTTAGACATCATACCAAAACAAATAACTTTTTGGTGTCAAAACAACTTATATGTAACACAAAAGGATAAAACTCCTTCTACCAAAATAACTTCTTTCAACTATATCAACTAACAGACATAAGAATTGTTGATACCAAACCAACTTATACGCAATACCAAAGCATGATACTTTGGGTACCAAAACAATTTTGATGAATTAAACTTTGACATTATACCAAAACGTATAACGTTTTGGTGCCAAAATAAGTTATATGTAACACCAAATGCTAATACGCATCCTACCAAAACAACTTCTTTCAACTAAATTAACTAACAGATATAATACATTTTGATACCAACCCAACTTAAATGCTATACCATAGCATGATACTATGGGTACCAAAATAACTTAGATGAAGTAAACTTATACATCATACCAAAACATATAACTTTTTGGTGCCAAAATAATTATATGTAACACCAAACTCCTCCTACCAAAATAACTTCTTTCAACTAAATCAACTAACAGACATAAGATCTTTTGGTACCAAACCAACTTAATTTTACGCAATACCAAATCATGATACTATGGGTGCTAAAACAATTTAGATGAAATAAACTTTGACATTATACCAAAACATATAACGTTTTGGTGCCAAAATAACTTATATATAACACCAAATACTAAAACTCCTCATACCAAAACAACTTCTTTCAACTAAATCAACTAATAGATATAATACCTTTTGATACCAAACCCAGGGCCGGCGGCGCGCCGGCCCAGGGCCCCCCAAAAAAACATTTCCCTGCAGTTAAAAAAAATTAATGAAGATATTAAATGATATTGATTTTCCCCAAACCACGCAACATTCATCCTCTTTCCTCGCACACTCCACTCTTATTCTCTTTCCCCAAAAACTCATTCACTGCTCTAATTATTTTCCAATAATTTCCGAAACAAAAAACACTCATATTGCTAATTTCAAGGGTTTCAAATCTTAATTATGAGAAATACCCAATATTATCTCCGAAAAACTCTACCAAATCCCATGTCTATTGCAATTATTTTCTTCCCTCATTGAATAAAATGATTATTATGCTCAATGTTCAACGGGAAGAATTTTATTTACTAGTATAAAAAGCTTGCTTTTATCTCCCATGCACAAGTTTTTCCTTTCAAAAAAAAAAGTTCCCATATCACAATTCATCATATTACTCAGTAATGAAGAGTCTAATTTCGGATTGACAAAGAAGATTATAATTACGATTTTGTAGTTGTTGGATTTGTGAAATTTTGGATAGGAAAAAAGATTGAAGAAGAGTTTAATTTCGATTTTGCAATCACGAAGATAATCTTTTTTTAGAGTATTTCTTATCCTTAGATACATTTTGTTTATTTAGATTGTAACGAATTTTTGTTTGATTAATTTAATAATAATAAAATTTATATTGCATATTTTATTAATCTCTTATGCGTTAAGGGCCCATTTTTAAGTCTCGCCTCGGGCCTAATAATACTCAGGAACGACCTTGACCAAACTAACTTATACGCAATTCCAAAGCATGATACTTTGGGTACCAAAACAATTTAGATGAACTAAACTTAGACATTATACCAACACATATAACTTTTTGGTGTCAAAATAACCTATGTAACACCAAATGTTAAAACTCTTCCTACTAAAACAACTTCTTTCAACTAAATCAACTAACAGACATAAGACCTTTTGGTACCAAACTAACTTGTATACAATACCAAAGTATAATACTCTAGGTATCAAAACCACTTTTAGATGAACTAAACTTTGACATTATACCAAAGCATATAACGTTTTGCTGCCAAAACAATTTATATGTAACCAAAGCATGATACTATTGCTACCAAAATAATTTAGATGAACTAAACTTAAAGGTTATACTAAAACATATAATTTGTTGGTACCAAAACAATTTATATGTAATACAACAACATGAAACTCTTGGTACTAATAAAATAACTTAGGGCCTGTTTAGATTTACTGAAAATAGCTGAACTGAACTGAACTGAACTGATTGGAGCTGAACTGAACTGATTGGTGTTGAACTGAACTGAACTGAACTGAATTGAATTGAATTGAATTGAATTGATAATAAATATATAAATAATATTTAAACAATAATAATATGAATATTAAATAATAATTATAATGATAAGTAATAATAATAAATAATTATTAATGAATAATAATAATTGTATTTTGGATATTTTTAAATGACAATTATAAATAAATAATATTAATAATCATAAATTAATACTAATAATAATTAATGATTATAATGATAATTAAAAACAATTATTTTATAGTCTTTGTATTAATATATTAATATCTGATGATGATTATATAATAACAATAATATCTAAGAATTAAATTAATATTACTATATTAGATTTAATTATATATTAATATTTAGTAATAAATAATAGTTGGGTCGGACCGTGCAGAATTAGATCATAAACCGTTTTGAATTGATTTGATTGGATTATGGGCTGAAAACGCGGGTTTATTTGTGCTTTTAACATCATAATGATATAAAAATCAATAATAATAATAATACAAATAATAAGAATAATAATAATAATAATAATAATAATAATAATAATACTTAATAATAATGATAATTACATCATAATATACAGATAATAATAACAATGATATAAAAATAAATAATAATAATATAATAAGAGCAATTAGTAAAATAAATTAGACCAACATAATAATATTTAACAAAATGGTTATAAATGAATGGAGCTGAACTGAACTGAACTGAACTGAACTGATTGGAGCTGAACTGAATTTAACTGATTAGAGCTGAACTGAACTGAACTGAACTGAACTGAACTGAACTGAACTGATATTAAGCTGAAATGAACAGGCCCTTAGATGAACTAAATTTTAATGTAGTACCAACAAATTTCCTTTATTAATTGTAAACTCAAATCAACTACCAAAACATATACATATTGCTACCAAAACATATACCTATTGCTACCAAAACAACTTCAATGTGATACAAAATCATAGAATTTTTGCTATCAAAACAACTTAAATCATCTTAACTCACATATATTATCAAACAGAAGACCTATTGCTACCAAAATAACTTTAATGTAATATCAAAGTATAAAACTTTTGCTACCAAAAGAACTTGGATCAACTTAACTCATATCAACTATCAAATAAAAGACCTTTTGCTACCAAAATAGGTTATGTAATACAAATGTATAAAACATTGCTACCAAAACAACTTAGATCAACTACACCCAAATCAACACTACCAAAACATATACGTATTGCTACCAAAACAATTTCAATGTAATATCAAAGCATACAAATTTTGCTACCAAAACAACTTAGATCACCTCTTACTCACATCTACTATCAACTAGAACACCTATTGCTACTAACATAACTTCAATGTAATACCAAAGTATAAAACTTTTGCTACCAAAATAACTTAGTTCAACTTAGCTCACATCAAGTACTAAAATAAGACCTTTTGCTACCAAAACAAGTTAAATGTAATATCAAAGTATAAATTTTGCTATCAAAACAACTTAGATCAATTAAACTCAAATCAACTACCAAAAGATATACATATTGCTACAAAAATATATATCTATTGCTACCAGAACAATTTCAATGTAATACCAAAGCATACAACTTTTGTTTCCAACATAACTTTGATCACCTTAAGACACATCAACTACGAAACAGAAGACCTAGTGCTACCAAAACAACTTTAATGTAATACCAAACCATAAATGTTTTCCTACCAAAATAAATTAGATCAACTTAACTCACATCAACTACCAAATAGAAGACCTTTTGCTACTAAAACAAGTTAAATGTAATACAAAAATATTAAACTTTTGCTACCAAAACAACTTAGATCAGCTAAACTAAAATCAACGATTAAAACATATACCTTTGGCTACCAAAACAACTTCAATGTAATACTAAAGCGTACGATATTTTCTACCAAAACAATTTAGATCAACTAAACTCATTATCATTACTAATATTATTAGGGCGGAGCATGGTTTAGGTTGGTGCCGTTTGCGGTTTAACCAAATTTTATCTCGAGTTAATGGGTCAATTACTAATTATTATTATATTAATAATTCTAGGGAAATTTTCTAAAGTACCCCCCAAGGTTAGGGCTAATTTCTCGAGTATCCTCCTGTTTTTCGAGCTAGCTAAAATGCTACTAAGGTCACTATCGGTGGCTTAAATTCCCTTAATGCTAAAGGAAGTTAGGGTTCCGTTAAATTCAAAAATAAAATTCAAAATCAAATCAAATTCGAACCCCTAAACATCAAAATCGAACCCCAAACAGTCAATTTTGTGTTAATTTTGCTAAATAATCGAACAAAAAATGCTTAATTTTGATTCAATTTTTATACGATTTGGAGTGTTGGGGTTTTTGGGCTCGATTAGCCAAAGGTGGGTTCGGATAAGGTGTGTTGGCGGTTTCGTGGATGGGTGGTAATGATGGTTTCGTGACTGAAGAAGGGGGGAGGGCGTGGTTATGGGTGGGGATTTTTTTGGTTGGGGGAGGGGAGGGGGAGGTGGCAGTGTAGTGGAGTTGTTGATAGCAGATTAGCAGGGGTTGATGGCGGGGGGGAGTGGGGGGATTATTTTTTACTATTATTTTTTAAGTTTATTTATTATATTAATTAGAATTAAAAGTTTTAGTTAAAAAACTACCTTTTCTTCAGATCACCGATAATTTATCTCATTTAAAATAAATGGGGTATAAAGGTTACATTATTCCATAATAATCGAAAGGTTGCATTATTATTTGCGAATCGCCAAAAGGTTGCATTATCATAAGTAATTTTTCCTAGAAAATTTTCAAAATGAGTGAAAAACTCATAACTCTGCTCCAACCTGTAAAAATGGTTTTAGTTCGAAAATATTTTCACACAAAGGCACAAGCACATATCACATCTCTTTGATAATTGTTCGGAAATACTTATCAGAAAACGTTACTTTAGCCTTGAACATTCTAATTGGTAAGGACCATTCACATGAGCCTACATAGGCTTTGGACATAACATTACTTTAACTTTCATCGGTTTAGGGCCTGTGTCTTCGTCTATTTCTAGCTAAACTGAACTAAATTTAACTGATTGGAGCTGAACTGAAGTAAACTGCACTGAATTGTAATAAAATGTATAGTAATTAAAAAAAATAATTATGAATATTAAATAATAATAATAATTATAAATATTAAATAATAATTATAATTCTAAGTAATAGTAATTAATAATCAATAATTTATAGCAATAATTAATGAATAATGATAATATTAGTTTTGATGTAATTAAATGATAGTTATAAATAAATAAATAATAATAATATTCATAAATTAATTTTAAAAATAATAATTATTATTAATAACAAGTAATTACTATTATCAGTATTAATATATTATTACTTAGCTTGATGATGATTGTATAATAACAATAATGTGTAAGAAGTAAAATTAATATTACTATAAATTATAATAACAATTAGCAATAATCATAATAATTAGCTAAAAATGTGGTTGGTTTGTGCTTATGACAAAACCACCAGTTTGCGATTTTGGGTTGGTCGATAACATTTATAAACCAAATCCCACCAAAAATCGCTAAGGTATCTTTAATATTCAACGTAACGACGACGTTGTATTGTAAATGGTTTTATTATATCAACTAAGCTTTAGCTTATTTGAATGATGAAATAGTGAATATCTAGTTGTAAAATAAAACCACAATTGCAAAATATAATACTCGTATTGTGATGAAATATGGTTAAACTGTATACCAATCCAAACCATGCTTATCCCTAATAAATAATAATGGTAATAATAATGCGCAAATATATAATAATAAAATAAATAAATATAATAATAACAACAACAACAAAAATAATAAGTAAAATAAATTAGACCAATAACAATAATAATCTTAAATAAAATGGTTAAATAATGAATGGAGCTGAACTA
Organism: Patellifolia procumbens; assembly: GCA_947645195.1. NCBI lineage: Eukaryota > Viridiplantae > Streptophyta > Magnoliopsida > Caryophyllales > Amaranthaceae > Patellifolia > Patellifolia procumbens. The sequence continues at coordinate 621,888 of CANSGD010000791.1, forward strand.
ATTGAAGTTGAACTGATAATAAGCTGGAGAGAAGAGGCCTTTAGTTTTATGAGATCTACATAGTACTTTATGTCTATATTCGACATCCTAATTTTACCCTTTTAACATATACACAAATGGAAAAAAAAATGGTTCTCTAACAATGGTGGAACATAGTAAGGACATGTTTTGACTAAACTACACTGAAATTCATTGAACTGAACTGAACTGAAATTAACTGCATCTAACTGCAACTCTTGACTCAGTATCAGTTAAACTGACCTGAAATAAATTTAAATGAACTTAAATTAAGTTCATTAAAGACCAAAAAAACGAGACGTAAGCCCCTCTTAAAATGAATAAAAATAAATTAGGCCTGCCATTTTGATGTTACTAAAACTTGGCTAAGTTGGTGGAAAGTTATACTTTTGTTTTCAAAGTGCCAAGTTCAAATCCTACTATCAACCTTTCCCACTTTTTTTGTATTTAGCATAATTAGTAATTCAAAGTGAGATATTAGTTTTTATGGTATCAGAAGGAGTTTTTGGTACCCGGAACTTGAATCTCTTTTTGGTACCGTAAAATATTAATTTTAGAAAAACAAGGAATCGGACACGGATTCCGGTTCCGTGTTTCCAAATTTAAAAAAAAGTACTATTTTTGAGTTTGCAAAATCAAATCCTGCTAACTTTTGGCTAATTTTTTAAAAAACATAAGACCAACGTGGTGGTGGCGTCTCAAGTGGTGGTGGTGGAGGATAACTTGGTGAATGCTTGGGTGATAACCGGAGTTAGACATATCGGGTTAGAGATATGAGATAAATAACGACAATTTGGACAATTTATTGTAAAATACGGGCTATAAGATGGTAAATATGAGTTGTGTTTAGTAACACCCAAAAGAAACGAAGATGGTATATTACATTACTCATTTATCATGTTTATGTTGGCAAACTCAGTCTCTCTCATAAAACAAAAATTCTACAGTAAACGTAGTGTACCTCTATGTACTACTATTTAGTAATTGACATGCACAGCTATGTATTACTATGCAAAAATATTTTTTAGACCCATTACTTTATTGCACATCTATCACATTATAAAAATTATAATTCCCAAAAGAAATCACCCCAACTGCCCCCACCCCTCCACCGTTGAAACAGAACACACACCCTCTTCTTCCCTGCCATTGAAACCACCTCATTTTTCCTTTTTCTTTTTTAATTTTTTAATCTTTTCCATTCATTTTAACTTCTATCTCCTCTTATTTTATCTTTCTTCTACCTCTTCTTCGTCCGCCATTTTATATTATAATCTCTATATGCTCTAACCTTCATAGATAAGGAGAAAACCCCAAAAAAAAAAAAAATGGCTTATCGCATCTCCCATATCCAATTCATCCTAGTAAGAGTATTGATCTTCTGCCACGCAACCGTATCATTATCATCGACCTTCATTGATGATGATAATCCCATCAAACTTGTATCTGATGCTTTATATGAATCCTCTACTTCTCTTTCCATCATCCAGGACTTCCATGATTCTCTTTCCCCGAGGTATACATACTCTTTCAACTTGTATGTTTAGACCAGCTCTTTTTTTTTACTCTTAATACAGTCAGTCTTGTACAGTTTTTCTTTGTAAATAATTAGAGTTTGTTTTTGTTGTTACTTCCTTTGAAATTGAGGTTTGCTAGATTCCTAATAATTCTAATAGGGTCAAACGGTCATTTCATATGTTAAATAAGGAGTAAAATAGTCTTTTTACCTATTAAATGAGGTGAAAAAGGATAAACTCATGGTATTTGGTTGTTGGCTGTTAAAAAGAGAAATATAGAAAATGGAACTTACGAGGAGAACTGTAATTTTATTGTGACATGGAAAATTACTGATTAAAAGGGGTTGGTGAATTAAAATTGGTACTCCCTCCGTAACATAATAGTTACAATAATTGAATTAGGTTTAACCCGGGCGTTTGGTTGAAAGAGGGAAAGGGAAAGGGAAAGGAATCAAGAAAGAGTTATTTTTCACTCTCTGCTTTCTCTCCGGCACTTTTCTGCTCTCCGGCGCTTTGCTCTCTCTCTCCATCACTTTCTGCTCTTCGGCACGTTCTTCCTCACCCTTAACCTTTTTCGCAAAAACCTGGGATGATGGTGGTGTGGATGGTTGTCATGGCTGTCGTTTTTTGTTTTTAGGGTTGATGGCGGTGTGGACGGTGACCGGTTTTGGGGTTGCAAGAGGTGGTTTAGGGTCGGGATTGGTGGTTTTCGTGAAGGGCTGTGTCGGTTTTGGGGTGGTCGTCTGCGGTTTAGCGTGGTCAAGCTGATGGTTAGGGAGTGGGTCGGTTGTTTTCGAGTTGGGGGTGGTCGTCGGACAATGGGCCGGTGGCTATGGAGTGGTGGTGTAGAAATGGTGGTTGGGCTTTCGATTTTGGGGGGTGGTAGCAGGGTTGTCGGCTGGTGGTTGTGGAATTATGGTGGAGCAATGGTGGTTGGAGTGTTGGTCAAGGTTGGTCAAGGTCGGTCAAGGTTAGATGTGGTGTAGAAGGAAATGGGGGAATCCAAAACCTTGGGGGGTGGGTGGGGAATCAAGTAAGGGTAACCAAAAATGAAAAGTGGGTAAAGGGAATGGAAAAAAACATCAACCAAACAACAAGCAATGGTAACGTAGTGTTTTGATTCCCTTTTCCTTTGTTAAAACCCCATATCCAAACAGCCCCTAAGTATTGAAAAGGGAGGTTGATTAATAAAAGTAGGAGAGAGAAATCACATGGGTTAAAACAATAGGTGGACCTTACACTCGAGTGTATGATGAGCATCATACTCTCGAATGTACATTAGTAGCGTTTAAATGTACATCAGTTCAAATTCAAAAAACATCCAATATTTAAGATGTTCATTTATTTCATATTATTGTTCATTCACAAACTTAATATGTTCATTTACGGATATCAAATGTACATCACAAAACTAACTTAATTTTTCCCAAAAATCATTTATACTCACCTTTTACATTCAAAAATTTTCAAATTCAAAATTTTGCCAAAAAGGCGGGAATGTACATCAAAAGCATTTAAATGTACATCAGTTCAAATACTAATGTACATTTAAATGCTTTTGATGTACATTCCCGCCTTTTTGGCAACAATTTGAATTTTGAATGTACATGGTGATTATAAGTGATTTTTGAGCGGGAATGATCTGATGTACATTTAAATGCTTCCAATGTACATTCCCGCCTTTTGTCAAAAATTTGAATTTGAAAAATTTTGAATGAAAATGGTGAGTACATGTGATTTTTGAGCGGGAATGTACATTGGAAGCATTTAAATGTGCATTAGTTCAAATTCAAAAATCACTTCAAATTCAAAAATTGATTTTTGAACTGATGTACATTTAAATGTTTCTAATGTACATTCCCGCCTTTTGTCAAAATTTTGAATTTGAAAATTTTTGAATAAAAATGATGTGTTAAGTGATTTTTGATAAAAATTAAGTTGGTTTTGTAATGAACATATTAAATTTGTGAATGAACAATAACATCAAATGAATGAACATCTTAAATACTGGGGACAGTTGTTTTTTGAATTTGAACTGATGTACATTTAAATGCTCCTAATGTACATTCGAGAGTACCATGCGCATCGTACACTCGAGTGTAGGATCTAATTTGCGGGGTTAAAGAGAGAAAAGGAAGGAAAGAAAGAAAACAACAAAAAAGTACAAAAGTGGGTGGGACCAAAAAAACACATCATCATTTGATGTGATAAAATTTACCAAAATAAAAAAGATAGAAAATTGTTGCAAGTAATATGTTACACCCATTTTAGTAAATTGTTGCAACTATTATATTACGGAGGGAGTATATTATTTTAGGTTAACCAGATATATTATGACTATTTTCTAGGTTATTAAAAAGGAAAGTAATTTCTCATAAAATATAACTTTCAATGAGAATTTACTTCTTGTGCAAACCAAACGAGCTCTTAGTATAGTGGAACCCAACAAACATCTTGATAGAATTGTTATTATCACTGCAGTTATTGCGTGATTTTCTCTAAAATTTTAATTTAGGGGATAAAAATGATATAATAGTATAAAAATGTGTTAAATATCAATAGCTACTCAAGCTTATTAAGCTGTTTGTTTCTCTCCTCTCTACAATGTGAGACTACACGATCTTAACATAAACTTAGCGGAATTGTCACTAACCTTTTTTCCTATCCTCCTCAATTCCTTGATTAACATAGTAATCAATTTAGAAAAATTGCTTAATGTAATTGTCTTTCACTTTTTCCTTCTTCCTTCAAATAAAAAAATTAGAGGTTAATTGACACAAATGTTTTAATACCCTAAAGATGGAGCAAATCAATTTCTCTTGATGTCTATTAGTGCACAAGTTGGTAATATAAAACTACATATTTGAAACTTCAACCAATCGTTGCTAATCTTAATTTTTGCTTTTGTCTATGTTTACCCTTATATTGTTTTGTTGAAACTCGTAATGGTTTATGTTGCAAAGTTCAACTATTATCCAAACAATCTATCAATTTGGAGATTCAATGTCTGATACCGGTAACTTAATACGAGAAAATCCAAGCTCCAATTTTGCAAGGTTACCATATGGAGAAACTTTCTTCCACAAGCCAGCTGGTCGTTGTTCCAATGGACTTATTATGATCGACTATTTCAGTAAGACCAATTTTATATTAAATTAGTTTGAATTCATTTGCCAAATTATATTTTGAGATGTCGTGTGTATATTGGTTGGTACTAATAGTATCTACGATGATATTTAAAAAGGATTAGCTTGCAATTGATCAAAAGTTTAAGCTAGTAACTAATCATTGGACATTGTATACATCACTTCAGCTAGGTAGCCAAACAAGCTACTAGATTGGAATGACAAAATAGGAAACGTAAATCATTAATTGCCATATATATTAAGTATAAAGAATTAGAGTCAAAATATTTTGAATAGGTGATCTTATTTTGAATAGGTGATCTTTACTTGTAATATAACTCACCATTAGATCAAATGTAGCTCTACAGTTATGTAGCCGTATATGTTGACGTGCCTAATTAAGTAATAAGGGAAATTAGCTAACCATTGTAGATACTTTAAGGGCTCGCTTGGTATATAGAAAGAAGAGAGAATCGATAAGGAAGAGGGAAGGGAGAAAGAAGAGAAGAAAAATAGGGTTATCTTGACTTGAGAATGAGACAGAGGGTAAGCAACCCAAAGTTGAGGAAATGACTGAGGAGATCCCCATGGGGGAAGGGACATATAAGTATGTTAAGATAGGACATAACTTGACCCCACCACCAAGTTGAACCTAATCAGCGTGTTGCACAATCATGCTGATGTCTTTGCCTTCTTAGCAACAGATATGCCCGGGGAAGATCCATAAATCATCTGCCACAAATTCAACAAATTTGAGGGGCACATACCAGTTAAGCAGAAGAAGAGGAGATCGAAAAGACTGAAGGAGGAAAGCTTCATAATGATCTGTAAAATACCACGAATGAATGATGAATGTAGTCATGGTCATTTGGTCAAGAAAGCTGGTGGAAGCTGGAGGATGTTTGTGGACTTCAAAAATCTCAACAAGGCTTGTCTAAAGGATTGATATCCCTGCCCAGAATAAAGTAGTTAGTGGACTCAACTAATGAACATGCCTTGCTAAGTTTCATGGATGCCTTCTAAGGCTATCACCAGATCTTGCGGACAAACAAAAGACAACCTTTATTACTCCCTGTGGAGTATTTTGTTACGTGATGATGCCCTTCAGGTTAAAGAACAACGGAAAAACTTACCAAAGACTGATGGATCAGGTAATTGCATGTAGATGGTGAGGAAATTAAAATTCTATGTTATTGACGATTTCATCACCATAATTAATACTAAGCAAAATCAAATCGGGGACCTAAAAGTGATTAAGCTAAGGGCGGAACCCGGCCAAGTTGCTCACCTTGGGGTTGCTCTTCCTCTAAATCGTCTCTCCATCGATGATATCAAGTGGGTCATAAATGAGGGTCTCTATGGAATAGGTTCCTCCCCCTTAGCCTTCCTCTTCACTAGGGAGGGAAGACAGGCAGTGGCTTCTCCGTAACAGAGTTATTAGGGGAAGCCGGAACATAAATCCCTCTCTGCAACAACGTTGGGCTTCGCCACAACTGAAATAGGGGGTTCTAGAGAAATCCCTCTACTACAAAATGATCTTCTGCTAAAAGAAAAGACAAGTGGCAACCAAGTGAGCAAGCTAGAATGAAAACAAATCAGTGTGAAAGAAAATAAATTAAAGTATGATAAAGCAGATGCATACCATCCGAGCTTTAACGGCCTCCAGATTCGCTACACGAGCCAACCTCGCAAGCGACGCCCCGATCAGCAGGGGGATACCCATCTTCACTCCATCACATGTAGGATTGCCAACATGAACAGGCTTTGGCCGCGCAGTGTCAACCTCATCATAAGCGGTCCTAACAGTGAACTAATTCTTTTCACCATCATGAGTAACCTACTAGGTAGGCATACAAACTCAGCAGCAGAATCCTGAAAAAACCTAAGAGCATTATACGCAAAATCCTTGCTTTCCATCCTAGTGTTATAAGTTTGTTGCACCAGGACAATCCCAGGAGCCTCTTTCTCATACCGAGCAACTTTTGAGCAATGACAACCTCATTTTGGCAAGCTCCTTGGTCAAGGAAGTAACAATAGAACATGAGTCCATCAATAGGCAATTGACCCTCAAATATAGGAGGATGGAGAACGATCAAAGGAGTTGGTTGTTCCCCTTGAATTGAAGGGAGCAGATGATCTGCAGACCCTTTTCCCAATAGTAGTCCCACTGGAGGACCTGTCTTGACGAACCTTAGAGCGGATGGCAATTGGATGGATCATCAATGCCGTCATATCCAATGTGTCCTCTTTCTAGTCCAGCTCCCTGATCTACAAGGTGGAACCGGACCTCCCCCCTGGTGGTTCATTGGACGTAGGTCCTACTGACTTGCCAGGGAAAAATGACTTCATCCCTTTAGCCAAGCTAATGAAATTGGGAACTGCCCACTTCTCGATTGAAGGGGCGACTTGGTACATCTTCCTCCTCTAAGGAACGCAAAGACCAAGGTCAATAGGCCTTTGAATCCCCATGATGACACTTACAAACAAGTTAGAGCAAAAGGATAAGAAGGTAAAGAGCATGAAGAAAGAGATAAGGAAAATAAAAGTACAATAAAGCGAACCAAATCTAATCTAGCGAACACTGGGGAAACGAGGGATTACAGGGGAGTTAGACAGAGCTAATACAAGCACAGAGGAGCTAAAGAAAGTAAATGAGAGAAAGAGGTAGACTGGTTACCCGTGGTATACTTGGCACAGAACGACATGATGGGAACCAGAACTTAGGGTGCGCTCAACCTTCTCACCCTTTGGTTTATCTGACTAGGAATACTAATAAGCCACCGTTTCAATCTAGGAGAGGCAGGAAGGATCCAACATTTTGTGAAGATTAGGCTTCACATGGAGTAAAGGAGTAGCAAATCAGTGGGGTTGCCCCTTATCATTGGGGACCCTGACCAAGAGCCACTTATCCCTCCAATTCTTCAGATCGTTGTCTTGAGGATAGACTGTGATGAAAGGCTCTCTAGTCTTAACCTGATATAAGCGGTAATGGGAAGGACCTACCAAAGCTGTAAAGTGAGCGGAAAATCTTCATGGTAAGAGAACTCAAGTATCTTTTCATACTCTTTGGTATTGATCTAGCATACCGCCAGCCTGTTTTTGCATAGAACCCTCTCTAGGAACCAGTGTGTAAAGAAGACTAGGGTGTAACCCGAAGAAGCATCAATTAGCTTGATAAAGGCAGGGGGAAGCTCAATTGAGTAACCCTCGGAGGTGCGTATGTCGTGGAACCACTCTGTGAATTGTCTCACACCCATCCATTTATCACCCTGTTAGTAAAGCTTTTCATTAAAGTAGGGTCGACCCTTGTTCCCATAGGAGCCCAACGTGGTGCACTCCTCTGTGTATTCGGACGCCACTCTACAAGAGGAGGCCTAAGGGGTTCCTGGGCCTAGATACTTCTAACTAATAATGGATGACCAGAAGTAGAACCCTGCCAAGTCAGGATTCATCAGATTTGACTTTAAAGACCCCAACTCCAAAAGGGCAAATGAGCTCTTCTCATGCTGCTTGTATGAGGAGAAGGCCATATCTACATAAAATTCTATGTCATTAAATATAGGATGAACACAATATAAGGAGTCATTTGAAGAATCAGAGGCGTTGTAGGAGCGAACACATCCCGATCGACTCTCCAAAAGAACTTATGCTAAAAAGAAAGGAAGAAAATAAAGATAAGTGTCACATGATCTGCTCTTAGTCTGTACCTTCCCAACAAAAGAGCAAGCAGGCTGGGGGCAAGGATGCATATGGTATAGTAAAAATGGAAATCATGAAAAGGGAATTTGTTTTTGCAAAATGTCCTAGCCTATAATTAGAGTAAAACAACCAGGAAACCAGAAAAGGAATATGAAAGAGGCAACAAAAGAAGAAAAAGGCAGCAAAATTTACTTAATAAACTAAGTGTGCTGGAATAAAACGGAGCCAAAAACAATGGCAACAATTGTAAACTAGTCCGTTGGAAAAACAATAGATGGGGTTACAAACACCTCAACAAATGAACAACAAAGGGAGATAAAAAGTTCAAGCACCAAAAAACTCAGAAGAACATGAAGATTGGAAACATGAATCCGAAAAATCCTTATAAAGTGAGAAGTGAAGATAAAAACTCTCAAAGTAGCCTAAATTTGAATATTTATAGGCAAAGGAAAAGGAAAAGGAAAATTAGGAATGTTGTGGCGCCTAAAGCCCATGATTACCAATTCCTCGAAGAAAGCAAATCGTTATTTCAAATGAATTAATGATGCCTGTGACACATCCTCCCCTCTCAATGGGTGGGAAAAGATAAACCATGATGGCCAGGAAGAGACAAAGTCAAAGATTCTTGACTAACATCCCCATCAAAGTCCTACCAACAGAATACACTCCTCAATTAGATGAGCTATGCAAAACATAACACTGAGTTCGAGGGCAAATTATATGGGTATGCCTAGCATGTTGGAACATTTATAAGGGTAATGGGTTTGGATTAATCACATATGGGGGAATTAATAGAAGTTGTAGAATTAATTCCGTAAAACAAGAGAAAAGAAGGAGCAGGCAGCTCGCGGGCCGCGACCAGGCTCTGCTATGTGACGCTTCAGTTCACATTTTGTCCGTTTATATCCGTTGAAGCGTTTTTGCTCGGTTATGCTTGGTTATTACATGGTTAATGGCTGGCTTTATTCTCTGAATTAAGAACCTCATTAAGGTGCCTATTAAAGGTCCTTAATGAGGGCCCTTGCATATGTGACTATAAAAGGAGGAGGTGATCTCCATCCTTTGACACAACCTTGATTGCTTGCTTAAGAATTTCTGATTAACTTTCTTAAGTGTTCTTCCTAAACACATCAAACACAAGTTCTTAAGGATTCTCTTCTAAGATCATAGAAGTGAATTGTTATTCCATTGTATCTCATTAGTTATTTCGTGTAACCCGGTGATCCTAGATGGGCGAAATAAAACTAATAGGAAAGCGTAGTTTCCGTGCCTTGGAGTGGTGATTATCCGGTTTTTCTTGTTCCATTGTCTATTTCTAACAATCTATTAGTTTTATTTTACATTTTAAATCTAATAAGGTCACATGGTATGGTAATGGATGAAGCAATTGCCGTTGCATCCATTATTGATAAACTACCATCTTCTTGAAAAGACACTATACATACTTTGAAACATAATAAAGAGGATCTTTCCATGGAGCTATTAGGAACTCATCTTCGTATTGAAGAAGGGATTCGGGCTCAACATGGGGTTAATGACACAATTTCTAGTGCTCCTAAGTCTACCGTTAATATGGTAGAGGTTGGTGGGCCTAATGGGACCAAGAAATCCAATGTTCAATCTAAAACCAATGTTGCAAACAAGAAGAGGAAAACTCTTACTTGTTGGGTGTGCAATGGTCCTCATTTGAAGAGGGATTGTCCGTCTTGGAAGAAAAAGAAAACGACAAAGAAAGATCAACCTAGTGTTGGTCAAAACCAAGGTATGGTTGCACATGAAAACATAGTTGAAGAAATGAATTTTATTGCAATGATTTCTGAAATTAATGTTGTGCAGGTTGATGATTCTTGGTGGATTGATTCGGGAGCTTTTCGACATGTGTGCAATAATAGGCACCATTTCAAGTCTTTGAAGGAATTGGATGATAGTCCAATTTTGTACATGGGGAATGATTCTACGGTAAAGGCTAAGGGAATTGGCCAAGTAGAATTGTTGTTAACCTCGGGAAAGACTCTAACTCTCCGGGATGTTGTTTATGTTCCGGAAGTTAGGAAAAATCTTGTGTCGGGAGGACTTTTGAATAAGTTTGGTTTTAAGGTTGTTTTTGAATCCGATAAATTTATAGTGTCTAATAGTGGTATTTATGTTGGTCAAGGTTATTTTTGTAATGGAATGTTTAAGTTTAGCATTGATAATAAAATTGCTAGTTCTATTTACATGCTTGATGTTTCTTCTCTATGGCACAATCGGTTATGTCATGTGAACTATCGTAGATTATATGACATGTTTAAGTTAGGTTTAATACCTTCCTTTGATTTGAATTTAGAGAAGTGCAAGACATGTATGTTAAACAAAATTACAAAGAATCCTTTTCCTAGTGTGACAAGACAATCGATTTTGCTAGAATTGGTGCACAGTGACTTGTGTGACTTTCATAGTTCACTATCTTTGGGAAATAAAAAATATGTTATAACTTTTATTGATGATTTTTCAAGGTATTGTTACATTTATTTATTATTCTCAAAAGATGAAGCACTTGAGAAGTTTAAGATCTATAAGACCGAAGTGGAACTTCAACTTAGTGAAAAAGTTAAAAGGCTTTGAACGGATAGGGGTGGTGAATACTATAATCCTAGTTATTTTAATTCCATTGGAATAATCCATGAAACTACCGCACCATACTCACCTCAAAGTAATGGTGTGGCGGAAAGGAAAAATAGGACTTTAAAAGAAATGGTTAATACCATGCTTTCTAATTCGGGTCTTAGTGACGGTTTTTGGGGTGATGCTATTTTAACGGCATGCTATATTTTGAATAGAGTTCCTAATAAAAGGAACAAGACTACCCCATATGAACTTTGGTCAAAGAAAAAGCCTAATCTCAATTACCTAAAGGTGTGGGGATGTAGGGCGGTTGTCAAATTGACGGAACCTAAACGTAAAACGTTAGGTGAAAGAGGAATTGATTGCATTTTTATAGGCTATGCGGAAAATAGCAAAGCCTATAGGTTTTATGTCATTGAACATAATGATTTTGTCTCTATTCACACCGTGATAGAGTCAAGAGATGCAATATTTGATGAGACTCGTTTCTCTTCGATTCCTAGACCAAAGGACATGGTACCTAGTACTAGTTCCAAGGTTGTGGGTGACATCAATGATGATCATGAAACCACAACACCGGAAATTAGGAAAAGTAAAAGAATTAGAAAAGAGAAATCTTTTGGACCGGATTTTCAACTTTATTTAGTTGAAGGGTCAAGGGAGTCAATTATGACTCAATTCTCATATTGTTACAATATGGAGGAGGATCCTAGGACCTTTGATGAGGCTATAAAGTCTCATGATTCCGCCTTTTGGAAAGAGGCCGTGAATGATGAAATGGATTCAATAATGGGGAATAATACATGGGTTTTAGCTAATTTACCTTCCGGTTGCAAACCCTTAGGTTGTATATGGATTTTCGTAAGAAAACGGAAAATCGATGGAACCATATTAAAACACAAGGCCCGGTTAGTGGTCCAAGGTTTTAGGCAAAAATATGGTATCGATTACTTTGACACTTATGCTCCGGTAGCAAGAATTGCTACCATTAGACTATTGATAGCTTTATCGGCGATTCATGGTCTTGTAATTCACCAAATGGATGTTAAAACGGCATTCCTTAATGGTGAATTGGAGGAGGAAGTATACATGAATCAACCCGAAGGATTTGTGGTCAAAGGTCAAGAGTCTAAGGTTTGCAAGTTGATTAGATCTTTGTATGGACTTAAGCAAGCACGAAAGCAATGGCATCAAAAATTTGATGATGTAGTCTTGGCTAATGGATTTAAAATAAATCAGTCCGATAAATGTGTATATAGCAAATTTGATAATAACGGTAAATGAGTTATAATTTACTTATATGTAGATGATATGCTCATCTTTGGGACTGATTTGGAACAAGTGGAAAATACTAAAGCTTTTCTCTCAAGTAGCTTCTCAATGAAAGACTTGGGTCAAGCGGATGTTATTCTTGGTATTAGAATAATGAGAGGTAAAGGTACTATTTCTTTATCACAAGCTCATTACATTGAGAAAGTGGTAAAGAGGTACAATGAGTCAAATTCGTCTCATTTTGCTACTCCTATGGATCCTAGTATTCACTTGGTTCCGGGTAGTGGTACTCCTATTGCTCAATTGGAGTATGCAAGCTTGGTTGGAAGCTTGATGTATGCTATGACTAGCACTCGGCCGGATATAGCATTTGCTATTGGCAAGCTTAGCCGATATACTAGTAAACCTAGTATGATACATTGACAAGCTTTGAGAAGAGTACTAAGGTATTTGAACAAAACCAAAGATTATGGTTTAACTTATACGGGAGAACCTTCAATCATTGAAGGGTACTCGGATGCTAGTTGGATATCCAATAAGGAAGATTATTCTTCCACAAGTGGATGGGTGTTTCTTCTTGGAGGAGGTGCCGTCTCATGGGCATCTAAGAAGCAAACATGTATTACCGATTCCAGTATGGCATCGGAATTCATCGCATTAGATTCTTGTTGTCAAGAAGCGGAATGGCTAAGGGATGTGTTGAGTGAGGTTGACTTATGGGTCAAACCAATGTCTCCTCTAGCTATCCATTGTGATAGTGCATCCACAATAGCCAAAGCGTATAGTGAAGTCTACAATGGCAAGTCAAGGCACATTGGGGTTAGACATAGCTATGTACGTGAAATGATAAGAAATGGTTGTATAACCATTGATTTTGTTCGGTCTAGTGTAAACTTGGCGGATACATTTACAAAACCGTTGTCAAGGGAACTAGTGAATAAGATGAACAAAGGGATGGGTCTTAAGCCTATTGATCAACCTTTAACTAAGGAAAACTCAATTTGATGTCTAATACAACGTTAGATCTCAAATTCAATGAGGATAGTACTTTTCTTCAAAGGTTGGAAGCACTTGTGTGATATACATCCCAAGGTTAGTGCTTGACACTGCAATGTAAAGGAGGTTGAATGTAAATTCTTAATAAATCTTTGATAAAGTGCTCAATTGCAGGAGCATGTGCGAAAAGATTTACCTATATGAGTTAGGGGTTTGGCCGCTTCAACAAGTCTAGGCTTGACTTGGAACGCTCATGAATGGATATGGACACCATGGCTACTAAGGTGTCGGAGGTTTTTAAAGAACATTAGTATTGTGCTTATGTGTATTTGTAACTTCAATAATTTGTAGTGGTTGAATGATTCAAAGCTTAGTCTATCATCTCAATCTTACTTGTTGTTAAGTTTACATATACTAGTGGAAATTCAATCGTTAGATATTTCTATGATGCATGAGCATGTTTGTTTATGATTTTGCATGAGGTAAACCGTTCAACATTACCCTACAAATGGGAGGAGGATTGTTGGAACATTTGTAAGGGTAATGGGTTTGGATTAATCACATATGGGGGAATTAATAGAAGTTGTAGAATTAATTCCGGAAAACAAGAGAAAAGAGGGAGCAGGCAGCTCGCGGGCCGCGACCCGTGGTCGCGAGTCGCGACTGGGTTTCGTGAGTCGCGACCAGGCTCTGCTCTGTGACGCTTCAGTTCACATTTTGTCCGTTTATATCCGTTGAAGCGTTTTTGCTCGGTTATGCTTGGTTATTACATGGTTAATGGCTGGCTTTATTCTCTGAATTAAGGACCTCATTAAGGTGCCTATTAAAGGTCCCTAATGAGGGCCCTTGCATATGTGACTATAAAAGGAGGAGGTGATCTCCATCCTTTGACACAACCTTGATTGCTTGCTTAAGAATTTCTGATTAACTTTCTTAAATGTTCTTCCTAAACACATCAAACACAAGTTCTTAAGGATTCTCTTCTAAGATCATAGAAGTGAATTGTTATTCCATTGTATCTCATTAGTTATTTCGTGTAACCCGGTGATCCTAGAGGGGCGAAATAAAACTAATAGGAAAGCGTAGTTTTCGTGCCTTAGAGTGGTGATTATCCGGTTTCTCTTGTTCCATTGTCTATTTCTAACATAGCAGAGCTCATAGAGCAGAGCCAGTAAATCAGAGTAGAGCCTGCGCCTCCAAATGAACAAACAACAACTAGAGTTCATTGCTTTACATATAACATATAATATTTGTTGCAAAATGTTGAATTAGCATCTTATGGCACGATAAATGGGGTCAAATAAGAATTTCAAATATTAAGACCTTATATACTAAACTATCAACTTAATTAGGCTTTAAATATTAGTTGAATAATATATCCTTTGCTTTTTGTTTTTTTTTTGCCGAGATAAGAGAAACTTAGGGCTAATAAACGAACCTGAAATAAATTTAATTAGGCATTTATGATTATGATATTATTCTTCCATTTAATTACATATATCCATTACCCATTCGTTATATACGAATTTTGTACACCAATTGGATGGTGTGTAATTTAACGACTCTGTATTTTATTTGAAGGTGTTAAATCACTTTTGAGCATATTATAAGTTTAAGATATGAAATTTTATTTTCTGTAGTGTTAACATTTTCTTTTTGTAAAAAGAAGTGGTCCGAACTATGCTCAGGTGCTTATGGGCCAGATACGAGAGAATTGGGGAAAGGGTAAGGAGAAATCCCTATCCTCAAAATACCCCTATTGGGGATTGAACTCCAATCTTGAGGCTGGAAGGGTGCTCTCCTTACCAGTTACCACTAAACCAAATACTGCCTGTCTGTCTGGTAAAATATTTGGACCATTTCTCGATTTGTGCGTGTCATCCTTGTGCAGGGCCATGCTAATCTTTTCTGTATCGTTCCAATTTAATCAAGTGTCTCGGAAGAGACAAAAATTCCGTAGAGTTAACATGATGTAATATTTTTCAATGTAAAGTTTAACTGTGAAAAAAATTAATTTCTCCCTCTTTCGTATTTTCTCTTAATATTAATAATTTTGCCAGTTCTCACAATTCTTTGTTATTATGGCGCAGCTAAATTCTTGAACCTGCCATTCTTAGACCCATATCTTAACAAAGACGGTAACTTCAGTCATGGGGTGAACTTTGCTGTTGCTGGAGCAACTGCACTCAACACTTCTACTTTAGCTATGAAAGGCATTGGACCTGGCCCCACCAATAGTTCTCTACTTGTGCAACTTGATTGGTTTAAAGACCATCTTAATTCCATTTGCTCTAATGCATCAGGTAAATAATGATCGATTTACCGCCTGTACTTCCACTTTAAATAAATTTTCATAGAATCTTGACCGGGTCCGAGCTTCCCAAGCTCTATGCTGTTGGGGAACTCCGTCTCAACTACTTTACGTCGAGTATATACTTGTCAATAGCGAAGATTTTGGAAGGAAATATTTATTCAAATCATAATCTTTTAGAAGCTGGCATTGCTAGTAAGGCCCTGAGTATGACACAGAGTGCAGATCATCTTTGGACACAAACCTAATCACGAAATAGCCTTCATCATGTAAGTAAACCTCAGGCTTAGCCACAGAGTTCCATTGATTAGCAATAAAACGATTAACAGCAGCCAAAGTAGGTTTCATTTAATGATAGACATAAGACATATGAAATAAAAGATTATGTACAACCCGTAAAGAATAGAAGAGGTTTCATGACATTTAATCGAGACAAGAAATCTATCTATCTATATATATATGAGTTTATGTGAGAAGGTTACTCCAATGAACAAGTAATATAACTCTAATGAAAAAGGCAAAAAAAAATAATCGAATTTTTAATTTTTTTTTTTAAGTATAACTTTAAGTGACAAGTGTTATAAGTCTAATTGAGTAGTGCTATAACTCTAAGATCTTCTCACTTGCTTTTCATCACAATGGTCTTCTCACTTGATCTTGACTATATAGGAAATTTTGTTACAAGTCTAATTAAGTAGTGCTATAACGCGTAAATTGTGTCATCTGGGCCAGCCGTCTAACGGGCAGACGGAATGACCCAATAGTTCTTCCTAAAAAAATGCAAAGATTGTCAAAAGTGATGATTCAAACTTCAAACCTCAATTATAGAGAAAGAGATCTAACCAGTAATCCACCACCCTATTATTACTTTCCATAAAAATAATGACGGTATATGAATTTTTAATGGAAATTGAAACTAAGAGTTAACTACAATTTTATAATTCGTATTGTAAATGAGATAATTATTTTCTTCTTTTTAATGATTTTTCACACCAAATTGTTAGTTATAATTAAGAATCAAATAATATCATTCATCTTTAACACTACTCCATTCATATACTTAAGTTATGGTTCCTTTTTGTTTTATCCTTTTTATCTAGTTTCTACTTACTTTTACTCTATACCTTATTTGGTAAATATATTTCCTCATATCCTCCAACTAGGTTACGCATTCGTGCAAAATGCGCGAGTTTTTTATTTAGTATAATTGTATTTCAATGGATAATGGTTGCGTCAGAAGTAAAACAAAAAAGTTTAAGATAATATATAAATTTCACGGTATTTTTCTATAATTTTGGTGTACAAATAGATGAAAATAATTAATAAAATATTATTTACGGAAAAGTTGTTACCCAATAGTTAGCTATTTTCTAATGCAATCTAATACTAATAAAAGAGCATATACATTATCCATTTAGATAAAAGAAAAAATGTTGACACGTCATATTAAATAGTCAATCATTTATGCAAATATATTGTATATTCAATTGCTCCATAGAGTTTAAATAAAAATCATAACCTTGATAGAAACGTTTTTGGCCGTAGGCTAATGTTGAGCTTGATAATTGATTTGTGTATATGGGGTGATCATTAGATTAAATAAATTATTTTCTTTAAGAAATATTCTTATTAACATCTGCCTACATCCTATTTTTCAATACTCCCTCCGTTTTTTTTAATTTGTACATTTTTTCATTTTGGGGTGTTTTTTTTAATTGGTACAATTCTACTTTTTTCCATAAATAGAAGGTTGGTCCAACTAATTATTACACTTCTTTCCTACTTTTTCTTTCCTTCTCTCTACCTTTTTCTATTTTTCCTTACTTTTACTATCTTTCTCTCTTACTTTTGCACTTTTTCCTTGGTCCGCGTGCAATAGCAAATGTACATATTAAAAAAACGAAGGGTGTATTTTTTAAAATTATATTTTGTATATAATACATCTTAATAGTATATACCATCCTAAACTCTATTTCCCATATTATGTTCTTTTTTCATATAATTTGATTTTCGGATGATATACTCCTTCAGTTTGTTTTCTTTAATAGGGACATTGCTATCTAAGGGTATTTTTTTAATAGACACACTTTTTCCTTTTTCCTTATATGGTAGGTTGACCCACCTAATTATCACCCATATCTTTTACTTTTGGTCTCTTTTTTTTATTATTTTTCCTAAGTACTTACACTATCATTCTCTGTATTTTTTTCAATTTTTCCTTCCTATGCGTCAAAAAGAAAATGCTGCTACTAAACGGAGGGAGTATTTCATTAGTATCTTAATATATTTTTTCCCATATACGAATTTTAAAACTTTGCGAAAAATAAATAAATTTTTTTTAGTTGTTCGAAATCATGCTTCAAAAAATTCTCATTTTCATATTTTATTAGTATCTTTTCATTTTTTTTTTCATACTTAGTCTTTTTGAAATTTTGCCTAAACAATTAATAAAAATTAATTTTTATTTATTGTATTTTTTTAGTAACCTCTCATATTCCACTTTTTCTAAAATTTAAGGTATAATCTAATAAAAAACAACTCAAGATTTAATATACAAATGCGCGTAACTTATACTTTGCTGAAAACTGAAAACTAATAGTCGTGATTGGAAAAAAGAGGCTACATATAAGATTTATAAGGGTACATATTACGATTTGAGGGTACGCGTGCTTCTAACACCAATGTTGTTAGTATTTACGAAAATGCCATTAATGAAGGCACACATAGCCCTTTATGTTAACATGTACCCCCCTTTACTTGGTTTTCACGGTGAAATAGGAATAGGATCAAGTGAAAACTGTTTTCACCATGAAAACCAAGTAAAGGGGGTACGCGTGCTTTCATTAATGACATTTTCGTAAATACTGATAACTTTGATGTTAGCAGCACAACATTGATGTTAGAAGTACGCATACCCTCAAATCGTAATACGTACCCTTCTAAATCTTATATATACCCCCTTTTTTCCAATCAAGACTGTTAATTTTCAGTTTTCAGCAAAGTATAGGTTTTTAGCAGAACCCGACTCTCTCTCTATATATATATATAGTATATCAATTTAATTCATATCATCTAACACTCTATTTGATTTTTGAAATTTGGCTTCAAAAAATATGATTTTTTGTAATACTCCAAAAGTATGTTTTATTTTTATTAACATCTTTTTATAATTTTTTCCATAACTTGTTTTTCAAAATTTCTTTAAAAAGCATTAGAATTTCATATATTATACTCCTATTATAAAATTGTTATTTTCCCCCAAAAGTTTGTTTCTAATGAACTTTTAATTTCACCTATTGGGTAGCTTCCTATAATAAAGTAAGTAAATTTTTCTTTATGGGTTCACAATCTCAAAAGTTAATACAAATGAGACTTTAAGATATATGGAGTCATAAAGGACTCACCAACAACTATTTATTAATATGTGTGAATTGGAGGAATGAGAAGTTTATTATGGGTCACAGGGAGCATTTTATTATTATATATATTCTTGTATTCTTTTCCATGTTATATTCTTTTGGGAAATTCCCAATGGTAGCCCTTAGGTTTCAAGAATTATCAGTGGTGGAAATTCAAAAAAACCTTCCTCGCTAGTTACATTGCTTTAAAAATTATTCCCATACATAACCTTAATGAAGAATATTTCATTAATAATAAAGCATATTATAATAGTTAATAGTTAAGGTAGTTACTCGCACGCAAAACGAGGTATTTTGGGTCGTTTTTTGCCCTTAAGGGATAATTTTAGTGGGTAAATTTTAGCCCTTAAGAGTTGATTTTGAGGTCGAAATTGGCAAAAAATTACCCATAATGCCTCGTTTTATTTGCGAGTGACCGCCTTAACTGTTAACTAATAGAATATGCTTTATTATTAACGGAATATTCTTCATTAAGGTTATGTTTGAGAATAATTTGTAAAGTAGGGGTACCAACGGGAAAGTTTTTTTGAAATTTCCGCCACTGGAAATCCCTTAAACCTAAGGGAATTTCCCTATTCTTTTTTAAATGGTGGTTGAAAGAAAATTTAGTTTCACATCATATTTTCCATATTCGATTTCTAAATTTTTTTGCTTAAAAAATTCTGATTTGCATAGTAAATATTAATTTATTAATTTCTGATAGGTTTTAGTCGTATCACCTAATCAAAAATAAACCTACAGACATCTAACTAGGTAGTCAGTAGAAGCAGGGTCGAATCCACAGGGAGACAGAGTTTCTAAATCAATATTCAACCAATTCAGCTACTCCAGAGTAAATCAGGAAGGAATTAATTAAACTAATGAATAGACTACAGAAGACGGAATAAATCGAGGATTTAACTATGGAATAAAAGTCTAAGGTATTAGGTCGGTCCACCATGCTTATACCAATCAAACAAGGTCAACTACTATCAAAACCTAAGTCAAGAGTCGGGGGATTAGAGCCTATGTTGAGCTATGGTTAAGACTCAACGCTCATAGTTCAACATACGCCGCATGTTCACTAACGTAATCAGAACTACTGACGTGTCCTAGGCCTCTAGTCGTAAGACGGATTTGTGCAAACAACTATTAACCACAAGCAACCAACGAAACTGCGCAATAACGTTAATTACTCAATAAAGAACAAACCACATCACAATCACCCTAATCAAGCCCTAGAAATCAATAAGAGTCTAAATCACAATCATGGTATAAACATGGCTTTCCTATCTAACACCCTAGAAAGAAACTACTCAGACATGATCAAATTAACAACGGCAAAACTAATATGAAACCCTAACAATTGCATCATGAACGATTAAATAAATAAACTAAGCAATTGAGAATAATAAAAGAGATTAGGGTAAGAAAGAATACCAATTAACGGAAAGTAGGAACTTTATTGAAATCGAAATAGGTTTGATCACCTCTAAATTAATCTAAAGTGTTTGAATTGAACTAAGAACAATGAAGAATAAAACTAGTCTAAGGCTAATGAAAGATGCATAAAAGATGTATCTAAAAGAATGAGGAAAAAGGTATTTATAATACCCCTCAAGTCTAATTAAAAACGGGAAACGAAAGTCGAAATCTGCGTATAAATGTACCAGACCCGATCGGGCCCGTGGCACCCACCCGATCGGGTCAAATACCAAAAATCCCCTTTTGCTTCTCGTGGTCCACGCAGCAGCCCAACAAGCTGAGCGTGAAAATGCGGCCCACCCGATCGGGCCTTGGGCAGCCACCCGATCGAGCCAAGCGACGAAATGTACCAGCACGCTCCCCTAATCCGCAGCATCATGATGAGATGTAGCAGCCCCCAGCCCGATCGGGTCGGGCACACTACGCCCGATCGGATATGGTGCATTGATGTTCGCCCGATCTGATCGGGCACGCCTTGCCCGATCGGGTCCGCAACTTCAATACCCGATCAATGTATTTTCGCCCGATCGGGCCATTTTTGCCCGATCAGAGTACGAAATCCTCCTTTTTGACTCTTTGGCTCCCTAAACTTCACGTTTAGGGGTCTTGGGACCTCCTAAACTACCCATAAAGCTCGTGAGCCATCCTACGTGCCTCGTAACATCTCGTAAAGCCGTGGTTGTTTCCAAATGGCTCGGGAAAAAGGAGAAAACTCCATAAAACCTGCAATTCAACACTAAAACACGAAACCACAACTATTTACGATAGTTAGCACAAAATAGCTCACAAGAGCTCAGATGACGCACAAATTAGCTTGTAAATAAGGGAGAAAACTCTATACAAATACGTGATATCAAACTCCCCCAAGCTAAACCTTTGCTTGTCCTCAAGCAAACAGAACATGAACATGGAATAGATTGCCTCACCCCATAGATAAAAACAAATCAAAGCTCAAAACATTT
The DNA here is from genome assembly GCA_947645195.1 of Patellifolia procumbens. NCBI lineage: Eukaryota > Viridiplantae > Streptophyta > Magnoliopsida > Caryophyllales > Amaranthaceae > Patellifolia > Patellifolia procumbens. Next base: position 643,275 of record CANSGD010000791.1, read on the forward strand.
TCAAGACTAAGAATCGTTCAAGCAGGCATAATTCAAGTTTGGCTAATTAAATCCATCCAACCACCAATCATTCAAGCAATTTATCAAACTCAAGCATCCATAAGGCATACAAATCCTGAAAAGGCTCTCACAAGGGTGTCACTCCTCTCTATTTTGTGGCAGGCAAAGAATATGCCCGAACACTCACCAACCCGACCATAGGTACCCTTCCCACTCACACTCTAATGTGTTTAAGAAGGTTCAATGACGCTCAACCTAGTTAAGTCGACTCAATTAGCAGAAATACTCCCTAGCTTTGACAAACTGACTCGAAATCAATCAAATGAACAATGCAGACATAAGCTCAAGAGGACTTTATAGGGTTGTAATGGGGTTTAGGCGAGAGGTAGGGGATACTTTTGGGTAATGTGGTGGAAAAACCAAGAAAGGGGGAGCATAAATCATTCAAACAAGGCCTAAGATGGCCTACACAACTCCCAACAATCACCATAAAACCATGTAAAGTAACCCAACTCTCATAAATCAATGAAAAGCTCATAACAAACCCAATTTTCTAGCAATGGAGCGAATATTCCTTTATGAACGTACGTGAATGAAAGAACTAGAATTCTTTTGAATTTTCATTTCATTTTTTCTTTCATTTTTCTGAACTTCATTCACGCAACTCTAAACTTGCTTTTTCTTTTCTCTTTCTCACTCTCAAACCACAGCAAATACACTTTTAAATTCCTCAAAAACAAAACTAAGCCAACAAACCAATCTCAAACTCAACCCATACAAAAGCTCCCCCAAGCTAGGCTTGGAATAAGATCAAGTGAAGGCTTTGGGCTCATAATAGGGGTTTAAGTAACACGAAACAAGTCATTAGGCTCAGCGGGGCTAAGGAGGATAAAAGTATATCAAAAATTCACTCTGAAGCTCAAGAATAAGACAAAAGAACGCCTCTATCACAGCACATGCTACAAGTCATCTAAAATCAGACAAGTACGAAGTCAAAGTCAAGATCAATCCACTAAAGAGGAACTAACACACAAGAATAGACTGGATAATAATATGAATCCAATAGGCTACAAAGAGGCCTCACAGTCTAACCAATTCAGTTATGCATCACAAAGTGGTCTAATATAATCCAGAAATGCTCGAAATCATAGCAATCAAACATCAAATCATAGCCTCAAGATCACAAATGCCCAGCTATCCAGAAAACAAAGTCAAATCAATTTCAAATAGAGCACAACAAGGGGCACAGGGAGGCAACTAAACCAGTCATGGGAACCATATTTTTTTGATTTTTTTCAGTATTTTTCGAAAGCTTTAAAACTATTCTAGAAAGCAGTAAAAGAGATAGGGAATACAAACAGAACTCCTCCCCCAAGCTGAACTTGGCAGTGTCCTCAATGCCAAAAGGTGATAAGGACTATGCTAAGAGGAAAAACAATGTTAGTACCCTCACTCTCGCTCACAAAAGGAAGAAAAATAAAAAGAAAAGGAAAAGGGAAAGAAAAGAAATACGAGTTGCCTCTCGCACAGCGCTGGTTTATAAAGGTCCCGCACGACTATAATCCTCCTTCTCTCAAATAGGAGGGGCTTGGCAATGAGTGCCACCCTCATCAAACATCTTTCTCCTCCAAATGTTCTTGACAATGCCTCCAGACGGTGAGGCAACCTTAGGTGGAATTGGAACCTTCTCCACACCTACTTCATCCAGAACCTCATCCCTGCAACAAGATTGTTCAAGCATAGGTGCCTTAACAGCATTGATTAGTTTAAAAATCACTTTATCATCACCAACACTCAGAGTTAAAGACCCAGACTTGACATCAATGACAGCACCAGCAGTACACAAAAACGGCCTTCCCAAGATAATAGGAATCTGGGCATCCTCATCCATATCTAACACCACAAAATCAACAGGGATATAGAATTTCCCGACCCTAACAGGAACGTCCTTTAAAACACCGAGAGGGTATTTTATAGAATGATCCGCCATCTGTAAAGTGATTTGTGTGCATTTAAGGGCTCCCATGTTCAGTTTCTTATAAACAGACAATGGCATAACAGAAACAGATTCACCTAAATCACACAAAGCCTTATCAATAAAAATAGGTCCAAGATGGCAGGGTATAGAAAAACTACCAGGATCTTTTAACTTTGGTGGGGTTTTATTTTGAATAAAAGCACTACACTCTTCAGTTAGAGCGACACGTTCTACCCCACCAAAGTCTCTTTTCTTAGTGATCATGTCTTTCAGAAATTTGGCATAAACAGGCACTTGGGTAATTAAATCTGTAAATGGAATCGTTACCTCAAGGTTCTTGACCATAGCCAAGAACTTACCAAATTGCTGATCGACCTTAGATTGTTGCATCCTGTGAGGAAAAGGTAGCCTTGGTGTAAAAGACGTTTCAGAAACCTTCTCCTTTTTCTTCCCTGTTTGTTCAGCTGCTGCAGACAAATCGACTTCAGACGTCGAATTCTTCCTTTTTCCTTCCTCTACCACCTCTTCTTCCCTGCAGTTGGGGTAACCTCATCAATGGGCACTGGAGGGGCATCATATGCATTGTCACTACGAAGAGTGATGGCATTCACATGTTCTCTCTGAACTGGTTGCCCTGGCAATTGTCCCTGCTGCCTCTGTGCATTAGATTCTGCCAACTGAGCAACTTGAGGCTCGAGAAGTTGGATGTGCTTCTCTTGGGCCCTCCTTGTTTCCTCATTTGCCTTTTGCATAGACAATATCAGTTTCATCAGTTCAGAATTGCTAGGCTCTTGTGGGTTGTTTTTTGGAGGTGGGGTGTGGAAATTTTGTGGAGTTTGGAAGTTATTGGGATGATGGAAGTTTTGTGGTGGTGGTCTTTGGAAATTTTGTGGGGTTTGATGGTATGAAGGTTTAGTGTAGTTTTGTGGAGGTGGAGGTTGATGGTTTTGTGGGTTTTGGTAGTTATGTGAAGGGGGGAAGGTTTGTGGTCTTTGTTGGAAGGCATTGGCCTGCTCCATCTGAAATTGACTGAACTGACAGTCATGCCCAAAGTGACCCTGAACACCACACACCTCGCAGTAAGATGAGGTAATGGGTGCTACTGCAGACATAGCATTGATACTCAAAGGGGGTGCTGCTGAGGAAGAGGAACTGAAGGTGTTAATCTGCTGACTCAGCTTCGCCATCTGCGAAGTCAATAATGCAATGGCATCTACCTCCAGTACCTTCTTCGTGATGCTTCGGGAAGTGGAATGATCATTGGCTGCGAGGTTTGATAGAAACTCGTAGCCTACATCCACTTCCTTATCCAGAAAAACTCCTCCTGCAGACGAATCAACAATACTCTTCGTCTGAGGCTGCAGACCATTGTAAAATGTCTGCGTCAAGAACCATTTGTCCATGTTGTGGTGTGGACACTCTCTCTGTAAATCCCTAAACCTAGCCCACGCTTCCCGTAATGTTTCATCAGGCTCTTGGGAAAACGTGGCTAGTTTATTTCTGATTTCTGCTGTCTTTGTGGGTGGATAATACTCTCTCAGGAATGCAGCAGAAATCTCACTCCATTCTGTCTCTTTCACGTCGTTCAACCATTTCTGGGCTCTATCCCTCAATGAGAACTCGAACAACATGACCTTTAGTTGCTCTGGAGTGACGCCGGCATGTTTAACGGTTCGACAAAGTTGTTGAAACCGTTGCAGATGATTTGCCGGATCTTCAGTAGGATGCCCACCAAACTGATTTTGCTGGACCATGCTGATGAGTCCAGGCTTAATCTCAAAATTGTTAGCGGCGATGGTGGGCATTGGTGGTCCAGTAGAAAGACCATCCGGGTTGGGCACCCCATATGACTTCAGTGATTTTGACATAACTGAATTCAAGGTGTCTGTGCCAGAGGTGTTCAGCTGAACAGACTGCTTTTCTTTCTGCTTTATCTTTCGAATCCGCCTGATTGTCCTATCAAGATCGGGGTCCGCTGGAATGGGGGAACCGTTTCTTTGGGACCTGGGCATACAAAAGAATCAAAAGGCAGCAGTAAAGGGTACCTCGATTGAAACAATGAAGTTCCAATGAGGTACAGAGAAGTAGACCAAATAATTAAATAAAAACTTAGAGAACTAGCCGTCTCCCCGGCAACGGCGCCAAAGTTTGATAGGTTTTAGTCGTATCACCTAATCAAAAATAAACCTACAGACCTCTAACTAGGTAGTCAGTGGAAGCAGGGTCGAATCCACAGGGAGACAGAGTTTCTAAATCAATATTCAACCAATTCAGCTACTCCAGAGTAAATCAGGAAAGGATTAATTAAACTAATGAATAGACTACAGAAGACGGAATAAATCGAGGATTTAACTATGGAATAAAAGTCTAGGGTATTAGGTCGGTCCACCATGCTTATACCAATCAAACAAGGTCAACTACTATCAAAACCTAAGTCAAGAGTCGGGGGATTAGAGCCTATGTTGAGCTATGGTTAAGACTCAACGCTCATAGTTCAACATACGCCGCATGTTCACTAACGTAATCAGAACTACTGACGTGTCCTAGGCCTCTAGTCGTAAGACGGATCTGTGCAAACAACTATTAACCACAAGCAACCAACGAAACTGCGCAATAACGTTAATTACTCAATAAAGAACAAACCACATCACAATCACCCTAATCAAGCCCTAGAAATCAATAAGAGTCTAAATCACAATCATGGTATAAACATGGCTTTCCTATCTAACACCCTAGAAAGAAACTACTCAGACATGATCAAATTAACAACGGCAAAACTAATATGAAACCCTAACAATTGCATCATGAACGATTAAATAAATAAACTAAGCAATTGAGAATAATAAAAGAGATTAGGGTAAGAAAGAATACCAATTAACGGAAAGCAGGAACTTTATTGAAATCGAAATAGGTTTGATCACCTCTAAATTAATCTAAAGTGTTTGAATTGAACTAAGAACAATGAAGAATAAAACTAGTCTAAGGCTAATGAAAGATGCATAAAAGATGTATCTAAAAGAATGAGGAAAAAGGTATTTATAATACCCCTCAAGTCTAATTAAAAACGGGAAACGAAAGTCGAAATCTGCGTATAAATGTACCAGAACCGATCGGGCCCGTGGCACCCACCCGATCGGGTCAAATACCAAAAATCCCCTTTTGCTTCTCGTGGTCCACGCAGCAGCCCAGCAAGCTGAGCGTGAAAATGCGGCCCACCCGATCGGGCCTTGGGCAGCCACCCGATCGGGCCAAGCGACGGAATGTACCAGCACGCTCCCCTAATCCGCAGCATCATGATGAGATGTAGCAGCCCCCAGCCCGATCGGGTCGGGCACACTACGTCCGATCGGGTATGGTGCATTGATGTTCGCCCGATCTGATCGGGCACGCCTTGCCCGATCGGGTCCGCAACTTCAATACCCGATCAATGTATTTTCGCCCGATCGGGCCATTTTTGCCCGATCAGAGTACGAAATCCTCCTTTTTGACTCTTTGGCTCCCTAAACTTCACGTTTAGGGGTCTTGGGACCTCCTAAACTACCCATAAAGCTCGTGAGCCATCCTACGTGCCTCGTAACATCTCGTAAAGCCGTGGTTGTTTCCAAATGGCTCGGGAAAAAGGAGAAAACTCCATAAAACCTGCAATTCAACACTAAAACACGAAACCACAACTATTTACGATAGTTAGCACAAAATAGCTCACAAGAGCTCAGATGACGCACAAATTAGCTTGTAAATAAGGGAGAAAACTCTATACAAATACATGATATCAATTTCACATATTCTTTCCTATATATTATTTTCCATAGTTTAGCTTATAAAATTTTTATTTTCAATTAATATATTTATTGATACCTTTCCATATTCCACGTGCCAAAAAAAAATTGATTTCCATATATTATTGAAAAATCTTAAACTTAACAGAGGTGGCTGATAAATATGGAAAGATATTTACATTAACTAACTATTTTTCTCATTATTTTTTCGAAATCCTTTTAAAAACAAATTATCTTATTTATTATTATATTACTATCTCCCTTTTCATATACTTTCGCGTATTTTTATAAAGCTTTTATTAAAGAACTTTTTGTTAAAAATGTTATTCAAAAAATTCATATCCATATTATATACACCCTCCATTCCAGAAAGCTTTATATACTTTTCTTTTTCATCTGCCACAGAAAGCTTTATACAATACACTTCTATTTTTTTGGATATGACCCACTACTCTTCACATCCAAATAAATTAATACCCCAGTAACTCCTATAACATCTACCTTTTTAATAAAATACAAATGATAAATAAATAAAAAATTATCATTTAAAACTATGTGTCCGATCAAGTGTATAAAATTTTGTGGGACAGATGGAGTAGTACTTAAGTTTTAGAAGTATTGCAACACTATATTAACTTTGATTATGATTTTCGGACATTCAATAAGAAAAAGAGAAGGTATTGTGTCAGACGCGTCTGACCATAAGTTATGGTCAGACGAACTTCAGTTGGTTTCAATTTTTTTCAGTTGGATGTATTTTGATTTCAGTTGTTCAGTGGATAAGTTCAATTGGATATGTTTTATGTTCAGTTACATGTCTTTTAAGTTCAGTTGGACATTTTGTTCATTTAGTTAGATGCATTTTAATTTCAGTTAGATGTCTTTTAAGTTCAGTTGGACATTTTGTTCATTCAGTTAGATGCATTTTAAGTTCAGTTGATCCTTTTTTTCTTTCAGTTGGACCTTCTGTTCATTCAGTTGGACCCCTTTTAAGTTAAGTTGATCCTTTTTTTCTTTCAGTTGGACCTTCTGTTCATTCAGTTGGACCCCTTTTAAGTTCAGTTGATCCTTTTGCTCTTTCAGTTTGACGTATTTTAAGTTCAGTTGGACCTTCTGTTCATTCAGTTGGTTTTGTTATTGTTTCATTTACATGTTTTTTCATGTTCAGCTAGTTTTCTTATTCTTTCAATTAGTTTTTCATGTATAACTGAAAACAAAACTTAAGTAAATGAAAGAATAAACCAATGAACTGAAAGAATATTATCAACTGAAAGATGGCAAAAATGCTTAAAATGTATTTCCACTGATTTGACAACTAAAATGCTGTAAAAAAAACTACTGATATTATGGATATTTGCCATAACAACTGAAACCCCCATAATATACTTACCAACTGAAAGATTAGATCACCGTCATCACCACCATCGATCACCATCACCACCATCACCATTAGTGGTTTGAGAAGCCATGACTTGAGCTAAACGCTGAGCAGCAATGAGTATGATGAATGTGCGTCGGCGATGTGGTGGGGAATCAGTTGTTGCTGCAGAGGAAGTGCGCCGCTGACATGGTGGCGTCGGTGGTGTCGGCGGAGAGGAAGAAGGAAAGAGCGGCGTCGATGGCGGAACTCCGTCTGACAGTAAGATTGGGTCAGACGGTATGACCCAATACTTTTACTAAGAAAAAATATAAGGTGGTTCCTTTTTTCTATTCTCCATGAATACTGGAGATACCATAAAAGGGTTGAATTTAAGAAAACAGATTGAGTAAATTATACTCCCTTTATTTCTTTTTGTTTGTCTTACTTTTCTTTGTACGTTTCTTTTTATTTGTCATACTTAGAAACTTTTCCTTTTTTGTTATATAAATTTCTCCATTTTAAACTTAATTTTCAATTCATTGGTCTCATATATTCTCCACCACTTCCTTCTCTCTCCTTACTTTACCTCCACATGACAATTGCATTATCTTTTCATCATACTCCTTGATAAATGGAGCTATATTAACTAGGCAAACAAAAAAGCGGATTAAGTAACACACAAAAACCCCACACATCACCTAGGTCTCAACACTACTTTGCCTATATAGTTTCCTCTAGTGTATTAGTGATTTTATCATTTTTTAGTATGTTTTGAGACATATTTTTTATAGGAAAAATTGTTAATTACCACCTTTTATAAACAATTTTCGTAAATTAGCACCTTAAAGATTTTTTTAAATAAAAATTAGCACCTTTTACATGTAAATCTTTATTTACTCCCTCCTGTTAACGTTTTCTATCAAGAAAAACGTTATGTAGGGCCCACACATAACTGATAACTTCGTATTCTAACTAACTAAAATGACCCCAATTCAATTGCAATTGAACTCCCTGACCTTAACATTTTTCAACTCGAATTGAATCCTAAAAGTGGAACAAAATTGCAAAGATTATAATATTGTAGGCAATTGATTCAATTGGGAGGAAATCGATTTGAATTATGTGGTTTTCACTTCAAAAAGTAAGTCTATTTACAGAATTAAGGTTTTGCTATCGAAAATTAGGGTTTTTTTGCCCAAATTCTGCTGCGTTTTAGGGTGCTTTTAGGTCCAATTTCTTCTTGAACTGATTAATTGAGCAAAGTTAAACCCTAATTGTGTTGAAACTTAAATTATGCATAATTGCTACTAATTCCTTACATTTTGGCTTATTTTGCAAGATATGCATGTGAAGAAGAGTGAGAAATAGGAAGAGGAAAGAGAAATGGAGGGAAAATAGAAGTAGGTTTACATGTGGGCCCGACATAATATTTTTTTTGACATAAAATGTTAACATGTGGGAGTTTATAAGGATTTGCATATAAAATGTGGTAATTTATATACAAAAAAACTTTAAGGTGGTAATTTGAGAAAAGTTGTTTATAAAAGATGGTAATTGACAATTTTTCCTTTTTATTATGACAAAGTTGTGATGGCAATTACCTTAATATTGATAAATAATATATTTTTATATTTTTATAATTATTAGATTATCTTTTTTTGTCGTCATTATAAGAAATAATAGTGTAGGAATGGCATACATATTGATAATATTGATCAATTAAAACTCTTATTAAACATTAAGGGCCTGTTTAGATTTACTGAAAACAACTGAACTGAACTGATTGGTGCTGAACTGAACTGAACTGAACTGAACTAAATTGAATTTAATATATATATATATAATATTTAAACAATAATAATATGAATATTAAATAATTATTATGATGATGGTAATAATAATGAATACTTATTAATGAATAATAATAATTGTATTTTGGACATTTTTAAATGATAATTATAAATAAATAATATTAATAATCATAAATTAATAATAATAATGATTAATGATTATAATGATAATTAATAAAAATTATTTTATAGTCTTTGTATTAATATATTAATACCTGATGATGATTATATAATAACAATAATATCTTAGAATTAAATTAATATTACTATTTTAATTATTAGATTTAATTATATATTAATATTTAGTAATAAAATAATGATTGGGTCGGACCGTGCAAAATTACATCATAAATCGTTTTAACGTGATTTGATTGGATTATGGGCTGAAAACGCGGGTTTATTTGTGTTTTTAACCTAAACCATGTTCCTCCATAATGATACTAGTAATAATAATGAATAAAGCTATAATAAAAAAATTGTATACAAATAATAATAATAATAATACTTAATAATAATGATATAAAAATAAATAATAATAATAATATTAATAATAGCAATTAGTAAAATAAATTAGACCAACGTAATAATATTTAATAAAATGGTTATAAAAGAACTGAACTGAACTGAACTGAACTGATTGGAACTGAACTGAGCTGAACTGATTGGAACTGAACTGAACTGAACTGAAATTAAGCTAATCTAAACAGGCCCTAAGTTAAAAATGGTAAGATCTTAGCTCAAAAGTTCAAAGTTTTAAAATTCTATCACCTCACATTTTAAGTCAAATCCTTAATGGTAAGATTTTAAATTAAAATCTTATTGTTACAAGTAAAAAAAAATTATTTTACGGTGATCTATTCATAAGCATATATATATATATATATGTACCTTAAGACTTACTTATATGCAACCCATTAAGACTGCGTATAAGAAGATTTTAAAGGCAAGTTTAGGAAAAACTAGACATTAATTACATCAATTTGCGTGTATTTTTGTCATAAATTCTAAATATTATACCACTTTAGGAAATATATTTAATACTTAATGCAACCGTTTAGATACATGTTATCATATAGCATTACCCTGATGAAAAATTCAAATTAGATTAGAACATAGATAATATCAAATAAGAACTAATAAGCTCAAAAATGATCATGACCTAAAGAAATAAGTTCGACCACATCGGATCGGAATCAATAAGTTTAGACGAAAATAGATAAGTCATAATAGCAATAGTTTAAATAAGGGATAAGATAAGTAAAAATAAGATGAACCAACCATAAAATAAGGTCGTGTTATATTTCTCTATATATAAGTATTTTGCTTCGATATAAAAGACTGGAATAGAGGTTTCTTTTTGTCTACGCTTTGAAACCGTTTCTTTGTAATCTACACACTTTTATATTTATAAGACGTGGATGTATGTCACACATTTTGTCCAATACTTTTCGTTAACATTTTTTTATCTCTTATACTCGTGCTCTCCCTCTTTCATACTTTTCCTTTTTTTTTCTGAAAACAAAGCGTATACATTATTACGAACATAGGGAGTATTAAGTGTGATTACTATAGTAGAATAACATCGCAATTGCACTATAACACATTTCGTAGTTTTGTGCACAGTGAGGAAAAAATTTGTTCATATATATTCAATTGCTAAGATAAGTGTATATTATTCATAAATTATTATATTCTTCTCCTCTTTAATTGTAGAGCGCAAGCAAAAATTGTCAAAGGCACTTATCATGATGGGTGAAGTCGGAGGAAATGACTATAATCACGCCTTTTTTCAAGGAAAACCAATAACAGAAATCTATAAATTGGTGCCTGGAGTTGTTCAAGTTATAAAAAGAGTGACAAAGGTGATAATGCTCTAAACCTTTTCTAAAGTATATCTTAATATGATCTATACTTGGTTCATATATTGGTCGCAAAATGCTAACAAAGACTATAAGTAATATAGTTAAGGAACCAACTCAACCAAAAGCTTAGCTTTTGGTTGAAGGCCCAAGTAATATACTTCCTCCGTTCTTTAATAGTCGCACCATTGATATCTTTCACACTATTCACACATGTCCATTTAAATTAATATTGTGTCTTATATGTAAGAAAAAATATAGTCATGTGGGATCTTGTTAGATTCGTCTCAATGTATAGATTATTAAAATCTAATTTGCATAATTTTTTATTGTGTATAATTAAAGATATTTAACATCTAAATTGTGCAGTGGATTGCGTAAACTGTTTTAATGGTGCGAGTATTAAAGAACGGAGAAGTATATTACTATGTTGATTGGGTTAATTCACGCAGGAAATTATTAGTCTTGGTGCCACACGAGTAGTAGTCCCTGGAAACTTTCCTATTGGTTGCATGGTATCTTACCTTCAAAAGTTCAAAACAAATGATGCAACGATGTATGACGAACTCAATTGTCTGAAAAGCTTGAACATTTTTGTGAAATACCATAACAACAAAATACAAGAAGCTATAAGAGAAGTTCAAAGGGATCGTCCAAATGCTTCAATTGTATATGCTGACTACTTTTCGGCCTTCAGAGAAATTCTCCAGCATGCTACTTCCCTCGGTTAGTAAATAGTAAGATCACTTCAAATATTTACTCCATCGAATTTTTGTGTTCTAGTTAATTAGACATTTTGCGCTATTTATCCATTTGACCATTTATATTTATAGATAAAGTATTAGGGTTCGCTTGATTTAAATACTAAAATTGTCAACTTTTCATAATATACTAGTAGATAATTAATTACTCCCTCCGTTCCCTTTTGATCTTCTCATATGGAATCGGGGAGAGGATTAAGAAAAATGAATCTTTGGTAAAAATACATTTAAATAATGTATATTTTAGAGCTTATCATTCAATAGTTATCTTATCAAAGCATTGTAAAGGTAAAAGTATCATTAATGCAAAGAAAACACAACTTACTATGCAAAACATAAGGGTTATTTTTTATTTTAAGCCAATGAAATTGCAAATTTGTTTGACTTTATGTGATTTAAATTTAGAAAGATTGCAAAGGGGAACAACTTAAAGGAACACCAAATCGAGAAATGGGAACAACATTAGGGAACGGAAGGAGTATATTATAGTCAGAGTCATATATTACAAACGTGATATGTTAAACTGTAACAAGGAAAAAAGAAATAAAATGAATAATAATAAAGACCCCTTTGGCTTTGCATAGTGACTAACTACTTCACTAAATTTTGATGTCTCTCAACAAACTTCACATTTGATTGAGTGAAAATAATGAAATTGTTTATTTGTTTATATGTAGGGTTCGATAAGAACGTAATGCAAACAGCATGCTGTGGTATTAGTGACGATCATGAGGTTAATCTAGATTATCAGATAACATGTGGAAGTAGACGATTTAATGTTTGTGAAGATCCTTACAAACACGTGAATTGGGATGGAATACATTTGACTCAACACGCTTATCAAATTATGGCAAAATTGTTAATCAAGCGTAATAGTATTCTTGGCATCTCTTATACAATTTGATATATTATTTTCCCTTTTGAATAATTGTCATTTTGTAAAGCTTATATATTTGGGACTAAAGGTTTTCAGAGAAATAATATTTCTTTTGAAGAGTTGTCGGTGTTAATCTTTTTATTGCATAATATAATTGCTTGTATATTAATGTATGTATGTTATTTAATTATTGATATAAACATTAGTCATTAGTCTTTTTATAAAACCTTTATGAGCTTCATTCCTCATAGATGTTTAATTTCTTAAGCTTCTCAATAATTGTAACAACGATTTGTAATGTGACCGTCATATAACAGCACCGAATTAGGGATGTCAATGGGGTGGGGCGGGGCGGGGGATGTTGGCATTCCTATCCCCATCCCCGCCTAATAAACTCATCCCCATTCCCCCATCACCCATTGCGGGGGAAAATATTGTCCCCATCCCCGCCCCATTCCCGCGCGAATCCCCATACCCGTCCCATCCCCGCCCCAATCTATTAGGGTTAAGGGAGAGGGAAAACAAAAGTTTAAAAGTAATTTTGGATTTTAGCCTTTGGGTCTTTGGAAAATAAAAGTATCAAATGAAAGCAATAAACAACTAATAACATTTAGGATTTTAGGTATTTGGAGAATACCTATGGCGGGGCTCAGACGGGGATGGGGCGGGTATGGACTAACATTCACCCCCGCCCCATTACCCTTGGCGGGGATGGTTTCATCCCCATCCCCACTCCATCCCCGCGAAACCTTTCTCCATCCCCATCTAACTGGGGCCGGTGCAGGACGGGTCTCCACAAAACCCGCCCCACTGACATCCCTACACCGAATACGTTGCTATGATCGTATCCAAAAGCCCAACCTTTCTTCTCCATACAGGGTGGTGATCGTCCAAATCCCTTGGGTGGGCCCTGGGCCGCACAGCACCAATACCCTGCAAATCAATAATTGCAAATTTGTAATGTGCATTATGAATCACGTTGTTGAATACTTACATCAACTTTAGCTGTTATATTTAAGTCCCTCCTACCACATTTACTTTTCATTTAAGTGTTGAAAATAGAGACTCTAGATACCTTTAATAAAATCAAATAGAGGATACTGCCAAAAAAAAAAAAAATCAAATAGAGGAAAAATAAATTACTCTTTGAAAATCAAATTTGTATGAACAATTTGCGTCAAGGGAAAACCACTATATTAGAAGTAAATTTTTTTGTCACTATCGGTTAAGGTTTACTCGATGATGCCCCTAAAGTTAACATAGTTATCCTCAACCATAGCCGAATTTTTAAAGGATTCCGTGTGGCATGTTCCCTACCCAAAACATCTCTTATTTAGAAATAAGTTATAAAATAGTTTGTCGCACCCACAACTTGCATTGAGAGGTTTGCTCTAATGGCTAAAGTCGACGCCCGACCTAGCACAAAAAGAAAAAGGATGATGTATAATCGACTGAGCCAATTGCTCAACCTAATGAGCTCTCCCAACTAACCTAAATTGCCCGACTTATCGAGCTCGTCCAATTGGGCCAAACTGCTCGGTTAACTGAGCGAGTTGAGAATCACTTCCACCTTACATTACAAATAAATCTCCACCAAAAATACTTAGAAGAAAGATAGTAACAATTACTTTTTTAATAATGATAAGAAGGATGACAAAAAAGGTAGAAAAATACATATAAATGAAAAAAATGGGGGATTGGAAAGCATTTAAGGACCAGATATTTAAGAAAAAACGAAATATAAAAAGTAAATAGAGAGATACATTTTGCAACGAGTAAAAGGAGACGAAGGGGGTATGATAAATCTATTCCCGGGCCTTCAACCATCTACTTAAACTTTTGGTTGATATATGCATGGGACGATCCGCTGAAAACCATTTATAAGATGAAAACCATGAATACCATTTTATGGGAGCACATAATATAGGAAAATTTACTGAGGTGCCCTGGGGTTAGGGTTGTGTCCTTGGGTACCCTTTTGGTTTTCGAGCTAGCTCAAATGCCACCAGAGTCACTATATGTGACTTAAATGCTCTTACTACTAACGAAAATTAAGTTTTCCGTTAACTTTCTTTAGTTTAAATTAAAAAACAGAAGAAAAAAATAAAAAAATAAAAATCCAACCCCACCCACTCTCTCTCCTCCCCTTCCCTCCCCTACTTAGCCACACCCTCCCTCCCAAGACCAATCGAGACTGGTTCTTTGACCGGGTATGCAGTCCTGCAAAACTGATTGTTATTTGGTCTATTTGGCCGGTTTCAATACTGGGTACCCGATACCTAGTTGCATTTAAAAGCTATAATTTTCTTATTTAACGAAAAATAAGCATTACGGATAACGTAATGACACTTTCATTGACAAGTTCGTCTTAAAAATCTTCAAGTCTTAAGCATACATTCATCGCACAAAAAAAATCCATAAACAACAAAGTTTTCGAAGCACTGGGTACTCAGTGGATACTGGATAATTTCACTATCCGGAATCGGACCCACTTCCAACCGGTTCCTAAATTTTGGACCCAAGTCCAGTCCTAGCAGTTTCAGTTCCGGAACTGTCGATTCCAACCGGATCTGGTTCAGAACCGGGTACCCGACTTTCCTGCTCACCCATAGTCAAAGGGTCGGTTGTTTTCAATTTATTTTTGCTTATTTAAACCTATTCTTTTATTAAATCTTATTGAAGCTTATTAGATTTATCCGATCTTATTTTATCTTATTAGATATACTTCCTCCTTTTCTTTTTAATTGCAACAAAGGGGTATTATTTGTGAGATATAAAAAAATTCCTTTGTTGCAACTAAAAAGAAATGGAGGAAGTAACTTTATTAAACCTAATTCAAGTTTTTATTAAACCTTATTTAACGTTATTAGATCTTATCTGAACTTATATTTTCTAATGATTGAAATAAGTTGATAAAGGACACAAAGTTCATAAGAGCACCCTTAATGGGTGAGTTGAGAAAATCTCAATTCAATTGAGAATTTTTTGAGATTAAAATTCTTCTTAATGGGTGAATTGAGAATTCTCACCAATTGAGAATTTCTCAAAAATTTGGGTGAACCGAGAATAAAGTGAGAAAGCTCAATTCAATTGAGTTGGCAAAAGTGGAGAGAGAAAGGCAAAAAAAAAACAAAGCAGATGAAACAGCAGAGGGAAAGGGAGTATAACCTGCGTTTCAACATCAAAAAGAAAAAAAAAAAGAAACTGCCCCTGCAGCTCTGACGCGCGTCAGGCCAGGTGGCACGTTTCAAGTGGACAAAAAAAAACTTTTTTTATTTGTTGAATTATAAATTTGCACAGCTAATTTCTTAAAAAATAAAAATCTGAAAAAATAACAAAAATCACCAAAATTTATAATTTTTCATCCTCTATCTATAGACATCCATTTTGTTATATTTTAACCAACTTAATTAATTAGTATATAGTGTAGTATTGAGATTGGAGGAAGATAGAGAAAATGTGGTAGGGGTAGGCCAAAAAAAATGAGAGAAAAAGAATTGAGAGTATTTAAAAATTCAGTGTTAAGAAGTGAAAAAAAATCTCAAAATTGGAAAATCTCAATTGGGTGATGTGAAGGAGAGAGAAATGAAGAAAGAGAAGATTGAGATTTTTTTTAAATTTCGGCATTATTGATGCTCTAAACTTTGATATTACTAGTACAGGTGTTGTAAAATCTGTGGAGAGTAAATATTCTAATACAAAAGTGTCCCACGTTTTTCATCTTCAAGCTCATTAGTATTAGCCCCAAAAATGGCAGAACTCTTATCTATTCTCTCCTTTGTAGCAGCAACACTGATGCTATGCTACCAAGCCAACTCAAAATCAGCCTCCTTCACTGTCAAAAATCCAATCAAAGTTGCATCTGACGCTTTTATTGACTTTGAATCCTTTGAGTTTCGTGATGAATGCGCAATCTCTTTCACCCCAATTTCCCTCAGGTTTTTCTCGTAAACTTTTGTTTTCATCAATTTTTTGGCTCCTTAACTGAATTTCTGTGCTTTCTATGTTACCCAAATTTCATCAGGATGCTTACTGTGAGCACAGCAGATCTGAGGATCCGTTGTTGATTAATGCAGAAATATAGATATCTATCTATGCTATACATGCGTTTGTTTCTTTTGTTGTTGGTTTTTGGGTTATAGAGCAAGAGTATTTGTGTTTGACCTTTCTGAGTTGTTGCCACTGGCCATAAACACAGATGAGTGGTTGGTGTCTTGGTGAGCGATATCCTCAGGTCATTTTGAAGTATAACGAACGCTTCGGGGTATTGGATAATCTAACTAAACTAAACGTGGAAATATTAAATTAACATAAATAATTACACCAATCAATCCATAATTTTAGCATGTGTAGTATCATTTTAAGAAATATTTTGATTTTGGTTGTCCGTTAGCTAGAGGTGTTCAAAAACCCGACCCACGTAAAATAAACCGGATATTTTTCCCAAAAAAGTAGATATTGTGGGTTGGGTGCCCGACCCGGTAAAATAACTATTTAGCGGGCCGGGTCATGGACCGATATTTATCATAACCGGGAACGTAATTACGCTTTTTTTTGAAATCTTTTACTCATTATTTTAGTACCTAAGTGGTACTGTGAGTTTGTGATACTACTACACTTACGACACTTATATGCTTAATTTAAACTTTTCACTGCGGTTTTTATTACTTCTATATGTATATATATATATTAAAAAGCGAAAACTCACAATGCTATTAATAAGTAACTTTAAAGATGATATATGTTGGGAACAAGTGGATATGAGACTTGTATAGGTCATCCAGAATTCACAATGCATAGTGACCGTCAAATTTGCTTTGGGATGTTGTAAGTTGCATGTATACTGAACTAAAGCCTTTTATATATTGGCTATAAAGTTCTTTGAAAGAAAGTGCTGCAGGTTCTAATCAAGCTTAGCTAAGTGTCTTAACTCCTTGGTGCCAACTGCCAAGTTTGTAAATAACTGGACTCATGTGGGAGTGAGGCCAATTACTCACAAGTCTTGAGTCTTGTCCGTAGGTTTCCTAGAAGGCTAAAACCATGGGGGAAAAAATTCTATGTAGCATCATGCATTTTGTATGTTAATGTTTTAATGCTTTCCTTAATTTTCAAGGTTTGGCAGGAACTTTATTCATACATATAAGTAAGATTTTTAAATCCCCAATTTCAATATTACCATCTGAGTACCTAGTGAACCGACCCGAAAAAAATTGGGTACTCGGTTTTATGGGCCGGGTCATGGACCGTTTCTTTCACTACCCGGTTATGAATACTCCTATCATTAACAAGATCCTATTTGGAAATGGGAATAACCAAGGAGGACAAAGGTAGTGAATAAAGCAAAAAGGAAAGAAACTTGTATATTTTTTGTTTAGTTCAATGGATAAAGATTGTTAGAATTATTGTGTTTGGTCAATAAAAAACTATAAATTTTAATTAATCTTCAACCAGTTCTTTCTAATCTGAATTTTATTTTTCATTTTACCCTCTTGCTGATATTTGCAATAATTTATTTTTGCAAAGTTCAACTATTGAAGCAATCTATCAATTTGGAGACTCAATTTCGGATACTGGTAATTTTCTACGAGAAAATCCAAGTTGTAACTTTGCAAAGTTACCATATGGGCAAAATTTCTTCCACAAGCCAACGGGTCGTTGTTCCAATGGACTTCTCATGATTGACTATTTCAGTAAGACCAATTTTCAATTAAAGAGTTAAAATTCCCTTCTAAATATATGATATTTTATAGATGTGGTTTGTATATTATATGGACGTTAAGGGTATGCCAAGTAGATAAGTAAAATGAAAAAACCAAGAGCTTCTAGCTCATTAGTCATAAAAATGTAATAGGGGAGATCTCGTGCGGCCTCCCCTTAGCGTGTGGCCTCCCCATATCATGTGGTCTTTGTAAAAATGATAGAAAAGGGTGTAAAATGGAAAAAAATACCATCACCATGATAGGCATAAAAATGACATTGGTTGGAGGAAAGTTTCTTGCAAAGATAGGCATTGGTTGAAGGAGTTCTAAATACTTGCATAGTTTTTGTGTGTATTTCTGTTTAGAGGAGTCCAACCTAGTTAGTTTGTTCATTCAGGAGTACATGGGTAGTTTATAAGTTTCCTTTCGAATGAAATAAAATTTCCTTACTCGGCAAAGAGAAAATGACATAAGAATGGTAGTTGTGAAAATGACAGAATATGACATAAACATGATGGTTATAAAAATGACAATAGATGTGATAAAAATGACGGTTAATGCGATAAATTAGATTGCGTCATAAAAATGACAATAGTTGAAAATTTGAAAAACGTCAAAAAAATGAACATAGATAGTATTAAAAGAACACTTAGTTCCTTCAAAAGAACAATAAATTAAATTAAAAGAACATTATAATTTTTAAATATGATTCAAACTTTTGAAATTTCAAAATATAACCATAAAGCAATAGACATTAAGTTCAGTTAAAAGAACATCTATTTCAATTAAAAGAACATCAAATCAAATCAAAAGAACATTATCAATTTTTAAATATGATTCAAACTTTTAAAATTTCGAAATACATAACCTTAAAGAAATGAACATTAAGTTAAGTTAAAGAACATTTATTTCAATCAAAAGAACATCAAATTAAAAGTACATTTTTACAATTTTGAAAATTTGAAAATTTTCATGTCAAAATTAAAAATCGTAAATGTTCTTTTGATTTGATTTATTGTTCTTTTGTGTGCACTTACTGTTCTTTTGCTTGAAATTACGGTTCTTTTAACCCAATCTGATGTTCATTTGTTGACGTTTTTTCAAATTTTCAAAAATTGAAAATTTTCATGTCAAATCAATTTTGGAATTTTTCATTAAAAAAGTATATATGTTTTTTTGATGTAAGTTAGTGTTCTTTTTGGATGAGCAAAATGTTCTTTTATATGCTAATGTTCTTTTGGGAAAACTGATTGTTCATTCCGTGTCCCCTTGTTCATTCCCTTCTAACTGATGTTCATTCTGTGTCGCGTTTTTTTTAAAGTTTGCTGCATCTTGATGTGTGGTCATAATGAGATTATGGTCTGTGTCCATGATCGACGCATTGCAACAATTACTTTCAACTACGAAGTCTAGAATAAAGGGGGTACATGTTAACATAAAGGGGGTATGCGTGCATTCGTTAATGATATTTTTGTAAATAGGGACAAATTTGATATTAGCAGCACAACTTTGATGTTAGAAGCATGCGTACGCTTAAATCGTAATATATACTATCCTAAATCTTATATGTACCCCATTTTTTCCAATTAGGACTGTCTTTTTTCAGCAAGGTTTTTAGCAGAACCCGACTCTCTCTCTCTCTATATATATATATATATATAACTAATTAGTGAAAAGATTAATTATATAATTAGTGAAAGAGTTAGGACTATTCTTTTCACTTTTAGTGTCCTATCCCTCTCGTTTTATCATATATATAATGTATTACGTTATATTCATCATAAACTAAAGGTGTGCTCTAGTCTTCAGATTTGATTTGAACTGTTTGATCTGATCTGAAATTTTCTGATTATCTAATATGAACTTCGATGATTTCATCTACAATTTTCTTATCTAATATTCTATGAAGTTTTTATGCTTTCATCTGATATGAACTTATTATACTCCTTTCGTCCCAGAAAATCTTTATACACTTTATTGGGCACATAGTTTTCAATGATAAGTTATTGTTTGATTGTCAATTGTATTTTATTATAAAGGTAGATGTGATAGGAGTTAGGGGTGTGCAAAATAGGATACCGGATCCGATCGCAAATCCAGATATCCGAATTTCCCGATAACATAGGTGCGGATAAGGTCCGGTAATTCGGTTACGAACTTCCGGATATTTGGATCGGATTGAATAACTGGATAATCCAAATTTTCGGATCGAATAACCGGATAATCCGAATTCATAAAGTTCCTTATTATTTCTAGAGTTCACAAAAATTCCTGCCAATTGTTTACAAGAGTTCATGTCAATTGTTCCAGCCATTTTTTTTACAAAAGCTCCTGCAAATTACAGCAGTAGAAGTTATTAGTTATTTCAATCAGGTTCGAAACAACAATGACAAAAAGAAACCCTTGCGAAATTTCGTTAACCTCAATGAAGAGATTGGCAAAAATAAATGAAGAAAATGTCAGCAGTCTAGTAATGAATCCGATGAAATTGGCTCCAAAACTAATGCAGTTCTTGAACACAACATGTCATAATATGATAAAGTTCTTCAGCTTAGTCTACTAAGTTAATGAAGACCGTTCTCATGTTAGTAAGAGGAGACAATATCAATATACTATGACGACTTATCAATTACAAGTAGCTTGAAATGAACTTGGCAGGAATCTGCTCTCCACGTAGTTGCTAGTAAAATCAAAATATGTTTAACTCTAAGGCTCCGTTTGGTAGGGTGTAAAATATTTTCGGATGAAAATGATTTTCCATGGAAAACATTTTACATTGGAAAATTCATTTTTATAAAGGTTTTCCGTTGTTTGGTTGTATGTAAAATGACTTTCCATTTTAAGCATTTTTCATTGTTTGGTTGAAGTCAAAATCAATTACTTCAATTGTGAGGGAAAATGTTTTCCTTCCACTTGTGATGGAAAATGTTTTCCTCCCAATTTTGGGGGAAAATGTTTTCAATAAGGTGGAAAATGGTTTTCCACCCCAAGTTTTACATTTTAATGTTTTACTCCAAACCAAACAACGTAAAATGGGAAAACAGTTTTCAAGGAAAACTTTTTACACCCTACCAAACGGACCCTAAGTACGATATATCCACTTACACAATGTATAAGCTACAAAGTGGATTGAACCAAATCAAATTACAAAAAGAATGAGAGAAAGGACGAGCAGATGAGAGTGATTGAGCAGCGACGAGCAGATGAGAAGATTGAGAAGCGATTGAAGACTGACCGGCCGGTGGCCTGGCGCCTGGCTGCACCCGTGAACGAAGGTGAGTAGCAGTGAGATTGAAATAAGGAGATGACTGACGAGGAGATTGAACGAGGTGAGCTGCAGAGTTAGGTTAAATTTGTGTGTTGGGTTTGGAGTCTTGGACTCTAAACAATGGATGAGCTAAAATAAAAGAGATTTTTTTTTAAATTCGGATTTTCGAATAATCCGAATTTCCAAAAGACCTATCCGGATCCGATAATCTGGTTTTAAAATCGGATATCCGATCCGAATTATCCAGATTTTTCATCGGATAGTCGGATTTTCGGTTCGTTTTCTTGTGCAGACCCTTAATAGGAGTTAGTGGGGTATCATTTTATTTGGATTTGAGAGAGTAGTGGGTCATGGTTGAAAGTGAAAAGAATAAAGTAGTAGAGGGCCATGTCCGAAAATAGAACTGTATAGAGCTTTGTGGAACAGATCAAAAATGAAACTGTATAAAGCTTTCTGGAAGAGAAAGAATAATTGTTTTATGTTCTTATTGTTTTCTAATCTAATCTGAACTTTTTCTGAATACGATCTAAAATTTTCTGATATGATTTGATCATTCCCGAAATAAGTACTAGAGTGTTTAAGAATGAAGAAACTAGTTCTTTATCCCCACCCAAATTAGTCGTCCTCGCTTCTCCCTATCAACACTAGCCCTTGTTTCTCAAATGAGATTCCAAAATTTAATTTTCCTCTAAAAAAGTTGCAAAGCTATAGACAATGGCAGAAAAATAATCGGATTGTTCCGAAAACAAACAAAAAAAATACTAATAATCAACTCTCCCGATTGACTCCATCCGTCCAATATTATACTCCATCCGTCCAATATTAGATGATACAATTTGACTTTTTTTATAAAGAGCATATTAGAGCATCTACAATGGTTGTATATAAGGACTAGCTTGCAAATATAAAATACTTCAAACTAGTAGCTGACCGTTGGATATTGTAACTTATTTGAGCTAGGTAGCCAAAACAAGCTATTAGCTCAATTGAAATCAAAGAGGAAAGAGCAATAAGTGCTTATGATTTAAAGAATAAAAATCGATGATGGTAGGAAACATTTAGCTACATACATTGTTGCTTAACAATGGAGGAAATGGTGGCTTAAAAGTAATATAGCTAGAAATTGTGAGGTGGCATTGATAGCAATAAATAGAGTAACTAGACCATTGTAGATGCTCTCATAGGGGTTTGGTGAGTGCGGTTATTAAATTAAGTATAAGTGGAACTCATTAATATTAAAAAATAATATTTTTATTATACTCCCATGCCATTTATAGAAGTATATCAACTAACGTGAGACGAACGAATAAAGGAATTATCTCTATTATATAAAGGAACGGGTGGGGGACACCAAAAATAGAAAAAGAAAAAAAAATCCAACCTACTAAGAAATTTAAAAAAGAAATTTAAAAAGAAACTCAACTTCTCCCACTCAAGCACTCACCCACCATTTGTTCACATGCTTCCACTACTTCACAATTTCACTCACCACTAGCATTTTGATAATTTATATTATCGATCTCAACAATATTTTTATTGGAGGTGTGTGAAAATTATAATAATCGTGTGAACTTTTCTAGTAATATGTAATTATAAAATAATATATTATCATACTCATTCGTACACCGTTAATTATGTGATAAAGTTGATTGAGCTGAAGAATGCATGTGGATACAAGAGAATCTAAGCTGATTAAAGCTTTTCATAAATAGTGTCGTAGATTATTAATATTTGATATGCGCGTTACAAAATTAAAATCATTTGTATTGAGATCTTTATTTTTTAAAAATATTTTCTAATGAATATGATAAGTCTATTTTTATTTTGACGGGGATAAGCCTTTTTTATATCATTTATTATGTTAACGTTGAAATCAATTTGATAAGACTAGTATCATCTAATATGGGATAGAGGGAGTAGTTGGTTTGGTACTTGGTAGTATTGAAGTCAAGAGTGGGTGTAGAGAGGTCATGAGTTCTAGTCTTCTTATCAACATTTTTGTTTCCTTTTTTAAGGTTCATTCTTCTTTATTTCTTTGAGTAGTTTGTACTACTGCTTTCTTTCTTCTTCTATTCTTCTTGTAGATTGCTCTTATCTGCTCTTTCTCATACCTTTTATTTACTTGTTTTGTTGTTTTACGTTCTTATTCCTTTTATTTAATTGTTATACCTTTCTTTCTTTTTACCTCAATTACTTTGCAGACTTTTTTTGTTACTAACAATTGTTTTTAATTTTTTTGTATAATATAATCCTTCTTTATTTTTACATTATTTATTCTACAGTTCATTCTATATAAATCACAATCTGTAAAAGTGAGATTTATGAATAGTGTTAAACTATAAAGTGCAACAATTTATGTGAAATGAAGTTAGTACAATATTCATTTGCTTTTTTGTACTTATCCCAATCTTGTATTTATTGAAATATTGTCAACAATTTTTTCACTTTAATTGTGCACATCTAGATTTGAAATTCTGACTCCATCATTGGCTATAGAGTAACATGATACACTATTTGTCAATAGGTTTCTTTTTGATAGATTGCCAATAATAAGTTTGATCAAGAAAGAAATTGGTTTCTCCTTTTGTCCCTTTTTTCTCTCTTTATTTTCATTATTTTTTGAGTTATCATAATTCTTTGTCATTATGGTTGCAGCGCAGTTCTTGAACTTGCCATTTCTGGACCCATATCTTAAGAAAGACGGTAATTTTAGTCATGGGGTAAACTTTGCTGTTGCCGGAGCGACTGCTCTCAACGTTTCCACTTTAGCTATGAAAGACATTGGATATTGCCCTACCAATAGCTCATTACTTGTGCAGCTTGATTGGTTTAGAGCTCATCTTAGTTCCATTTGCTCTAACACATCAGGTAATAAATAATCATCTGCTTACCTCTATTATTTCTAATACAAAGACTTATGATATGCTGAATGATAGACATAAGAAAGAAAGGCTTGCATAGAACGAAAGAGGTGTAACGACATTGAGACATTCAATCAAAGGACTAGAATTTTTCTTACCAAAGTCCGTCTAGATTTTGTCTCTTTTTGTGACTATGGTCTATGGTTATTGTGTTACTATTTTAAAGTGACAATTGAAACCATGCATGTAACCTCAAACACCATAATAATGATAGATAATGGTAGTAGCAATGACATAGATGATAATAATAATTGTTGGAGTTAAGGCATGAAAAGAGCCTTCTTTGGGTTTTTTTCCCAAAGGTTTCATCTGAAGAACGTGTTCCCTTGTTTATTAAGTTCCTTCCTCTTCTTATTGTCTGAGTTGGTTACTTGGTTGGCTTTTGTGGTTGGAGGTCATGCCTGGCTTGGGCTTGCTACCACACACATGCGCACGCCGACCGGGCAGGCCTGGGTTCTGGGAAGAGCTGAGCTGGAGTTTATCTTTACGGTAACTTAATGGACTGAAACGTTATTAATCAGAACCTTGCTGTTGCATTTCTTCATCCGAAAAATACTTTGCTCTTCCTCTCTTCTTCGGTACGTGCTTTGTCTCCAAAATATTTCTCCATTAGTGGTGACTTAGAGAGGTTGGTGTGTTAACCTTGGAGAGCTTTCCGACCAGTTGCGATTACCACCATAGTCGGGTTGTAATTGCTTTCAAGTCAATGGTCTTCTACCGCGACGCAGCCTTGAAATTGATTCCTTTTCGCCATTGTAATTGTCAGTTTCTAACAACAATGATAATGATAACAATATATTATTTTAGATCAAAATCAATACAACTCGATAAGAGTAATTGCTTTGGCTAAGATGATACAAGAAAATATTAGATGAACTAAATATAGAATGGCTGATTCACTTTACTCTATGTTTCTGTCCAAAAGTGTCGTACCTCTTTCCGGCGGAGATGAGCGGTCCGAGTCCGAGCTCCAGCCAAGAACCTGCACATGAACCCCAAACCCCCGGGGGTGTCCCGAGGACGGGCTCTCCGACGCTCAAGTCAGTACTCATTTTAGATAGAGAGAGTGTGGTGTAGGGAGAGAGAATGGATTGTGTCCTTTTACCTTAGCCCTATGAGGGGCTTATATAGACAAGTGAGCGTGGGCCTTTTGTCGTTTGGGCCTTGGGCCGTATATTCGGGAGAGGGTATTTATCCCATACAATTTGCCCCCTAGTTCGAGTGATAATCGTTGATTGAACTTGAACTATATTGGGCTTATTCACTTGGTTCCTCATGATATTGGACATGTATGTCTTCATGATGAATTTTGTGTGTGATCGAGTCTCTGCTGTGAGATGTAGCCTCTTCAGCCAGAGAGCTTGCTTCAATGAGCTAAGGTGTATCATCCTCTAGGTGAGGATCTTCTAATGATAGTAGTGGCAGAACCCTCTGTCTGAGACGGGGTCTGCGATAATAATAAGAGCATGATCCTCTGTCTGAAGCGAGGTTCTGCTATAACAAGGAGCATGATCCTCTGTCTGAAGTGAGGATCTGCTGATGAAAATAATGGCAGAACCCTCTGTCTGAGACTGGGTCTGCTATAATAAGGAGCATGATCCTCTATCTGAAGCGAGGATCTGCTATAATAAAGAGCATGATCCTCTGTCTGAACCGAGGATCTGCTAATGAAAATAATGGCAGAACCCTCTGTCTGAGACGGGGTCTGCTATAATATGGAGCATGATCCTCTGTCTGAAGCGAGAATCTGCTAATGATAAGGAGCATGATCCTCTGTCTGAAGCGAGGATCTGCTAATGATAAGGGGCATGATCCTCTGTCTGAAGCGAGGATCTGCTATAATAAGGAGCATGATCCTCTGTCTGAGACGAGGATCTGCTAATGATAAGGAGCATGATCCTCTGTCTGAAGCGAGGATCTGCTAATGATAAGGAGCATGATCCTCTGTCTGAAGCAAGGATCTGCTAATGATAAGGGGCATGATCCTCTGTCTGAAGCGAGGATCTGCTATAATAAGGAGCATGATCCTCTGTCTGAAGCGAGGATCTGCTATAATAAGGAGCATGATCCTCTGTCTGAAGCGAGGATCTGCTAATGATAAGGAGCATGATCCTCTGTCTGAAGCGAGGATCTGCTGATGAAAATAATGGCAGAACCCTATGTCTGAGACTGGGTCTGCTATAATAAGGAGCATGATCCTCTGTCTGAGACGAGGATCTGCTATAATAAGGAGCATGATCCTCTGTCTGAAGCGAGGATCTGCTAATGAAAATAATGGCAGAACCCTCTGTCTGAGACTGGGTCTGCTATAATAAGGAGCATGATCCTCTGTCTGAGACGAGGATCTGCTAATGATAAGGAGCATGATCCTCTGTCTGAAGCGAGGATCTGCTATAATAAGGAGCATGATCCTCTGTCTGAAGTGAGGATCTGCTAATGATAGTAGTGGCAGAACCCTCTGTCTGAGACGGGGTCTGCGATAATAATAAGAGCATGATCCTCTGTCTGAAGCGAGGATCTGCTATAACAAGGAGCATGATCCTCTGTCTGAAGTGAGGATCTGCTATAATAAGGAGCATGATCCTCTGTCTGAAGCGAGGATCTGCTATAATGAGCATGATCCTCTGTCTGAAGCGAGGATCTGCTATAATAAGGAGATATATCAAGCAATATATCTGAGTGTTTTCGTTTACTTGGCTTGGTGGCCGGTGAGTTGCTCAGAGCTGGGACTTTAGGGGCCCTTTACTCTTCTGCTCTGCCTTATGTATGACAAAGATTCAACAACAGCAGAGCAGAGGGGGTATTTTGACGCCCTAAGTCATGATGATTCTGGGAGTTTTGGGGTTCGCCCTTTAGCTCCTTCTGCCATCTTTTTCGTGTCGGGGTACGCTTCGGTTCTTAGGAACTCTCGCGTCCCCATTAGCCTTAGGTGTCTATGACTTATCCTTGCTGCTTTTTGGGCCTTCGGCCCCGCAGGTTTAGAGGTAGAGGTCTATGACATCGGTAAGTCGAGTCGGCATCCGATCACTCTGCGGGCCTCAGGGGGCTCTTGGACAGAGTTAACCTTTTGGCCGACTCCCTTTCTTCATTATATAGTTTACTTTTGTGTCTGAAGAGCCTCTTCAGCCTTCAGTCTGACTCATACCCTGTTTTCTTTTGCCAGACTGTGGTATTTTTTCTCAGTCTGCTAAGGGTCTATCTGATTTTGACATTTTGTTTTTCATAAAGAATTGATAAGGGGATGGGGTTTAATGCGAAATGGAGAGCATGATCCTCTCTGTGAAGCGAGGATCTGCTATAATAGTGAGCATGATCCTCTATCTGAGGTGAGGATCTTCTGAAATAATAATGGGCACGATCCTCTGTCTGAAGCGAGGATCTGCTGTAAAAATCACGGTAGAGCCCTCTGAGATGGTGCTCTGCGACAATAATAAAGAGCGGGATCCTCTGTCTGAAGTGAGGATCCGCTAATGATAATAATGGCAGAGCCCTTTGTCTGAGACGGGGTCTGCAACAATAATAAAGAGCAGGATCCTCTGTCTGAAGTGAGGATCTGCTAATGATAGTAATGGCAGAGCCCTCTGTCTGAGACGGGGTCTGCGATAATAATAATGAGCAAGATCCTCTGGCTGAAGAGAGGATCTGCTATAATAATGACGACATAGAACTTAGCTCTTCGCTTAAGTCCTTCACTCTGCTTCTTCAGCAGAGCTCAATTTGTAACTACGACTTAGCTCTTCACTTAAGTCTTTCACTCTTCTTTTTCAGCAAAGCACTCTGCTTCTTCAGCAGAGCTCGATTTGTAACTATGACTTAGCTTTTCACTTAAGTCTTTCACTCTGCTTCTTCAACAGAGCTATCTGCCTCTTCAGCAGAGCTTGGTTTGTAACATAACTCAGCTTTTCGCTTAAGTCTTTCCAACGGCTTAATAGCTCGCTGAAGTCTTCAATAATATATGTCTTTCCAGCGGCTTAAGAGCTCGCTGGAATCTTCAATAAAATAAGTCTTTCCAACGGCTTAAGAGCTCGTTGGAGTCTTCAATAATATATGTCTTTCCAGCGGCTTAAGAGCTCGCTGGAATCTTCAATAAAATAAGTCTTTCCAACGACTTAATAGCTCGCTGGAGTCGTCAATAAAATAAGGAGCATGATCCTCTGTCTGAAGTGAGGATCTGCTAATGATAATAATAGCAAAGCCCTCTGTCTGAGATGGGGTCTGCGATAATAATAACTGAATAGCTCTCTAGCCGGTTTAAGGTTGCTAGAGTCTTCGATAAGATGTGTCTGCAATAGTAATAACAGAATATATATTTTCAGCGGCTTAATAGCCTGGTGAAGCCTTCCATAATATGTGCAGACTCAAAAATAAGTGCTTTTATAATCAAGCATTACAATGAATTTTGCAATCAAATTTCCTATCAAGTTGGATCATGTATACTCATTTGCCCCCCACTCTTAAGTTGAACTTGGGTCAATTTGAGAGTAATATATTCCCAACTAGACATACATAAAGGTCGAAAGACATCATTTGATCATGTCATGTAATCAAATAGAGTGAATGTTGGCGCCTATTTTGATTATCATTGACAAATTATAATAATCAATTTTGAAGCTTGTAACATGAATTAAGCATAACATCCATCATGAAACTCAGTCTAATTTTGCGTCAAAAATAAGCAAAATTGGTTTTGATAATGGTGGAGATGGGATACTTAGCTTGCTATTATTTAGTCGAGTCTTCTCAAGCTCAATATAGAATACCGGCTTCCGATCTGATGTAGATTATTGGTGTTGTGCAGATTAGTCGTGTGCTTGAGTCTGCTCTGATCTCACCATTGCAGTATGCCCTTATTGTTCTGTCGAGCGTGTGGGTCTGCTATAAGAAATGGTTCTTTGTGAACTTTGCAGACCGTGGATACTGTTTGTTAAGTTGAGTCTAAATGAAGTCTGGCAAATGAGTGTTGCAGACTGATCTTGGTGTGGCCGATGCTGTTTCCGCAGACTGGAATTACAGACTGTGGCGAGCAGTCGCGGGTTGTAGATCGGAATCGCAGACGGATATTGCAGATTGATTGGGTGAGTTCTGCTTGTAGATTGTTGTATTCTGCTATGTTGCAGATTCTATTTTGTCAACTCTTAGTCATTCGGTCTGCTATGTTGCAGACCTTATCTTCTGACTCATTTCGTCTAATGAAGCTTACTTGACGTTGCAGACACTGATATTGCAAGCTTCCAAGTATATTTTGCAGACTCATTGGTCTCGTATTAGCCTTGCGTTTAGTTCTCCGGCTAGCATTTTGTGTTTCCTGTAGCTTGTTACAATTTTCGTACAATTACATTGGTCTGCAATTTACGAAGCTGATCAGAATGGGTCTGTTGAGATTAGTCTGCATAGCTGAAGTCCGTTCTGCTCTTCTTCTTTGCTATGTCCGTGGTTTGGGTCTGCCCATATTTGGGTTCTGCAAGGCCGGTCTGAAACGGGCTTTGAGTGCAGACCGGTTGGCTCCCTACCATCTGCTTTACTATACCATTTGGTCTGGCAGCAATCTGCATTACTCAGTTGCTGTCACCCTACCATATTTGTTATACCACTGATGATTCTCATTTGCCAGAAATTTAATTGACTGTCTTTCTTCTGGATTGATTTCTCTATTTGGTCCGCAGCATTCAGTTTCACATGTGTAATGCACATCATTTCCTTTTTTGTAATATTCGCCCCCATAATCAATTTCAAGTAATTGAGCTAAACTGCTACAACTATCCATTGTTATAATTTTCTACATACTTCTCTTTGCTGTGCCATTTGGTCTGGTAATTGCATTACTCAGGTCTTTGCTTGGGATAGTTCAAATTCGCTTCTAAGATGCATTTTATCAAACAGGGAGTATGCGTGCATCAATTCAGCAATTACAGAAGGGAGAAAAATAGGTGGAGCTTCAGAGTGTTGCACTTTAATGAGAATGCAAGCATATCTCATCAACATGATGATGAGTTTTCTAACATTGAATTGAAGTGGAGCATTTTAGACCACATAGGATCATGCAAAATTTTTGGAAGCTGGTACTTTTATTGAGGGAATATTTATACCTTTGTGGGAGTGGAGTTGAATTTCAAGAATGTGGGGGTGGAGCTTTGTTCCAGTTTTGCAACACCTTTGTGGTTTTCTTACTGGATTGCTAGCTGCTAAGCATGATCGCTTGTGGCTCTTGTTGTATATGCTTCGAAGAGAAATCCTCTTGTCTCCTCTACTGCCATTCTTTTTATTTTTCTTCACTGGATTTTTCTTTTTGCCTGTGTATATCCTTTAGATGGCGATTTGTAGTCTGCAGATCTAGCAAATTTTGGTCTGATTTGGAGTGTTTCAGACCATAGGATAGCTGTTTGAGCAATGTAGCCATGGAAATTGTGGGTTTCCATGGGCGCTTTTTCTCTCCCCCTCCTTCTAGCGCCAAATTGTTTCTGTCCAAAAGTGTCGTACCTCTTTCCGGCGGAGATGAGCGGTCCGAGTCCGAGCTCCAGCCAAGAACTTGCACATGAACCCCAAACCCCCGGGGGTGTCCCGAGGACGGGCTCTCCGACGCTCAAGTCAGTACTCATTTTAGATAGAGAGAGTGTGGTGTAGGGAGAGAGAATGGATTGTGTCCTTTTACCTTAGCCCTATGAGGGGCTTATATAGACAAGTGAGCGTGGGCCTTGTGTCGTTTGGGCCTTGGGCCGTATATTCGGGAGAGGGTATTTATCCCATACACTCTATAATAATTTGCTTCGATCGAAAGTACTCCTTTTGTTTCTTTTCCGTTTATGGTTTTGAACCGTATGCTTTTAGTCAATGCACCGTTTATATCCACGCATTGTGTACACAAAAACTTCCCTTTGATGTACTTTTTGGTTCCTTTTATTCTCTGTACTACTCTTCCTCTCCCTCTTTTATACTTTATCTCTCGTTTCTCATTCTCTTTACTTATTATGATGAAAATCAACGTTATAAATTATGGGGAACGAAGGTAGCACATATTGCTATTGGTATTGTAGATAACCTACGAAATTTGAACTATGAAGCAATTCATACACGTGAGGAAAAAAAATGTGCATATATATTCAATTTCAAGTGCTAAGATACTTGTGATATTAACTTATATTCTTGTATTGATCTTTTTGTAATTGTAGAGTGCAAGCAGAAAATGGCAAAGGCGCTTATCATGGTGGGTGAAATTGGAGGAAACGACTATAATTACGCATTTTTCCAAGGAAAACCACTAGCAGAAATCTATAACATGGTACCTGGAGTTGTTCAAGTTATAAAAAAAGCCATAAAGGTTATAATCTCTCAACTTTCTATAAAAACTTTACATGATCATGTTGCAACTAAAATATTATCTCATGATAAATTTTATTAGGCCTGTACCGGAAGAGAGTCTGACCAATATAAGCCCAAATGAGATTCCATTCGAAAACCAAGTCGTTATATGTGGAGTAGTCCACCACACTTATATGTGTGTCATCTTCCCTCTTCTTCATCGATGTGTGATCGCATGTGGGTATGTGTCCTTAACACCCTCACGTGCGAACCCATCTTCAACTTTGAAATTTGAATTGGACACAAACATCCTCGTTGGGCCTCCTTATTTGGATTTCTAACATGAGGACAAAGAACACCTCTACTTGGGGTGATCGCAATATTGTAGGGATACCTTCTCCAAAACATTCTAGCCTCGCCCTCCATAACAATCATCCCCTTGTCTTTTTCTCTAAATTATAGAAACAACTAAACACACTCTCTCGCTCTCTCCCTTATTCTCGTTTTTGGGCATTTTGTACTAATCGCCATTCGTTGGTTGTGAGTACACATCACTTCCGAAATTGTACTAATCTTGGTCGTGGTTATTCTACTGCAGTGGATTTACATAATCATCATTTATGATAGTGGTATTCTCTACATCTCGAAATCATCTTCAACTCCTATGTTGTTCCTTAATCTTAATCGAATGTTAAGGGCATGCAAAATACCCTCATGAAATCCTACATCGATAAAGCATAAGGAGGATGACACACATATAATTAGGATGGGCTATTACTTATCACCAATTGGTTTTAAGACGGAATCTCATTTGAGCTTATGTATGGTCGGAACCTCTTCCAATGCATGCCAAATGAACTTTATCATGGTATCAAAGCAAACGATCCCGGTCCATTACTAGTCCATTACCAGTCCCAAGTAAGGGGAGCCAAATTGTCTGACGATGCATTTGGAGACGATTTGTAGGGGGATATGGGATGTTCCAGAACCAATAACTACAATAGAATTGTCATTGACAATATAAATATGATGAATACTACCTTCGTTTCACAAAAAAAATTTACATTTGCATAATAAACACTATTCACAAAGGTCACTTTGACCGTCGTTTGTGATTTATATCTAAGGAAAAATATAGTCACGTGCGATTTTGTTGGATTCGTCTTGATATGTATTTAATTAATATATATATACTTTCAATAATTTTTACAAACACACAACTTGAGATATTAAAAATCAAAAGTTTGCATTAGCATACGTGAAAACAAGAAGTGTAACAATTTATATGAAACAGAGGGAGTATTACTCTAAGTAGATGAATTGACAAAAATTCTGGGCCCGTAATTAAGTAAGAGGATGCTCTGGTGTCTATATATTGATAGTCATCAGATTGCTATAGAGACATGGTATGCTAACGCCATGCCAATGTCAGTAAGGAGATCGAGCTTGGCCAGAGTTGCGATGTTGATACGGCCCAAATGCATTAGATCGAACTCGGGTCAAACTTAGTCCACTCTTGCTCAAACGGGCTTGGACTTTTTTACTCCTATTTAGATTTGGTTATTCTCGGAGTCAAACTTTTTCCTTTGGATAACCATTTAGATAACCAAAACATAGTTTTAGTATCAAAATTATGATATTTTACTCAACTTCTAATAATCTAAATTTTTATATCCTATTAGAGTGTACCTTTAATATATTAATTGATGAAGGGATAGGTTTAGATTCTAGTAAGATCCGGATCGAATCAACCAAAGATCCAACTCTTATTAGATTTCATCAAGTTTTTTATTTTTTGAATTCGATCAAACGTTTTCCTACGGATAAATCGGACTAGGATGGTAGTTGAACTGAATTGCCTCCTCCATAGGATGTGAGACATCCTCAATGGTGTGGTTAGTCATCTAAACAACCTGCTTAAGAATGGATCGTTGAAGAGAGAACCATTGATCCATTGGAAAACGTACATGTGAATTAATTTCAAACCAATCGACATAGAGTTAGGACCGGTCTTTTCCAGAGGAACCGTGTCGTCTATGTGATACAAATCCTTATACCGACAAGCATGGAATTTGAAGAGCTTTACCGTCAAGAAGAGTAGGTACCTTCACCGTCAAGAACACGAACCTTGTGGTGGATATTCCCGATGGTGTAAACGGGGGTGAAGGGTCTTCGACGGAATTGACTCTGAGGGGTTAGAGTCACCTGCCATTACCAGAGCTAATGGTTGGGGAGAGGCATGCATTTGGTTGGCATTGCGGCAGTCGTTTTAACATGAAGAAGGGAAGAAAAAACTCCCTTACTTTGAATACCATGAAAGTTGGTACAATCCCCTAATTTTGGCTTTTATCCTACATTTATATTACACTCCTGCAAACTATAATAATTACCCAAACTATACAACTCAAAACATGTCAAAGAGATATGACAAGAGGATATTAGGCATATATACATGATCACAGATATATACTTCCTCCGTTTCTAAATAAGTGACACATTTGCATATTGTTTACTATTCACAATGTAGATTTTAATTAGCTTTGGTGATTTATATTTTAGGAAAAATATAGTCACGTGGGATCTTGTTACATTTGTCTCAATGTGAATTTTTTAATGTCAATTTTTTATATTTTTTACTTATTGATAATTGTACATATTGATAGTTAAAATATTGCATTGGAAAACGTGAAAAAAAAAGTGTGCCACTTATTTAAAAACAGAGGAAGTATATAGTATCAAATAGTTTATGTAAACTGATTGCTAAATGCAAATATAGCTAAAAGATTGATATGGTGAGATTGTTATTCATGCAGGAAGTTATTAATCTTGGTGCCACCCGAGTAATTGTCCCGGGAAACTTTCCCATTGGTTGCATGACAGTTTACCTACAAATGTTCAAAACAAACGATTCAAGAATGTATGATGAACTCCATTGTCTCAAAAGATTTAATAATTTTGCAAAATTTCATAACTACAAAATACAAGAAGCTATAGGAGAAGTTCAAAGGGAATATCCAAATCTTGCAATTGTGTATGCAGACTATTTTTCAACCTTGGAAGAAATCCTTTGGCAAGCTACTTCCCTCGGTAAGTATGCCCACTTAAAATATTTTCTTCATCCGTTTTCTTTTGTTCCACTTAGTTTATGTTTGCTTCATCTCAAAACAATTTATGATGTAAAAATGAGTTTTGTTTCTGTAAAATTAAGTTAAGTCTAGTACAAATAAGTTTCTTTCAGTAAATATAATTCTAGTTTAGTAAAAATCAGTAACTACACCGAAAAAATACAATAGATAATTAGTTAAAATAAGTCGTATTCAGCACAAATAAGTTTAGTTGTGAAACTAAGTTCGATTTAACACATATTCGTTTAGTTGAGATCGATAAAAATCATTAACTACAAAAAAGAAGAAAAACACAGGATCAATAAAATAAGTTCAATTCGGTATAAAGAACTTCAATTTAGTAAAATTAAGTTCAATTCAATGCAAATAAGTTATGTTCAATAAAATTTAAGACCGGTTCAGTAAAATTTTAAATAAGGTGAAGTAGGCTAGACATTACTTATTTATCCTTTGACTATCGATATTCATTATATATTAAAAAAATGATCTAAAATGTCTTAGGATAAGTTACGATTTAAATTTCTAAGATTGTCTACTTTTCATAAATTTGCTAACAATGCTTCAAAGATATTTATAGTCAAAGTCATTTGTTATAAACGTGACAAGTCAAGTGCAATTAGAAAAAAATAGGAAGGGTTACTACTTAAGACCCCTCGATTTTCCGTAGAGACTAACTAGTTGATCTAATACTGATTTTTTTGCAATAGACTTATCATTTTGTATCTGCTTACATGTAGGATTTGATAAGAACATAATGCAAACGCCATGTTGTGGTATAAGGGATGACCATCAGGTTAATTTAGATTCTCATATAACGTGTGGAAGTAAAGGATTTGATGTTTGTGAAGATCCTTACAAACACGTGAATTGGGATGGAATACATTTGACTCAACATGCTTATCATATCATGGCAAAATTATTGATTGAACGCATTAATATTCTTGGCAGCATCTCCTATACAGTTTGATTTAGTTTTTCCCCTTTTAAACAACTTTTCACTGTGTATCGCTTATACTTCCTCCGTTTCTTTTTAAGTGCTACATATTGACTTTGTTACTATTCATCTATTATAGTTTGACCGACTTTCACAATTTATGTATAAGAAAAAATATAGTCTTGTTGTATCTTGTTTGATTCGTCTCGATGTATACATTTTTAATATCTTGTTGTCATAATTTTTACAAATGCATAATTAAAGATAAAAACCATACAAAATATGTCTCGACAAGTGTGAAAAGTGAAATGTAGCACTTAAAAAGAAACAGAGGAAGTATATTCGAGACTAAGTTAATATTTTAAAGAGTCGTTGTATCTCCTGTTTCTATTGCATCCATATATATAAGGGCTTAATGTATGCAAAAGGACTTGGGTGGACCTGGTCCACAATAGCAATAATGTAGATCCATTATTTTTCTTCCCAGGATTTGGTCGCAAAGCTCATTCTGCTCAACCCCAACTTTCTCTCTCCTCTCTTCCACTTCCTTTCTCCTCCAAATTCGCCGGCGTAGCTCCTTCGCGAGGAATCCATCTCGCTCTCTCAAAATTCGTTCTTCTGAATTTGATTCTGTGATTGTGTTAGAGTGAAGAAAATTGCGGATTTTAGGTTGATCTTGTTGTCATATGGGGTAATGACGACAACTAGGTAAACAGTTGAGATTAAGTAAACCAAAGCAAACCAAATCGCCACAAAACACAAAGGCAAAATCCACATTCAAATATATGCTTTCGTTCGACATCATGGCTCCAATATAGTTCAAACCCATAAATCCAAGTGAAGTGTACATCAATTGTATCACTAACCAAGCAAACAGCTTGTTTCTTAACGAAATTCCACTCACCAATAACACCATGATTGCAAGAGAAGGTACAAATGAAGCTGAGTTGATAGTATATTGGTCGGTTAAATCCAAGGGTTTGATGTAATCTGAAATGGAGGCTTGATGAGCTGAATTTTACTGAATTTTTTATACTAGAAGGGGTTAGATCCAATGGTTTGCTTGTGGGTTGAATATCGACGACATGGTTTTTCTTTCTTTGGATTTCTTCTCTGCAAAAGTCTTAGAAGGGGTTAGAGTTTGATTTGTGAGAAACTATATGATTTGTGAGAAACTATAGAGGGATAATGGGTTTTATTTTATACTAGATACTAAATAACGAGAGCTAGGTAGAAGATTTATTAGGAGTCTTTCCTATATATTCTCTAATTTATCTTTTTATTCCTTTTTATCCTTTTTATCATTAGGTGCTTTTAGTTACAATGGTTTAACTTTTAGCTACTTAATTTTAACTTTTAGTTATTAAACCGTAACTTTTAATTATAAAATCCTAACTTTTGTTAAAAAAACCCTTAACTTTTCATTCATAATACTGAATTTTTTATTACAAAACCTTAAATTTTGATTGCTAAACTTTAACTTTTAATTACAAAATCTATACTTTTGCTAAAGAAACCTTAACTTTTCATTTATAACACTTAACTTTTGATTGCTAAACCTTAACTTTTGCTAAAGAAACCTTAACTTTTCATTTATAACACTTAACTTTTGATTACAAAACCTTAACTTTTAATTACAAAATCATAACTTTTGCTAAGAAAATCTTAACTTTTGGTGAGCTATAATTTAACTTTTGCTAAAAAAACCTTAACTTTTGGGACTTGGCCTTGGTCTACAATAAGTTTAGTGTAGACCGGGTCTATATTAGACTTTACTTAATGTATGTTATTTACTTGTGGACTTGTGGATATAATATTAGTAATTTGTCTATTATAAAAAAAATCACTTCATTCCTTGTGGATATTTCCTACGTATCTCAATAGTAGTAATAATAATTTGTTTTATCCTAGTTTACCTAGAATATGTAGCTTATATAGGCCGTAGGCGACCTACCCCTTTGTTTGGAAAGGAACAGGTGCTAATCGTAACAAAATGCCCATTTCAGCGGTTAGAAACTACTTGTGAATTTCTCGATTAGGGACAGAGTATGAAGTCATCAGTAAATCTTTAATAAAGATAAATTTATAAATCACGTCTATTTCGATGAGTGGGATCCACTAGAGACATATCTAAAAACTGCATGATTCCGGCCCGGATCCCAAGGGGATGACTCCCATGGGTTTCGTACCAAAGATGGACTCAGAAATAAATGTATTAGTAAGATGGAGTACGCCTTAATAAACCGATGATGACCTCTATTAGATTAATTTCCGCAAATTAAATGTACTTCCGGTTCAAATAAACCAGATAATAGTAATACCATAAATAATACTTAGAGGTAGGATCTTTTAACACAAAAAACTATCAGTA
Source organism: Patellifolia procumbens (assembly GCA_947645195.1). NCBI lineage: Eukaryota > Viridiplantae > Streptophyta > Magnoliopsida > Caryophyllales > Amaranthaceae > Patellifolia > Patellifolia procumbens. The sequence continues at coordinate 681,350 of CANSGD010000791.1, forward strand.
GGTCAAGTGAACAATTAGATTGATTTATGTGCCTAATAATCAAAGAAACCGAGAACAAGAATTATCATCTGAATTCGTAGTAAAATCATTCCATTTTAACTTTTAGCATGTGAGCTGAAAGAAATTAAAAGAAAATATACAAAATAAATAGGTACATGAAACAGAATATAAGAAATATTTTTGTCCCTTAGGAAGATACCTTCAGTGTTCTTAAAGAACAATTTGATCACCTTATAGCAAAAGAAAGCAAGAAGAATATCACTCCCTCCGTTTTTTTTAATATGTATATTTTATTATTTTGGGATGTTTTTTTAATATGTACATTTCTACCTTTTTTCATAAATGAAAGGTTGGCCCACCTAATTATTACACTTTACTCCCACCTTCTCCTTATCTTTTTTCACTTTTTCCTTATTTTTACTAACCTTCTCTCTTACTTTTATACTTTTTTATTGGTCCGCGCGCAAAAGCAAACATACATATTAAAAAAAATGGATAATGTTGTTTGAATTTGTTCTTCAAGGATTAATGTGTCTTAGATGTTTTGGTCAAGAGAGGAATTCAAGGGAAAATAAAACAAGGACACCGATCAAAGAGAACTATTGTTAGTACTTGGGCTGGTAAAGGAGCTCAAAGGGTGACTCAAGAGGTAATTGGTTTCAAACAGAGTCGTTTATATTTAAAGAGTTCAAAGTTCAAATCTCTTATGGTCAATATCGATTCTTCCTATCCGGCCTATAAAGTTATCTAGTTAAAATCTCTCTTGCATGTTTGTTCTCCACACTACAAATTACCGCTCTCTTGTAGTGTTACATCCGAGTCAACATACAGATTATGATGCAGATTTGAATCATCCTAATGTGGGTTATATAAGTGGTTTTAAGTAACTCTGCAGCTCCATTGGATTGAGAAACTAAACTAAACTCTAAACTCAATTGCTTGAACCCACAACTCTGAAGAACAAGCTCGTCTTTAACCTACAAATTCTCAAGTGATATTCACCACGAAATGCAACCCGAAGTCTATATTTATAATATATATTTATTTGATTAGGATTTGGGGGGGTTATGACTTGTAACAGGCGTTTGAGTGGGAGTCTTGTGCGAGAGCAGCCCAGATAATAATTCTTCTTAATTTAATAATCTCGTACTTATAAATGGGAAAATTTGCCAAAAACCAGCTAATATAATGGACAATATTGGTTTAACTACATTTTCTATAAAAAGATTCATTTTAACTACCAGTAGGTTTCACTACCGATGGGTGGTTTTTGGCCAAAAAGCGCCATTTTTGCCGTTAAACCGCTCATTTTTTGCCGGAAAATCGCTCATTTTTTGCCGGAAATCTACTCATTTCGGCCGGAATACCGCTCATTGGTATTGAAAATAGCGGTATTACATAGATAAGGTAGTTAAATTTTCAAAAAATTAGAAAAGGTAGTTAAACCAATAATGTCAATTGCATTATGTGGTTTTTGACAAAAAATCTTTATAAATGTAATGATATTTTTAAGGGAAATTTCCAATGGTGGCCCTTAGGTTTTAGAAATTCCCAGCGGTGGAAATTTCAAAAAAAACTTTCCCATTGGGAGCCCTGTTTCATAAATTATTCCCAAGCATAACCCTATCGAAAAATATTCGTTAATATTAAAGGATATTCCACTAGTGAATAGTTAAAGCGGACATTCGAACATAAAACGAGACATTTCGGATTGTTTTTATTCAATTTTGACTTTAAAATCGATTCTTAAAGTTAAGTTTAGGGAGTCAATTTTAGCCTTCAGCGTTCGATTTTGATGTCAAAATTGGCAAAAAAGACCCAAAAGACCTCCTTTTACGTGCGAGTGGCCATGTTAATGGTTAACTAACGGAATATGTTTTATTATTAACTGAATATTCTTCATTAAGACCATATTTGAGAATAATTTGTAAAGTAGGGTTACCAATGGGAAAGTTTTATAGAAATTTACATCACTTAAAATTCCTAATACCTAAGGGCCACCATTGAAAATTTCCCTATTTTTAAATATATATATATAAAGTTACTATTACCTTACGTCGGACTCCGACATGAAAATGGAAAGAAATGAAGTAGAAAAACAAAAAGCTTAATAGATCCTAGAGTGGTTAATGAACTATAGCCTTATAAAATAGCCTCCCAATTTGAAACTCATCTAAAGGCCCAATATTATTAAAGAGAATATAATATTTAGGAATAAAGTTCAAGGTAGTTATATGTAAACCCAACATTAAAAGTAAGATTTAAACCATATAACTCTAAAAAGAAATAAAAGAATAGATAGCATACCATCAACCTTTATTTTGTAATATATATATATATATAATATATATATATATTAAAAAGCGTAGCCAAGCATTGCAATCCGCCACGTGTCACTATTCTTCTAATTCGATGGCATTCTATCCACTTTTTCTCATAATAAATAATTATCAATAAGATTTAAACCCACGACCTTGAGTATGCAAGAAAATAGCTCTAACCACTACACCAACATAATATTGTTGCGTCTTCTATCAAAATCAATGATGATATATGTAACACCCCAGTTTTTGGGAATATAATTAATATTTATTTTATTGAAAATAAATTATTTCTTTTTAATCTTATTTCATATTTAATATTTTTATACATAGATTATTTTCTAAAAAAAAATGTGTGTGAACTTAGTGGGCCAAGTTTAGTGAAGAGTTTAAGTAAAGGTTATATATCTATACAGTTATTTGCAAAAAGGAAAGGAGTGGTTCTTATGTACAAAAGGGGAGAGGGATAATAAATAAAAAAAGGGGAAAGAAAATAAAAGAAAAGAAAGGAAACAAACTTCAAACGTTCATTACGTTTTCTTCCATCTTTATCCTCTCCATCTCATGCTCTCAAGCTCTCACAATCTTCATCCCACAAAGAACTCTATTACATTCAACCACTCTATCTTCCCGGCGCCTCAACCACAACACAACAACCTCGAACTAACGGCAAGCGGCACCGTGAGGAATAGGTTCAACAAGAAAGTCGGTGTTCGGTGCGTTTTGAGGTTTGGGGTGCGTTTTGAGTGCCGATTTCACAAGCTTTCGTCACCATTAATCTTCCATAGTAGTGGGTAAGTTAAGTTCTTAATTTAATTTTAGTTTTCTCTAAGTTTATGAAGTTAGGATTTTTAGAATTGAAATTGATTTGGGGTTTTTGATTGTGAATGTTGGGTGTAGCTTGATTGAGTGAGATTGTTGTATGATTATAATGAGTTTTTCAACAAGAGTTATAATTCGTAGAAATTACAGATGAGTTTCTTAATTCGTGTTTTTCAACAGTTTCCGAGCGGCTTTCGCAAAAATACTATTTCACATAAGTTGTTCGTATAGAAATTTTACTCAAGATAGGCTCAATAAACACTTGATTTGGAATTCGAATGAGGAAGTTGTGGCCATTTTAAGTTTCTGCTAAAATTGATAAATCTAGTTTCGAGTGTTTTAAGTTTGAATGTTTTTCCTAATGGATTTCAAAGTATCTAGATATATATATATATGAAACTTAGGTGTTGGTTTTATATAAACTAAGAGAGATTTTAGTATTGTTAGTATTAGTTAGTTATGTCATTTGAAGTAGGAGGCTCATAATTTATAAAACTAGAGTTAAGCAAAGCTCATTAACTAGTTAAGCCAAGTCTATTATTACTGAATGAGTACATCTATGTTTATATTGTAGATTCCGGTTTCATTGAGGAGTCGTATTGACTGCTTGAGATAGTTGATTTACTATATTTCAAAAGGTACGATTTCTTACTAAAACTTTTATAGTTAGAGAAAGAGTTTTGAAAAGGTATGTATCTCAATTTGGTTGAAAGTGGTTTGAAAAGGTATGTATCTCATTTTGGTTGAAAGTGGTTTGAAAAGGAGGATGTTCCTCCATTAATAGAAAGTTTGGTTGGTAAGGAAGGATGTTCCCCCAAACATAGAGACGTTGGTTTCCCAACCACAAACAGGAAGTTAAAGGAAAGTTTATGGAAAGAATATTTCAAATAGTTTTGTTTTTTTAAAGTTGTGGGGATTGCCTGTGTGGCATCTCAAAGAATGGAACTTTGTCGGGTTTGGCTCGACTTTATAGAATAGTTTGTGGGGGTACGTTGATCAGTACCTCGGACTTTGATCTTCTGCTGCGGTTTGGCCGTTTGTGTAGGGATCTTTGTCTTAGTTTTATCTGGAGGGCCAAGCTAGCCCAATGGAAATAAAAGTTGTTACATTCAGTTATCATTCTTCAATTGGGATGGCCCCATATGAAGCCTTGTATGGTCGAAAATGTCGTAGTCCTCTTTATTGGAATGACATTAGTGAGGCTTGTGTTCTTGGTCCTGAAATGATCCAACAAACCGTGGAACAGGTGAAATTCATACAACAGAAAATGAAAGCAGCACAAGATAGACAGAAAAGTTATGCAGATAAATACCGATGACATGCAGAGTTTGAAGTTGGTGAGAAAGTCCTGCTGAAAGTCTCTCGTATGAAGGGAGTCATGCGGTTCGGGATGAAGGGCAAGTTAAGCCCTAAGTTTATTGGACCGTATGAAATTATGGAGAAGGTAGGTGAAGTTGCTTACAAATTGGCATTGCCTCCGGAGATATCTCGAGTTCATAATGTCTTTCACATCTCTCAGCTTCGTCGGTACATTAGTGATCCTTCACATGTACTGAAACCGGACGAATTACCTTGAGAGGATAACTTGTCATTGATGTATCACATTTATATATAGTTTCTAGATGCATTTATATTGCATTTAGAACTCCTTTTGTAGCACTTAGGTGCATAATGGCATGAATTAAACAAGTTGTGCTCTACTACTCCCCGTTTGTGTGTTTTGATGATTTTCAGGTTATTTTGATACAAAGTGATCATGAGTACCAAGGATGTAGCCTATTAATCATTGAATATGAAGGTAGCTTGCGCAAGGATCACAATGCATCCGTTTGGGACAATTTTGAGTTGGAATGAAGCAAAGAGCTAGTGAAAGAAGTGCTAAAACTGACACACCTTCACTATTTTTATTATAACTTTTGATAAAAAATTGATAATTCATAAATTCCAATTGGATTGGATTCTAGACTTCAAGAGCTTTCCAATGATAGGTCACACGCCCCAATCGGACGTCTGGTTTGAGAGATACGGCCTTCGCAAGTTGATGCAGAATTGCAGTTTACCCACCCGATCGGGCGGGATTTGACCCGATCGGGCCTGAAGCACGGACAGCTCTTTTCCGAAATTCTATCTTTTTTAATGAGACTTTGGGCTATTATAAATAGCTATCCTTCATTATTTTTTAGGGACATCTTTTTCCATTCTAGTTTTTCTATAGTTCTTAGATTAGCTTTATTTTAGTCTAAACACTTTAGATTAGATTAAAGGTGATTGAACCTATTCGATTTCAATAAAAGTTCCTGCTTTCTGTCAATTGGTATTCTTCTCTACTCTTTATCTCTTTAATTACTTTGATTGCTTAGTTTAATTATTTAATTGTTCATGATGCAATTCTTAGGGTTTCATATTAGTTTTATTGTTGCCAAATCGATTATGAGTGAGTAGTTCTCTTTCTAGGGTGTTAGATAGGAAAGCCATGTTTATACCATGATTGTGATTTAGATTTCTATCAATTTCTAGGGCTTGATTAGGGTGATTGTGATGTGGTTTGTTCTTATTGAGTAATTAATGTCAGTGTACAATTTCATTGATTGCTTGTGGTTAATAGTTGTTTGCACAGATCCGTCTTACGACTAGAGGCCTAGGACACATCAGTAGTTCTGATTACGTTAGTGAACATGCGGCGTATGTTGAACTATGAGCGTTGAGTCTTAACCATAGCTCAACATAGGCTCTAATCCCCCGACTCTTGACTTAGGTTTTTATAGTAGTTGACCCTATTTGATTGGTATAAGCATGGTGGACCGACCTAATACCCTAGACTTTTATTCCATAGTTTAATCCTCGATTTATTCAGTCTTCCGTAGTCTATTCCTTAGTTTAATTAATTCCTTCCTGATTTCATCTGGAGTAGCTGAATTGGTTGAATTTTGATTTAGAAACTCTGTCTCCCTGTGGATTCGACCCTGCTTCCACTGACTACCTAGTTAGAGGTCCGTAGGTTTATTTTTGATTAGGTGACACGACTAAAACCTATCAAATTTTGGCGCCGTTGCCGGGGAAGACGGCTAGTTCTCTAAGTTTTTATTTAATTATTTGGTCTACTCCTCTGTACCTCATTGGAACTTCATTGTTTCAATCGAGGTACGTTTTACTGCTGCTTTTTATTTCTTTTGTATGCCCAGGTCCCAAAGAAACGGTTCCCCAATTCCAGCGGACCCCGATCTTACTAGGACAATCAGGCGGATCCGAAAGATAAAGCAGAAAGAAAAGCAGTCTGTTCAGCTGAACACCTCTGGAACAGACACCTTGAATTCAGTTATGTCAAAATCACTGAAGTCATATGGGGTGCCCAACCCGGATGGTCTCTCCACTGGACCTACTATGCCCACCATTGCCGCAGCAAATTTCGAAATCAAGCCTGGACTCATCAGCATGGTCCAGCAAAATCAGTTTGGTGGGCATCCTACTGAAGATCCGGCAAATCATCTGCAACGGTTTCAATAACTTTGTCGAACCGTTAAACATGCCGGCGTCACTCCAGATCAACTCAAAGTCATGTTGTTCGAGTTTTCACTGAGAGATAGAGCCCAAAAATGGTTGAACGATGTGAAAGAAATCGAGTGGAGTGAGATTTCTGCTGCATTTCTGAGAGAGTATTACCCACCTACTAAAACAGCAGAAATCAGAAATAAACTAGCCACGTTTTTCCAAGAGCCTGATGAAACATTAAGGGAGGCGTGGGCTAGGTTTAGAGATTTACAGAGAGAGTGTCCACACCATAATATGGACAAATGGTTCTTGACGCAGACATTCTACAATGGTCTGCAGCCTCAGACGAAGTGTATTGTTGATTCGTCTGCAGGAGGAGTGTTTTTAGACAAGGCAGTTGATGAGGGTTATGAATTCATATCAAATCTTGCAGCCAATGACCATACATCATCTAGGAGTTTGACTAAGAAGGTACTTGAAGTTGACGCTATTTCATTGCTTACATCTCAGATGGCGCAACTAACTCAGCAGCTAATGAAGTCTTCTAGTCCGACACCTCCACCCATGAGCATCAATGCTATGTCTGCAGTAGCACCCATTACCTCATCTTACTGCGAGGTATGTGGTGTTCAGGGTCACTTTGGGCATGACTGTCAGTTCAGTCAGTTTCAGATGGAGCAGGCCAATGCCTTCCAACAAAGACCACAAACCCTCCCCCCTTCACATAACTACCAAAACCCACAAAACCATCAACCTCCACCTCCACAAAACTACCCTAAACCTTCATACCATCAAACCCCACAAAATTTCCAAAGACCACCACCACAAAACTTCCATCATCCCAATAACTTCCAAACTCCACAAAATTTCCACACCCCACCTCCACAAAACAACCCACAAGAGCCTAGCAATTCTGAACTGATGAAACTGATATTGTCTATGCAAAAGGCAAATGAGGAAACAAGGAGGGCTCAAGAGAAGCACATCCAACTTTTCGAGGCTCAAGTTGCTCAGTTGGCAGAATCTAATGCACAGAGGCAGCAGGGACAATTGCCAGGGCAACCAGTTCAGAGAGAACATGTGAATGCCATCACTCTTCGTAGTGGCATTGCATATGATGCCCCTCCAGTGCCCATTGATGAGGTTACCCCGACTGCAGGGAAGAAGAGGGTGGTAGAGGAAGGAAAAAGAAAGAATTCGACGTCTGAAGTCGATTTGTCTGCAGAAGCTGAACAGACAGGGAAGAAAAAGGAGAAGGTTTCTGAAACGCCTTTTACACCAAGGCTACCTTTTCTTCACAGGATGCAACAGTCCAAGGTCGATCAGCAGTTTGGTAAGTTCTTGTCTATGGTCAAGAACCTTGAGGTAACGATTCCATTCACAGACTTAATTACCCAAGTGCCTGTTTATGCCAAATTTCTGAAAGACATGATTACTAAGAAAAGAGACTTTGGTGGGGTAGAACGTGTCGCTCTTACTGAAGAGTGTAGTGCTTTTATTCAAAATAAAACCCCACCAAAGTTAAAAGATCCTGGTAGTTTTTCTATACCCTGCCATCTTGGACCTATTTTTATTGATAAGGCTTTGTGTGATTTAGGTGCTTCTGTTTCTGTTATGCCATTGTCTGTTTATAAGAAACTGAACATGGGAGCCCTTAAATGCACACAAATCACTTTACAGATGGCGGATCGTTCTATAAAATACCCTCTAGGTGTTTTAGAGGATGTTCCTGTTAGGGTAGGGAAATTCTATATTCCTGTTGATTTTGTGGTGTTAGATATGGATGAGGATGCCCAGATTCCTATTATCTTGGGTAGGCCGTTTTTGTGTACTGCTGGTGCTGTCATTGATGTCAAGTCTGGGTCTTTAACTCTGAGTGTTGGTGATGATAAAGTGATTTTTAAACTAACCAATGCTGTTAAGGCTCCTATGCTTGAACAATCTTTTTGCAGGGATAAGGTTTTAGATGAAGTAGGGGTGGAGAAGGTTCAAATTCCACCTAAGGTTGCCTCACCGTCTGGAGGCATTGTCAAGAACATTTGGAGGATAAAGATGTTTGATGAGGGTGGCACTCATTGCCAAGCCCCTCCTATTTGAGAGAGGGAGGATTATGGTCGTGCGGGACCTTTATAAACCAGCGCTGTGCGAGAGGCAACTCGTATTTTCTTTTCTTTCCCTTTTTCTTTTCTTTTTATTTTTCTTCCTTTTGTGAGCGAGAGTGAGGGTACTAACATTGTTTTTCCTCTTAGCATAGTCCTTATCACCTTTTGGCATTGAGGACACTGCCAAGTTTAGCTTGGGGGAGGAGTTCTGTTTGTATTCCCTATCTCTTTTACTGCTTTCTAGAATAGTTTTACTGCTTTCGGAAAATACTGAAAAAATGAAAAAAAATATGGTTCCCATGACTGTTTTAGTTGCCTCCCTGTGCCCCTTGTTGTGCTCTATTTGAAATTGATTTGACTTTGTTTTCTGGATAGCTGGGCATTTGTGATCTTGAGGCTATGATTTGATGTTTGATTGCTATGATTTCGAGCATTTCTGGATTATATTAGACCACTTTGTGCTGCATACCTGAATTGGTTAGACTGTGAGGCCTCTTTGTAGCCTATTGGATTCATATTATTATCCAGTCTATTCTTGTGTGTTAGTTCCTCTTTAGTGGATTGATCTTGACTTTGACTTCGTACTTGTCTGATTTTAGATGACTTGTAGCATGTGCTGTGATAGAGGCGTTCTTTTGTCTTATTCTTGAGCTTCAGAGTGAGTTTTTGATATACTTTTATCCTCCTTAGCCCCGCTGAGCCTAATGACTTGTTTCGTATTACTTAAACCCCTATTATGAGCCAAAAGCCTTCACTTGATATTATTCCAAGCCTAGCTTGGGGGAGCTTTTGTATGGGTTGAGTTTGAGATTGGTTTGTTGGTTTAGTTTGGTTTTTGAGGAATTTAAAAGTGTATTTGCTGTGGTTTGAGAGTGAGAAAGAGAAAAGAAAGAAAGCAAGTTTAGAGTTGCGTGAATGAAGTTCAGAAAAATGAAAGAAAAATGAAATGAAAATTCAAAAGAATTCTAGTTCTTTCATTCACGTACGTTCATAAAAGAATATTCGCTCCATTGCTAGAAAATTGGGTTTGTTATGAGCTTCTCATTGATTTATGAGAGTTGGGTTACTTTACATGGTTTTATGGTGATTGTTGGGAGTTGTGTAGGCCATCTTAGGCCTTGTTCGAATGATTTATGCTCCCCCTTCTTGGTTTTTCCACCACATTACCCAAAAGTATCCCCTACCTCTTACCTAAGCCCCATTACAACCCTATAAAGTCCTCTTGAGCTTGTGTCTGCAGTGTTCATTTGATTGATTTCGAGTCAGTTTGTCAAAGTTAAAGAGTATTTCTGCTAATTGAGTCGACTTGACTAGGATGAGCGTCATTGAACCGTCTTAAACACATGAGAGTGTGAGTGGGAAGGGTACTTATGGTCGGGGTGGTGAGTGTTCGGGCATATTCTTTGCCTGCGACAAAATAGAGAGGAGTGACACCCTTGTGATAGCCTTTTCAGGACTTGTATGCCTTGTGGATGCTTGAGTTTGATAAATTGCTTGAATGATTGGTGGTTGGATGGATTTGATTAGCCAAACTTGAATTTTGCCTGCTTGAACGATTCTTAGTCTTGAAAATGTTTTGAGCTTTGATTGTTTTTATCTATGGGGTGAGGCAATCTATTCCATGTTCATGTGCTGTTTGCTTGAGGACAAGCAAAGGTTTAGCTTGGGGGAGTTTGATATCACGTATATATATAGAGTTTTCTCCCTTATTTACAAGCTAATTTGTGCGTCATTGGAGCTCTTGGGAGCTATTTTGTGCTAACTATCGTATGTAGTTGTGGTTTCGTGTTTTAGTATTGAATTGCAGGTTTTATGGAGTTTTCTCCTTATTTCCGAGCCATTTGGAAGCAACCACGGCTTTACGATATGTTATGAGGCACGTAGGATGGCTCACGAGCTTTATGGATAGTTTAGGAGGTCCCAAGACTCCTAAAAGTGAAGATTAGAGAGCAAAGGAGTCAAAAGGGGTTTTCCGTGCACTGATCGGGCAGAAATGGCCCGATCGGGCGAAGTATTTATGATCGGGTATAGAAGTTGCGGACCCGATCGGACGAGTCACGCCCGATCGCATCGGGCGAGCATCAGTGCACCAGACCCGATCGGGCATAGTGTGCCCGACCCGATCGGGCCAGGTGCTGCTAGGTCTTATATTGTTGCTGCTTGCGAGGCGCTTGTGCTGGGCTGTAATGCTCCCAGGCCCGATCGGGTGGCTGCCCAAGGCCCGATCGGGCGGACCTTAATCTTCGTCTGCATAGCGCGCTGCTGCTGCGTGGACCACGAGAAGCAAAAGGGGAGCTTTTGGTATTTGACCCGATCGGGTACTGTGCTCGGGCCTGATCGGGTCTGGCGCTCTTTATCGCGTTTTTTCACTTTTTGTTCCCGTTTTTAGTGAACTTGAGGGGTATTATAAATACCTTTTCCTCATTATCTTTCATGCATCTTTTATTCATCTTTCATTAGGTTTTAGACTAGTTTTATTCTACATTGCTCTTAGTTTAATTCAAACACTTTAGATTAATTTAGAGGTGATCAAACCTATTTCGATTTCAATAAAAGTTCCTGCTTTCCGTTAATTGGTACTCTTCTCTACTCTTTATCTCTTTAATTACTTTGATTGCTTAGCTTAATTATTTAATTGTTCATGATGCAATTCTTAGGGTTTCATATTAGTTTTGTTGTTGCCGATTCGATTATGAGTGAGTAGTTCTCTTTCTAGGGTGTTAGATAGGAAAGCCATGTTTATACCATGATTGTGATTTAGATTTCTATCAATTTCTAGGGCTTGATTAGGGTGATTGTGATGTGGTTTGTTCTTATTGAGCAATTAATGTCATTGTACAATTTTATTGATTGCTTGTGGTTAATAATCGTTTGCACAGATCCGTCTTACGACTAGAGGCCTAGGACACATCAGTATTTCTGATTACGTTAGTGAACATGCGGCGTATGTTGAACTATGAGCGTTGAGTCTTAACCATAGCTCAACATAGGCTCTAATTCCCCGACTCTTGACTTAGGTTTTAATAGTAGTTGACCCTATTTGATTGGTATAAGCATGGTGGACCGACCTAATACCCTAGACTTTTATTCCATAGTTTAATCCTCGATTTATTCAGTCTTCCGTAGTCTATTCCTTAGTTTAATAAATCCCTTTCTGATTTCATCTGGAGTAGCTGAATTGATTGATTATTGACTTAGAAACTCTGTCTCCCTGTGGATTCGACCCTGCTTCCACTGACTACCTAGTTAGAGGTCCGTAGGTTTATTTTTGATTAGGTGACACGACTAAAACCTATCAAATTTTAAAATTTTTATGAAGTTAGGGTTTTTAGAATTGAAATTGATTTGGTGGTTTTTGATTGTGAATGTTGGGTGTAGCTTGATTGAGTGAGATTGTTGTATGATTATAATGACTTTTTCAAAAAGAGTTATAATTCGTAGAAATCACATGTCAGTTTCGTAATTCGTGTTTTTGAACAAATCCGGGCGTTTTTCGCGAAAATACTATTTCACAAAAGTTGTTCGTATATAAAGTTTACTTAAGTTAGGCTCAAGAAACGCTTAATTTAGAGTTCGAATGAGGAAGTTATGGCCATTATAAGTTTTTGCTGAAATTGATAAATCTATTTTCGAGTGTTTTAAGTTTGAATATTTTTTCTAATGGATTTTCAAAGTATCTAAATATATATATATGAAACTTAGGTGTTGGTTTTATATAAACTAAGAGAGATATTAGTATTGTTAGTATTAGTTAGTTATGTCATTTGAAGTAGGAGGCTCATAATTTATAAAAATAGAGTTAAGCAAAGCTCATTAACTAGTAGCCAAGTCTATGGACCGTATGAAATTATGGAGTGGGTAGGTGAGGTTGCTTACAAATTGGCATTGCCTCCGGAGATAGCTCGAGTTCATAATGTCTTTCACATCTCTCAGCTTCGTCGGTACATTAGTGATCCTTCACATGTACTGAAACCCGACGAATTACCTTTAGAGGATAACTTGTCATACATTGAGGTTCCAGTAAGGATCCTTGATAGTAAAGTTCGATCAACTCGGAATGGAGAACTTAAATTGGTGTAAGTATTGTGGTCGAACCACAAGGATGATGAACTTAGTTGGGAATCAGAAGATGCGATGCGAGCTCAATATTCCCACCTATTTCAATAGGTACGCTTTTAGTTACGAGGACGTAACTAATCTTTTAGAGAGGGTGAAATTAGTATGATTTCTTAGTATGTAAGGACATGTTTTGACTTGTATTAAGAGTTTGATTCTACTTGAAAGTTAATGGCATGTTGATAGTATGTATTTGATTCTACTTGAAACTTATTGCATGTTGATAGTGTGCTAGTATGATAGTTTATGTGGAAGTTTCATAATATATAGGAAATATCCTTTGTACTATAATAATAGATAGTTGGCTAAACATATAAAGTTAATGAGCTAAGGTTTTGAAAAGTGATAGGATTTTCTCTACGACTTTAAGAATAGTTTGAAGTTTTGAGGACGAAACTTATTTAATTTAAAGGAGGGTAGATTGTAACACCCCAGTTTTTGAGAATATAATTAATATTTATTTTATTGAAAATAAATTATTTATTTTTAATCTTATTTCATATTTAATATATATTTACAGAAATTATTTTCTAAAAAAAATGCGTATGAACTTGGTGGTCAAGTTTAGTGAAGAGTTTAAGTAAAGGTTATATATCTATATAGTTGTTTGCAAAAAGGAAAGGAGTGGTTCTTATGTAAAAAAGGGGAGAGGGATAATAAAACAAAAAAAGGGGAAAGAAAATAAAAGAAAAGAAAGGAAACAAAATTCAGACGTTCATTACGTTTCCTTCCATCTTCATCCTCTCCATCTCATGCTCTCAAGCTCTCACAATCTTCATCCAACAAAGAACTCTATTACATTCATCCTCTCTATCTTTCCGGCGCCTCAACCACAACACAAAAACCTCGAACTAGCGGCAAGCGGCACCGTGAGGAATAGGTTCAACAAGAAATTCAATGTTCGGTGCGTTTTGAGGTTTGGGGTGCGTTATAAGTGCCGATTTCACAAGTTTTATTCACCATTAATCTTCCATAGTAGTGGGTAAGTTAAGTTCTTAATTTAATTTTAGTTTTCTCCAAGTTTATGAAGTTAGGGTTTTTAGAATTGAAATTGATTTAGGGGTTTTTGATTGTGAATGTTGGGTGTAGCTTGATTGAGTGAGATTGTTGTATGATTATAATGAGTTTTTCAACAAGAGTTATAATTCGTAGAAATCACATGTCAGTTTCGTAATTCGTGTTTTTCAACAAATCCGGGCGTTCTTCGCGAAAATACTATTTCACAAAAGTTGTTCGTATATAAAGTATACTCAAGTTAGGCTCAAGAAACGCTTATTGTGGAGTTTGAATCAGGAAGTTATGGCCATTATAAATTTTTGCTGAAATTGATAAATCTAGTTTCGACTGTTTTAAGTTTGAATATTTTTCCTAAAGGATTTCAAAGTATCTATATATATATATATATATATATATATGAAACTTAGGTGTTGGTTTTATACAAAATAAGAAAGATTTTAGTATTCTTAGTATTAGTTAGTTATGTCATTTGAAGTAGGAGGCTCATAATTTATAAAACTAGAGTTAAACAAAGCTCATTAACTAGTTAAGTCAAGTCTATTATTACTTAATGAGTACATATATGTTTATATAGTAGATTCCGGTTTCATTAAGGAGTCGTAATGACTGCTTGAGATAGTTGATTTGCTGTATTTCAAAAGGTAAGATTTCTTACTAAAACTTTTGTAGTTAGAGAAGGGTTTTGAAAAGGTATGTATCTCATTTTGGTTGAAAGTGGTTTGTAAACGAGGTTGTTCCTCCTTTAATAGAAAGTTTGGTTGGTAAGGGAGGATGTTCCTCCAAAGATAGAGACGTTGGTTCCGAAACACAAACAGGAAGTTAAAGGAATGTTCATGGAAAGATTATTTCAAATAGTTTTGTATTTTTAAAGTTGTGGGGATTGTCTGTGTGGCATCTCAAAGAATGGAACTTTGTCGGGTTTGGCTCGACTTTATAGAATAGTTTGTGGTGGTACGTTGATCACTACCTCGGACTTTGATCTTCTGCTACGATTTGGCCGTTTGTGGGGTGTGCACACTAGGGATCTTTGTCTTAGTTTTATCTGGAGGGCCAAGCTAGCCCAATGGAAATAAAAGTTGTTCCATTCTCTAGATTTATTACTTTGAGACTTTTAATATATTTAGTGAAAGAAAAGAAAATAAAAGATTTGGTTTCAAAAGGAAAAGGAAAGAAAGAATTTGGTTTCAATAAGAAAAATAAAGAATGCATATGATTTGGAAAGAAATACAAAGAAAGGAAAAAGGTTTTATAAAGTTGTATTTAGTATTATGTTTTGAAAGAAAATAATTTGTAGGATATGTTTATTATATCCTACATGTATATATGTTTGGCTTTTTAGTATGCAATCTTGCTCAGCTAGTTTGGCTGATACTACATGCTTGATATATGTACGTACATGAAGATTTGCAAGTGGGGTGTGGGCTGAGAGCGACGTTCCACTGCACTATATATATAGTGGTTCTTTTTCCACTGCACTATATATATCCTCATTTTGGAGCTTAAGGTTGTAAATATTAATTTACTTAAACCTTACACGTTTGGATTGTAATAGTTTAATTTAGTTCTTGCTTTAACATTAATTCAGTTAGGTAGTTATCCTTAACGGTTATTCCTGCAATAACCGTGGAATAACACTTTTGGATTTCTGGTACTTATGCATGGATGTATTGACTTTTGAGCTGGATAAGGATTTTGGAGAACTTGATTTGCTGGATTATTCATACAGTTTTATATTTGGACGCGAGTCCTAAATTAAATTTTAGGCAGTCCATATTTCAGACGGAGCTCTGCCGTATTTTCTGTAGATTTTTGATATTATTTACTTTAGTTAGTAACTCGAAATTCAGGGCTGTTATAATATATACGTGAAAACTAAGAGTTATAAGTTGTAACTTTCAAATTCCATATTTTAAATGAGATAATTTTTTATCTTTTTTTTAATGATAAGTTTTTTCATGCTAAATGATATTAGTTATTTTCAGTTATTAGTAAATTGTAATGCATAAATATTTTGCAGCATCGCCCGAGTCTAAGTATTAGTTAGATTACTTATAAACATGTAAGTTAGAAATCGTACTCCGATAACAATAAAGAAAAAATAAAATTAACTAGGAAAATATATAAGTATTGGATTGATTAAAAAATACCTTTTACAAAAGAATTTTCTCTTAATTTCCTCGTATCTTCATGAAAAAGGTAAAAAAATGGACAATTTATAAAAGTAACCGTTCTTCAAAAGGATTTTTCATTTCTTTTGACCATAATTTTAAGGAGGAGAGTCGATATGGGCCTCAATTTCATTTTATAATTGAAAAGTAAGGTAGTAAGTATTTTTCTAGAATTGTTTATTAAGAGACAGGGTGTGGGATCAAGTGCTTTTTGGAAAGAAAATAATATTATAGATTTATAATAAGTAAACCATATTCAAATAAGGAAATGAGAAATGTAATTAGAACAAATAAAATGAAAAAAGAGAAATCTCTAAAGGGCTGGAAGAGTTACCATTTCATGAATGAATGTTGTATGAGAATTTGGATTACTGTTACTTCATAATTTTCGGACCAATTCATTGCTTAGATAGTCTTGAAAATGATCGATTACCCGAGAATTGTCTTCCTTGTCAAACGTGTTGGTCCTATAGTGTAACACTCCAAAAATTCGAAAATATAATAATCGTAATTAAGTCGTTTTATTAGCGTAAACAAGTCTTAATTTAATTTTATAAATTTCCTTTATATAAATTTTCAATCTTTTAATTATAATTATTCTTATTGATATTAAAGTTGTTATAATTATTATTTCGCTAAAGACATAATTTTTTTTTTATAGTAATAATTATTTTGTTAACATTTTCTATTTACCTCTTAAACTGGTAAGTAAGTCTTACTATTATGAGTAATCAACTAGATTGTACAAAAAAAGGGAAAAACGTTCCCCTCTCACTACCTCCCACCCGTCACGTTTTCCCTCCCCCTTTGACTGGAATTCTTTGCTCCCCATTCCCCAAACACCTTGGAATTTGGATCGACTCGCGGAACTATATGTGAACACAATAGTAAGGTTACATGGAGTTTCTCGCTCCATTGTATCTGATCGTGACTCTAGATTACAAGCAAGGTTTTGGAAAGAATTGCAAAAGGCTCTAGGAACGAGACTTGACTTTAGTACGGATTTTCACCCAATGACCGATGGTTAGACGGAACGTACAAATCAAATCTTGGAAGATATGCTTAGGACATGTGTATAATAATTATTTTGTTAACATTTTCTATTTACCTCCCCACCCGTCACTTTTTCCCTCCCCTTTGACCGGAATTCTTTGCTCCCCATTCCCCAAACACCTTGGTCTCCAAGGCTAACAATGCCCAATGGAAATCTGTCTACATGGACACATTTGTCTCCCCAAAAGCTTCTATAAATAGCAGCTTCATCAACCCAGTAAAACACATCACAAACATTCTGCTCTTCATTTTCTCCTTCCCTTCTTGCAACAAAAAACCTCCATGGGAGCAATAAATAGCAATTCCTTAATCAAAAAACCAGTCCTAAAAGTTGAAACTTAGATTTCAGTAGAGTTTAACAACCAAAAACAATACCAAATTCAGCAAAAACATATCTGAAAATCCCTTGTTGTTCCTGACACCACCGCGGCACAATCGCAACAAACACCAGAACCCCCACCTCTGTTTCCGGCGCCCGCGACACCACCACCACCTCACCGCATTCTTTTCCGCCAACAGACTGCCACCAACAGCCCCCTGCTCTGTTTCGTTCTCCCCTGCTCGCCTCACTCACTCTCGCTCTCCCTCTTGTTGCGTCGCAGCATCGCCGGCAGAAATCTCCGGTCGTCTCCTCTCTGTTCCGACAGCATCCCCTCCTCGCTGACCACCAGGACCGGTAGGCGGCAGCCGCACTTTCCTTCCCTCTCCTCCCTTTTCGTTTCACTCTGCCAAGAGTTTAAGAAACTGACTCATAGAATCAGTTTGTGGGAATTAAAATACCATTTCAAGTCAACCTTTGACTCCTCTCTAAACCAATGTAAGCCACTTAATACTTACTCCTTTCCTACTTAATTTAGTTAATATTAATCTTGTCATAATTATGTTTAAATAAAACTGATTTCATTTTTAAATAACAATTAAGTACATAATGTTATTATTTCCTATATAATGTTTTAATTATATTATGTAAACTTATTATTTGAAGAAAATTATTTTAGGTTGATTAGTTAGACTATTTTAATTAGTTAGACTATTTTAATTAGTTACTTGAAAGTAAATGATTTTATTAAGAAATATTTAAAGAGTACGATGTTAAATATATAATTGAACGATTACTTAAAATATTTAATCTTCAAATGTAAGAAGCGGTCCTCGGAGCTCGAGAAGAACGATCCATCAACGGTTAAGAATCACGCACAGCGGACCTAGGTAACATCTATTGCTAACACCCACAATCCCCTTGAAATATGATTATGAAATGCTTTGTAAATATTAGGTATATGAGTTTAATGTTGAAAAGAGAAAATGTATTTATGAATGAGTTGATTTGGATTGTGGGAAAAGTTTAATGATTTTTCAAGCATGATAACCCGAATATGAGAAATTATGAGAATCAATGTTCAAGCATGTTTTAAATGGACATTACAAGTTTTATGAAAGTTGTGATGATATGAGTTAATACGTGTAACATGATAAATGAAAAGTGGAAAGAGGTTCTGACAGTATATGTTATATTATATTATGAATTAAGGTCGTGCACGTACCGTCGCACCCGCTGTACACCCAACACGGGAGAGTGCTCTTTGAAGGTTATGGCAAACTTATGGGCTATGTCAGTGGTGCGAGTGAATAATAGATCCAACACGGGAGAGTGCTCCTTGAGGACTATTATACGGGTATATCCAACACGGGAGAGTGCTCATTGAGGACTACCAAGAATACTAGCCAGTTACCAAGTTAATAAAAGATAAGGAAAATTATGAAGTTGAAAGTTATGATATCTATAGATTTGTTAAAAATGATTTCCATAAATGTTGTAAGGTATTTCACCTCTCCCTTTTGCAAATAAAATGAATTGAAACAAATTTACGTTGTTAGGGTAGTATGTTACTGGGCCTCGGCTCATGATGTTACTCTTTATGTTTTAGGTACTGATGATGACTATGGAAACGCGTAGCGGTGAGGAAGTATCAGTCAAAGTCTAGTTGTTCCAGTTAATGAAGTTCACTTCTAGTTTTAAAATTTTCAGTTGTTATTTTAATTCCCAAGTACCAGAACACTTGTGTTTCGAATTTTAATTAATTTTATGAAGTTTTAATTATTTCATATCTCATTTATGCTTATTTGAAAGATAAAATCGCCTTGTATTTTTCCTCTGGAAAAGTACGGCGTGTGACACACCGACTAAGCTAGGATTTCCGCTGCTAATTATTGATTAATTAACTTAATGAAAATGATTAGAAGTCGGGGCGTTACATATAGAATACTAGATTTACTACAAGAGGGGGGTGAATTGTAGTAATGGGGATTTTAGTCAATTTTCGCAGAATTACTAAACATAATGAGAAATAAAGAAATAACTAAGTAAGAACACAAGGAATAATTTAAATAAGATCTTCTCCCAAAATTCTCTAGGAAGAAATCTTGTCATTCTATTTATAATAGCTGTTACACCCTATTATAAATATACCTCACTATGTTCCTCTAGGAACTGGTTCCCTGTCACTTTGTTCCCCCTGAACACGTGACTTTCTCACTTGACTTCTCTAGAAGTCTTCTCTTTTTTTTTTTTTTCTCTTTTACTCTTAAAGACAAAAAATTTCTCACAAAATTTTTTCTCACCCCAACACTCAAATGAATTACAATGATTATGATGAATTGAAGAGAGTAAACCGAATAAACTTTCTTAGATAATTACATGAAAATCTGGAAAGTCTTAGATAAATTCGATCTTCTCCATCTTTAAAAGGAGATCTGATGCTCCACATTATGCTCCATTGCGTTGTTATGGGCGCTTAATTCCAGCCCACGTTTAACCACCTCTTCAGCCGTTACTCCTCAAATGTGGCACACTAAGTCCACGTTCATCCAGCCTTTATTTTCGCTCAAGCAATGTCGTTAGTGAGTGCTAGGAAGGTGGCAGTTGGTTATGCCTCCTAAAATCTAAGAACTAGCTGACCAACTTCATGGTTCCTGATTTGTAGCAAGGTAGTTGTTGTTGTTGCACGATCAGTTTACTTAGTCATATACCTGTGCATTGAACAACACTAACTCAACTAACATTATGGAAATTATTTTTTAGTTAAAATTAATATTCCACAACGTTAGTTGTTATCAAACCAACATAATCAAGTAGTTTATTCGAATAAGCAAACAATTAAATTAAATCACTTAATTTTGGTTAAACTCATAACCAATTCTCCATAAGTTATAAATAAGCTAATTGTTTCAAAAATAAAACTAATACATTCTATAGAATAAAATAAATTATTACAACTACATAACAAAATTAATCCTAAGTCAAAATAATACTAACTAAGACAAAATTTAATTATACAAAAATACTTTATTTATCATCATCAAAATAACAAATACAACAATACGTACACTAAAAGTTTTTGAATGGATCTAATAGCCTTAGGTCGGTGGTTACTTTCAAAGACACTCTAGAGTTTATCACTCTTGAAGGTCTGTGAGCAATATTATATGAAGTAGTTGTATATGTTGGGACTTGGGATGTTCAAAGCGCAAAACAGGTCAAGCAACGGTGAAATCATTTTTTTTACAATAAGGTTATAAGGTATTGATATTATGATTATTTATACTATTTTTCCCTTTTAATCGCAAGCTAAATTGTGAGTTAATAGAGCTCTTAGGACCTATTTTGTGCTAACTTCTCTATATAGTTGCGGTTTTTGTTGTATTCTGATGAATTCGGGTACTAGCGAGTTTTCGTCTTATAATATGCCATATTGAGACAACGCCGTTAGATGTTGTTACGAGGCACGCTTGATAAATAAGGAGGTTCCGAAGCCCCTAGGCTCGAAGACCGAGCTTAAAACGCAAAGGAGAACCAAGAAACGAGCCAAAAATGCACTTGGCCCGATTGGACAGGCTTGCCCGGAAGCATCGGGCTCATATTAAGTCTTTTTAGAGCCAAAATGCAATTGGCCCGAGGCCATCGGGCTGAACGGCCCGATCGGGCGAGTTGTTTTTGACCTAGCTGCGTGGTCACGGGCCCGATTGGGCAGAATGGCCGAAGCCATCGGGCAGCCCACTTTGCGTGCTGTTGCGTGTTTTTGCAAAGAAAGGAGAAGCTAGGCCAGCTTGCATTCGGCCCGATCGGGCAGTTGACCCGAATAGCCAAATTCTATCTTATTTTCCGGCTTATTGTAATGGTTTTATTAGGTCAATATAAATAGTTGGCTTCATTATTTTTGTCAGCCACTTTTATTTTATCGTTCATTAGTTTAGTTTTAGAGTTTTATAGAGTTAAAGACTATAGTTTATATTCGAAGGTGATCGAACCTTGGGATTATTTTCAATGAAAGTTATTGCTTTCCGTCAATGGTATCGTTCTCTACTCTTATTTTCTTTCTTTAATCTTTGATGGCTTTGGTTGTTTTTTTAATCGTTCATAAATGCAAAATTGTGGTTTTTATATTAGATTCATTGTTGTTAATTCAATTATGAGTGAGTAGTCATCCTTCTATGGTTTTAGGGAGGAAAACCATGTTTATACCATGATTGTTATTTGAATAGCTATTAGTTCTAGGTTGTGATTAGGATAGTTATTGTGTGATTTGCTCTTGAATACGTGGTTTATATTATTGCGCAGCTTCATGAATTATGTTTGGCAACTTGAGTATGACCCGATCATAGGATTACTTTTAGATGCTTAGCATTGACTCTGATCATTCGACTCTAGACCTAGGTTTTATTAGTTTTTCGATTCTTTTGATTGGTATAAACATGGTGGACCGAACTAATGCCCTAATAATCTTTTAATTCATAGTTAAATCTCATTTTAATATTGCTTTCATGAGTTTAATTAGGAGCTCAACTGATTTCTCCCTGACTTTGTGTGAAGTAGCTTTTTAATTAAATATTGACCCTGAAAACCTGTCTCCCTGTGAATTTAACCCGTACTTACAGGTATATATTTTTTAATTTTTGTTGCTATCGAATTTATGGTCTTGAGAACCAATAGCTAAAATCTCACTCGTATATAAAGGTGGCAATTAGATTAGTCGGGTCATATATAGATTGAGTTACTTTAAATCTTGTCTATGGGTTTGGATTAGGTAGGCTCATTGGCCACATGAGAACCGAAGAGGCTAATATAAGTACTTTAAGGATAAGTTTACATCTCTCTCCTTGAATATTTCTAAAGCTAACTTAGTTGAATCTTCTACTTCTTTGTCTAGTAGTATGTCCAAGGCTAGGAAGAAGCAAAAGAACAAAAGAAATTTAGCCAAAAACAACAAGATACAAAAGTCCAAGGGAGCATGCTATGTGTGGGGGAAAATGGGACACGAAGCATTCTCCAATGCTACTGTTGACATGGTGAGGGAAAGAAGCTCAACACCGACTCTCCTCATTTTTAACATTATCGAGGATTATGAAGATATGGAGGGTGGTTGAAGCCAACTTGAAGGAGAGCAAAGTCAAATGGATTTTTGGTTACGAGAGTATCAAGATACTTTTGTGCTAACAAAGAACTGATGATGGAATTTGAGGATGACACTGAGTTATCATATCTACATGGGCAATAGTAGCACCGCCAATGTTATTGACAAAGGAAAGGTATATATCATCAAACTCACTTTCAGAAAATGTTTTTAAATGTTGTCTTGTATGTTCCCTCCATAAGGAGGAATATTATTTCGATGAAGGCATAAAGCTTGTCTTTGAAGCTGACAATCTTATACACTACTACAAAGGTCTACTTAGGCCAGGATTGTGCCACTGAAATTTTAAAATCGTGGCATAAATGTTTCAGGTGTTTGAGCATTCTAAAAGCTGACAATCTTCTCTCTCTGTCTCTCTCAGACAAGTTAGATCAGAATGCTCGAACACCCAAATAGCCGAATTCGCATTCATCATCATCACCGTAGTCGAATTCGCATCTCAGATTTAGAATGCTCAAACACCTGAAACGCAACCGACCTATAGAGGCGAACTGTATTCAAGGGAGAAGGTGTTCGAGCATTCTAGATATGAGAACCAAAGCCGCATTCTCCACCTTCATCTCACATCCATATTCGAAAGATGTTCCAGCATTCTACTCTTCTTCCTCAAACTATTTACGAATCTAACAAGGTTAATAAAATTATACTAGTACGTTGGATTCTTCTTGCTCTTTAAAGCAAAGTTTTTGGTTTTTCTCTTCCAATAATAACGATTAAGAATTCGTAGAAATGAAATCTGACTGCGCACTGTGGATATAGGCCAACTTATATACAATCAAATATATCTGATTGCTGAAGATTTTTTAAGAAAATGTTCATATGACTTAAACTTGTAAATTATGCTTCTTCTGGCTCTACTTTGATTAGTTAAAGACTTTATTTTTTATGAAATTGAGCCTTGAATATAAATACGTCCTCCGTTTTTTATTAAGTGATACACTTGTTTTTTCACGCTTATTAAGGAAGCGATTTAAGGGTGTAAACGATTGAATTTTTCGATGAAATTTTAACACAAGCAAGAATGAGACTCTATATTACTTGTGTTAAAATTTCATCGAAAAATTTAATCGTTTACACCCTTAAATCGCTTCCTTGATAAGCGTGAAAAAACAAGTGTATTACTTAATAAAAAACGGAGGAAGTATCAATTTTTCAATCATGTAGTCAATTGAAATCGGAAAAGTAATTGGATGCATGTCTACGGAATGATAGAAGGCAATAATAAACTTGGTTATGTAGTCTATATTAAATAATTTTATGAAGTTCAATATATGGTGGATGTGTATAGAGTAAAAATAGAACTCTCTTGTCTATATTACTTGTTATTGCTTTTGGTAGCATTAGTGGTTTAATTATTTCGCTAACTTTAAAGTTTTTAAACCCTTTTGTGTCAATTATCAAATAATAGTATATAGTTAAGCAGTTGATTAAGTTATACTCCCTCCGTCCCAATGAGAGGATCAATCCTTTAATTTGTTGGGTGAACTAGTCCTTAGAGTTGTTTAGATAGTAAAATTGCTTTGTCTTCACTTTTGAAAGTCTCCTCCCACTTTCCAAACAGGTTATCAATCCATTGAACTTTTTGAGGAGATCTCTCAAGTCGTCGTCTTCCATTTGCAATTTGCGAAATTTTAAGCATAATTGTAAATTAAGTCTTTTTTACATGATTTCTCAAAACGCATTCTCCTTTAGCGATTCTTAAAGTGGTGCACCAGTTATGTCAAGAACTATATAATCATATATTTGCTTTAGAGAACGTCCTTTTTTATTAAATATAATCAAATTAGAATATCAAATATAATCAAATTAATTAAAAAATGAACAAGGAAAATGATATGAAAGAGTCAAAAGTATTTGAAAATAAATGATTACAACTTACCAACCACGAGTTTGGGAAAAGAGTCTGGTACCACGGCAGGCGCCGAGTAAGGCGATGTTGAGTTGACCTTATCTCTGCTAGGTTATACTTGAATTATTGAATGTAGGCAACTTTTGATGGAGGATGTTTTTATAGAGTGAACTATTGATAAATTACGAAATAAATCTTTGATTTATGATTATAATTCCTAATCTTGTACATATACTGCTTGATTATGTAAATTTGTTTCGTGTACTTATCTTAGATAGTCATATATTTGCTTTAGAGAACTTCCTTTTTTATTAGTCACATGTGATGCATAAAGATTTAGACAATGGGAGCCTTAAGATAAAGAAAGAATAATTGAAAACTTTGATAATGATCTGTGTTCGACTGAACAGACAGTCACCAACTTTACTAACCAAATTATTATCAACTAATAATTCAACTTACTTAATCCCTAACACTCAATTGAGATCAACTTGTAAAGAGAATAAAGATTTTTGGATAAAGAACCTATCTTCATTCACTTACTCGCTAAGCCACCAAGAAAATATTACGGTTTTCTCTTAAGAGTTTCACACTCTAACTTTCATTCATTTCATTCCATAATCTTGTAATTATCCTCTATGTAGGGTACCAAGTACATAGGAAACACTAAGAAAAACGTACACTTAAAGCTAAGACGACAAAGACTAAACAAAAGAAAGTCTGAAAATTGTTCGGCAGCAGAATTCGGTCTGCACACCTTCACCGTTTTCGTATTTCTTCTTATTGGTCGATCTTTTGTCTATAAAACTAATTGGAGGGTTTCTTAAATTTCTAGATGTTCCCAACCATAAGTCAAACGCCTCACTTGGATATGAAATGGTTGTTGCCCTGAACATAAAGAAATCAAGTCTAATGTATGTGTTGTGCAACGTGTAGGACTATGGTCCAATGAAGAGCTTTCGTTCCTAGGTTAAATTACTTATTATTGGACCAAATTAAGCACACACCTCGAGCACCTCAATATGAAGGCCAGGCAGGCCCGGCCCTGAGGCGGGACAGGCGGGGCGCCCGCCCAAGGACCAAGGAGGAAGGTAATTTCATGTTTTCCAGTTGTACTTACGTTAAATAGGGTGGCTTGCATTTGTTATCATAAACATGAACTGGAGCCCAGTGGTGGATTAAATTTTGTGCGTTATCATGACCTGGGTTCGAGTCCCATATCCACCACATTATTTTTTACTTCTTTTTCCCCATCCTTTCTTAATTCCAACCTTTATATATCTTTTTTTTTAATTTATTTCTTAACTAAATAATGTGTACAAACATTCAACTCTAATTTTGCTTTTCTTCCATCCTTTCTTAATTCTTACCCTTCTATATATTTTTTATATCTTTCTTAACTAAATCATGTGTACAAGCATTGTGAGTGCAAATCATGTTAGATTTTCATAATTAATTAGATTATGCAATATTAATTTATGTTAGTCTCATTTCATATAGAAATGATATACTTCATCCGTTTCTTTTTAATTGCAACAAACTCAATTGGGTGGACTCCTAGGCAAAATTTTGGTGTGAGTGTAAAAGGGATGGAGAGAGAAAGTGGGGCAAGTGATAAAGAGATAGATAGAAAGAAATTACTTATAAAAAAGGAAAGAAAATATTTGTTGCAACTAATTTGATATTTCCATTTTTGACAATTGTTGCAATTAAAAAGGAACAGGGAAAGTATTGATATCATTGAATTGTCATTTGTGTAAACCATTAGAATGATTATCATCATTAGCCATTTTTTTCTTATTTCGATCACTAAAATTTATTGATATATTATTTTTCTTTTGCCTACATCATCATTAGTGTTTCAATTTTCTAAAATATTGAATAAATCTAACCCGTGGCTAATTTGAAAAAATATCTATAGATTGTTGACTTTATAAAGGCTCTTATTGGTTGCTTTGCCTATAGGCCTCCGAAATGTCATAAACGTCCCTCATAAAAGTGACCTTATACCTTATATTTGTATGATGAGTTAGGGGCCCATTTTTCTAACTTCGTCCCGGGCCCTAAAAAGGTCAGGAACGGCCCTGAGACCGGGGCCGTAATGTTGTTGGCTTATTCAAAAACCTCATTTTTAAATGTTATAAAACCGACAACGTAAATAGTTCTTGTAACTTTTATACTAAGGCTACGTTTGGTAGGGTGTAAAAGGTTTTAACTGAAAACTGTTTTCCCCAATTTACATTGTTCGTTTGAGCAAAAAATTTAGGGTGAAAAATATGGTGGAAAATGATTTTACACCACTATTGAAAACGTTTTACCTCAAACAAGAATTTTAATTTTGGTGAAGATTAAGGCAGAAAATGAAGTGGGCATAGTGTTTTTTTTAAAAATTTGTAAAGTGATACTTATTTTATTTTCTGGGTGGGATTTATTTAGTTGTAGTCAAGTCAACTCGTCATATACGAAGTTTTGATTTTTCCATGCATTATACTGAATATTAGAGCAGATTATGATGAGGGTTGTGAATTTGCGGTAGGTTTGTTTTCTTTCAGAGGTGAAATTGATTTATTTCGTGGCATTGAGCAAGTTCTTTCTAATATCTATTTCTATCTGAGGAAAATTGCAGCAGATGATGAAGTGGTGTTGTGCTATTTAAGTATTTAAGCGATTTTCAAATTATCTAGTTCTTTCTAATATCTAGTTGTTTTATTGAATTATTACCCACCAACTTCAAATAACAAAAACAACTTCTCTTTTTTTCTGGGTTACGATTATAGCAAGAAAATAATAATTGCAACAGATTAGCATGGTGGAAATAAAAAATCATTTTTAGGATTTTTGAAAAATAAATTTTGTAATTTAAAATGGAAAATTGGATCAAACAGCACAAACTATAAGTTTGTTGCACAAACAGCACCAACAAAAAAGAGAGCACAAAACAATACAAACTTTTTCTAATTGGTGCACAAAACAATATAAGTGGTTTTTTCGCCTGAGATTCCCTATTTCCGGTGAATCGTTAGTATTTTAGCTTTTTAATTTCTATTATTCATACAATGTAGACATTTCTTTTGATTTTTTTCCTTAAATATTTGTCACTCATCCTCCAATTCTAGGGTTTGGTAGACAAAATCAATTTGGGGGAGATTTTAGGGTTTCAAAAAGGAAATAAGGTGTTTTTTAAATCCCAATAGTTTATTTAAAGTGGAGGGAAAAAATAGTAAAATAAAAAAAAGCTAAATTACTATGGATTCACTGGAAATAGGGAAACTCAGGCGAAAAAAACCACTTATGTCGTTTTTTGCTCCGATAAGAAAAAGTTCGTGTTATTTTGTGCACCTTTTTTTGTTGTTGCTGTTTTGTGCAACATACGATAGTTTATGTTGTTTGATTTAAAAATTACTGTTAAAATAAAAAATATTTTTTAATGGAAAAAAAGGCTATAAAGTATAAAAATAATAATTTGAGGGTCACTAAATATAATCCAAAATAAAAATATCCACTATTATCAAAATAAAACAACACGAACTTTTTCTAATCGGTGCCTACGGGAATTTATAAAATCCTATGGGAATTTATAAAATCCCGCTTGATCTTCTAGTTAATCAATTGCCATGGTGAACACAAATAAAATATGCACCAAATCAACCCTAAAAGTCAATCTGGCAACCTCAATACACCCTTTAACAAAAGCAGCATCCGAAAGCTTAAATCAAGCAATAACAGTATATTCTTACAACATTAGGAAACCAAATCAACAGGATGTTTTGCAAGTACAACGTACTAGCATTAAGGCAGAATAATAACACATTGCATGAAAGAACCAACTAATTTCTAATAAACATTGATGATGATAAATATCAAATCTGCAAGCATAGAGGAAACTACCGGTATGGATTGTTTTATATTATGCCTTACTAATAACAAATTACTTGATGATGAGCCTAACACCTTCAGGTAGTCTCCTTCTGAGCTCACCAACACATTCCTCCATGCGCTCAGAAGACTCCAACTCTAGACGAAAGCTTTTCATAAATCTAACAATCACTTTTTTTTAGCACAATAGCATGTTTCAACACATAAATAGCAAGCTCAGTCTCCATCTGTTTGCCCTCAAATCCCACAAGCACCAGTGTCTTCAAGCACTTTAGGGGACCTCCATTGAGTTCGACTGTTTCCCTACGAATTCCAGAGTCATAGCCGGACATCTGCAATACATGAATACATCCAATTGATGTTAATCACAACAGAATGAAGTAGGCAACTCCATAATAGATTGTGAACAAAGCAAACATCAATGAGCATTTGAATCAAAAAATTATACTTCCTTCGTTTTTTTTTTTAAAATATGACACTTTCCATATGAGGAAGTTTGGAATTAATTGTGACGCTTTTTTTTTGGGCAAATCTTTATTCTATCTCTCTCCTATCATATGGATCCCCTTCTTTTTTCTCTCTATCTCTTTACTTTCCAAAAATTACAGTCCGTGAAAATCAAAAGTGCCACCGCTAAGAAAAACGGAGGAAGTAGGTGTACTTGAGATATGATCATGGAATCAGATCTTAATGGGTGATCACCTGCAATGTCACCAAAATCCATGGCACACTAAGGAACGGTTAGTTATATAACTCTACCATACAATGAGAGATTATAACCTAATTATAAAACACAATAAATGATCTCCTACTCAATAAATACTTCACAATAATTCGAAAGGTACCAGATAGATAATTTACATTTAGTCCATTGGGGTCAAAAACCAAAAGATAAATGGATCATCACTCATTTATTTGATAAGTAAGATGAAGAAGGATGCCTTGCCTTGAAAGTAAGTTTCTTCAGGGCTGTAGATGACTCAATCAAAGATTTCCACCCACGGAGCCTTTGAGGACACCATCCCTTAACATCCAGTCTCAGATGTTTGAGGTTTGACAAAGTGGGAAAGTGATTGATCTTCGAATTCAACTAGGCAGGAAATGACATTAGTATGGATACATACATAACAGTTGTTCATGTACACAAGCATCAAACAGCAGATAGAACATTGACAGAGTGATCATACTAACCTTATACACTAGGGTGAAGTGTAGATCCAGATACTCCAACCGGGAAAAGCAACTTGAAAGGAAGTCAAAAGCATATGATATGAGGTAACCACTATCCGCACCAATTGACGCCTTTGTAAGTGAAGGGGTATTTACTATATGGAACTTCACAGGGCGACCATGATGTGTAAACTGTTAGAGATTAATCTAGAAAATTCTAAATGTTTGATGTAAAATGTGAGAAAATTATCTAATGTGTATCTAGAATTATCTTGTGAAAAATCTAAGATATTTGTACTTGAAAGAAAAATCTAGAAGCTAGGATACAACAACTATATAAATATGTAATATGTGCATGAGTTGAAGAGTGAGCTAAGCCAAATAGCTCCAACACCAAATATTGAGAAAAGGTAGAAACAAAGGGTTCTACCAAGGTGAGTGAGAGAAATCGGGTCTCACATATACTTTTGTACAATTTATGAATGAAATCAATTAAATATGTTTTTGATACATTCGGGTCCATCAAAACTTTCGCGTGCGCCAAATTCTATCATGGTATCAGAGCCGCAAAAGTGATTACGAAGAAGATCGAAGGCCCGAGAGATGGAAATCAAGCTTGTAATAAGAGACTTGGAGGGCATAATCAAGGTAAGTATCTAATACAAAATTTTCAAAGAAGATAATTTAAAGGTATGGAGATGAAATAAAAGAGTTTTAGGAGAAAATAAAAATGGAAGATATGTTTGGAAATTAAAATATGATGATAGAGGAAAAAAAAAGGATGAGATAACTTTTGAGAAATGTTGAAGATTAAAATGTAGGATAAGAACATCAACAAATGAAATTAACATTGGAAGAAAAGGAAAGAATGTAAAAAAGATGGGAGAATATTGGTGACAAGAGCACCAATAGTTGGGAAGAAGCAGAAAAAAATACACTATGAAAAGAAAAAGGAGAAGAAGAAGAGAAAAAAAAGAAGAAGTTCAAGAGGAAGATTTTAGAGATTGGTAATGACATGGGCATTAGCAGAGATGATTGGTAACATGAGCATCAATGAAAGAATGAAATTGGATAAAGATATGTGAAGAAGAAAAATGAAAGAGTTTAGATTAGGGGGAGTAAGTTGGTAACATGGGTACCAACACAAAACATTGAAAATCAAGAAAATATGATGAAGAAACTATATTAGCAACCAAGAGGATCCTACCCTTGACTCTTAGCACCTTCAATGAGTTTTTTTACAACAATTCCAGTGTGTTTAAGCTTTTATTAACTCTTACTCTAACAACCAAGTACCGAAACGTTAATTACAATTTGCTATGACTCTAACAACCAAGTACCATAACTCTATCATTTCAAAAAAAAAAATGCATCATAACTCTTATTACACTAATTGTATCTCTAGTAAGAGGTGGTACCATCCATGGATTCTACACTAGACACCCATCATTATCTGTCGATTGCTCGATTCTCTCATTTGCGCCATGTTTGCCATTTTACCTCCTATACTTTTCAAGCCCCGCGGTATCTCTTTGCACTCTAAGCATCCCTACTATTGCCCTTATACTCCTTCAGTTCCACCAGGAACTCTCCCTGCATCTAGTTGTGGCGGTAGTCATTGCTTTCGTTATCTATCCTGTATAGACTATCTTAAATCTGGAACTCTTGTTTCTTTGGTTCTCATTCAAGCATTTTCACAAACAATTTGTGTTACTGGATTATATTTGTACAGTTTCGTTTTCATTTAGGCATTTTCACGAACAATTTGAGTTTGTACTAGAGGTAGGACAAAATGGCTGGTACTCCGGTCTGCGGTGGTGTCGTCGAGTCGTGGTGGTGCTTTGTTAGCTTCGCTTGGTGCTTCGGTCCAAGTATGGTGTGGTATCCATTTGAGCAGCCGACTTAGTCGAGCAGCGATGTGTTGACTTGGTGTTGGTGAGCACTAGAGTTGTGGACTGTGGGCTGTGGACAGTGGAGCAGCCAAGCCATAGCTAACATGGAGCCAGACCACAAGAGACAGACAGAAACAAGCAGCAGGTCAGTTTCCTTTTTAAAGAAAACATTTTATTTCACTTCTTTTTTCTTCTCACTTTTTAACTGGTTAAGAATTTATGAATAATGAATTGCGAAAATATGAATTTATGAATTATGTGACTTCGTGATTGGTGAAAATTGATGTTGTCGGTGATTAGCAAAATTCAGTAGAGGGAAAAGCTCAATACAGCGGTAAATATTTTCATGGTATTACTCATCTTTAAAACCTATTAGCTCAAATGGAAGAGCATTGTGCTATACACTAGATGTGAGTTCGATTCTCACATAGGTTGTCAAATGACAGTTATAGAAAAGAAAATTTTCAGTACAATAGCTCACATGCACATGAAAACTCGAACTAAAATTGTCATCATAAGAACCCTAAACATAGGAGAAGTTTCTAAAGAGCAAATAGATAAGCTGCTTCTACAGCAAGTGAATGTTAACAATCAATCTTTTGCCAAAGGGCGAGCACCGACCCATTTATTGTTTCTTTGTAATATTGAAATGTATTTCTAAATTTCTTTACAATAGATTCAAAATTATTTTTTCTGTTTAGGGGGCTTTTGTCTGATAGGCAAATTTTGTATAATGAGTTAATCTGTCAATATTTAGTTAATTACTACACTAAGAGTTCTTTGTTACCTAAGTGCCTTTTGAAAATAGCTCTTAGGAAACGCAATGGAAGGAGAATTAACATAAATGATGAGTAGCTGGCTTATGCTAGCTGCCATTGACTTTCATATCTGCGTCATTACAACTGTGCTGACTCTTCTAAATGTTGTCATGAGTATCACTAAAGCACTAACATATATCATATATATAAATTGAAGGTAATAGCAATGAGAGATCACCTGCTTGTTGCTGCTTGGCCACCATAGAAGTAAGACAGGCAACCACCTCCCTTCTTAATGTCCATTTAAATCCAGCTTGAACAGGATTATCATTGCCAGAATAACTCAAAAACTCCTTAGCAACAACATAAACCATATGTCTAAGACTCCTCTCAGTGCCCACAACTGCTAGTATGGATTCCCAACAAGAACCCTTCAATATATAATGAACTATGCTGCTGCCTCTCTCATGAGACACATATTCCTCTTTCCGTTCCATGAAAGATACACCATTTTTCAAAGAGTTCAAATTTCAAACTGGCTGCTGACTTTTCTGTCCTTTTTTTCATCTGCTGGTCGTTTTTTGGTCTGCTGTCGTGCTCGCGTTTTGCTTTAAAGGTGCCATCAGTCAATGTTGCTGCCACTGTCAGCTGATGACTGTGTTACGTGGTGGCTGTTGTGTTGTGCGTGTTGTTGCTTGGGTATGTGCTTGGCTGCACTTGTTCTTAATTCACTCCTCCGTTCGATTCTAAAAGGACATCCAATCAATTCAGCAAACCTGATTTCAAGCTCAAGTATGGTTTCTTTTCCTTAACTTGTGCTCTTCCTCGGATTCCCCAGACACAACCATAGCCAACAAACAAAGCTATGCAATGAGGTCATTCCCTTTCCAGAGGCTATGAAAAAGGACCGCCAGATACAAACGTTGGTGAAAGATACCGGGGTGTACTAACCGCAAGTCCGCAAGGTACATCCGGGTGTACATTATAATTTGCGCTTGTTATGGGTATGTGTATCCCTTTGTTAGGAGGAATGTATGGAGAAACACCTTCATAGTATTAGAGACAATAATATAATATCAATGAATATATTGTGTAATATATTTTGGTATCACTTATTATTAGTAAATAGGATAATATCGTTATCTTCAATTATTGTACGTATCTTTTAGATTATAGTTTTGTACAATAAATATGATTATACATGAGCAATACATTCAAGATTTTCAATCATCCCTCTCTTCTAACTCTATTATGGTATCAGAGCATTTAATCATAAGAGATATCATATATCTCTTGATTTATATCTTTCATTATTATGTAGATATTATTATGTCTTAGTATATTATCTTGATTCTAATTCTGATTCATGTGTATCTTTTCTAAATCATAAAGATTGTATAACTCTATCTTTGTAACACTATATATAGTTGTACCTTTTCATGAATATAATCAAGCTTTCTCATTCTATCATAACCTTATCATGGTATCAGAGCCTTGATCTTTTTAGTGTCCATGAATTCCGTTGCCCAACCACTCCTCCTCTATTTTCCATCAATGGCATGGTTGTGAAACTATCACCACCAAACAAGACAAACGTCCCTGCTTCTCCATCAATGGTATGGTTGTATGAACTACCACCACCAAATATGCCAAACTAGAGAAAGCTTCAAACCCAAAATTATTACTATCCTCTCGGCACCCCGTAGTTTATCTACCATGGCTTGCCAAATTTGACCTTCTCTCCCAAACACTTATTCACAAACACAATCACCATCCAACCTACTATATATCACCATTGTGATCTCCTCTTTCAACGGTGGTATACTTCTCTATTACGAGCTAGAAACAAACTAGCACATTAGTCTTCTCTTTTCCAGTTCTCAAGTAATTGTTTTTTTCTTTGAACAAAAATAAAAGACTCATTAAGCCAACTCCTTTCTTCTTTTTCTTCTTTCTTTTTTAATAAAAAAAACAATATTCTCTCTGTTTTTTTAAAAAAAAATCCATCCTCCTCCATACCCATCCCATGGCTCTTCCCATTAAAAAAACGTCCCTCCTCCTTCCCTACCCAAAACAAAAAAAAAATTCCTTCTCTTTAGATTACTAAAAAGAACCTTCTAATTATTTTCTCTGTGGTATGTGCAAAGTGCAAGTCGCACACAATAATGCCTAATTGCCTACATGTTGTCTTGTTTTTCCCTCTTTACCCCTCTTCACCCTCTTGAAGAACTACTTCTTTTTATATAAATTTTTTTTTAAAAAAAAGATATATTGTCATGATCAACATCGTCTCGCAGCAACTCAAGCAATGATCGTTTTTCATCTTCAAGATTGGACTTTGCCTTCGGTTGTCCATCTTGCGGGGGCGTATAAGAGATATCATATGTCTCTTGATATATATCTTTCATTATTATGTAGATATTATTATGTCTTAGTATGTTATCTTGATTCTAATTCAGATTCATGTGTATCTTTTCTAAATCATAAAGATTGTATAACTCTATCTTTGTAACACTATATATAGTTGTACCTTTTCATGAATATAATCAAGCTTTCTCATTCTATCATAACCTTATCACATAGACTAGTCTTTAATGGTGCAACTTTATGTGATCCAAGTTAGAAAAAAAAGGGTTGTAAAATGACAAAATAATGATAAAGCAATAAAATCCGGAACACTTTTCTTAGGCATGTGCCAATACACTTTCCTAATAGTGTAATATCGACCCTCTACAACGAAGTAACCGGGTTACACTACATCACTATTGAGTTACAATAGAGAAGGACAAGTAATCTAAGTTACTTGTTTAGATTATTCAACACTAGTATAATCTAAGTATTTGGTTTTGTGTTTACACTCTCAAGTATTAGTTTATAATTCTAATAAAGAGATAAAACAATTAATAGAAAATCAGAATTTTTCTTATCTTTTACACAAGTGAGACAATGAGTATTTATAGAATTCTAATAGTTGGTTATTTGTAACAAATAACTAACTATACACTTCTAATCAACAAACCCATTGCTTTATCATATACGTATGACAAATTGGTGCCTCTTGGTAAAAGTCACGTTGCTTCATTAAGTTAAGCATTACATTTTGATGATGCCACATCAATTACAATAGCAAATACATACATCAAGGTCTGACCCAAATTGAGCAAAGGCGGCCACTTCGCGATATTGTGCCAATTCCAGTTTTAGACTCCCGTAGACTTGTTTCATAGCTTTCAACTGAGCGGCAGACTACCATATTGGCATTCTTTCGACATTGTAGTTCTTAAGCTCCGCGCATTCTCGAAGAAAGAAGCGAATGTTGTCACAGAACAGAAAGGACCCGAGGGGTTGATTGGGCAATTAGGGTTGGCGAAGGTGTGTCAACGCTGGTGCTATCTCTTAGATAAATAGAAAGAATAAG
The DNA here is from genome assembly GCA_947645195.1 of Patellifolia procumbens. Classification (NCBI taxonomy): domain Eukaryota; kingdom Viridiplantae; phylum Streptophyta; class Magnoliopsida; order Caryophyllales; family Amaranthaceae; genus Patellifolia; species Patellifolia procumbens. The sequence goes on from CANSGD010000791.1 coordinate 716,872, forward strand.
GGGGTTGGAGTTTGAGTTTTGAGTGCTCTCCGCTTTTTAGCCCCCTTTCGTAGTCGTCGATGCCCATGGTTTCGAGAGCATTCCGCCAGTTTTTGGTACAAGAGCTTGTTTACAATTGATCACATTTGAGCATGCAACGCTCCTAGTCTCATCTTTGGGGGCGAAGTAAGCCAATTACATTGCCTATATTGGTAAGGTTAAGCAGTTTAATCGCATTTCTCGTCTCTCGCTCTGATCTGGTGTCGTCACGCACACTAGAAAGTACTTCGAAAGGCGCCGGCTCCCTTCTTACTGACAGCACAGCTACGTGCTGGCAAAAAATTATGAGCGCTGGCACGTCACTCGGCTCCTTGGCTCACTTCGGTTGCAAAGACACGTGGGTTGGAACCCTTACTCTAACTCTTAGTAGGTAGCCACATCCTCTCTTTGATCCGATCGGGCATTCCGCTTGTACCAAGGAATGAAGGAAGTGCACCGCAAGTAAACTACCTCTGGGCGAGGTCTCATGCATTAATGCCACATCAACTAATAAGGAGTCATGATTTTTCGCCTAAAACTTCATCAACCAATATCAAGTTGATTTTAACAACAATGCCATATATATTTAGTTTATAAGATATTAGTTACCTTAATACCTCAAATAATTAATTATAATATAATAATTATTAACTACTCCCTCCGTCCCCCAAAGATTTCCCATTTCTTTTGGGCACAAAGTTTAAGGAGTGATGTTGATGTGGACCTAGTTTTCATTTTAAAATGGAAAAATAAGGTAGTGAGTATTTTTTTAGAATTGTTTATTAAAAGAGAGTGTGGGGTCAAATAATTTTTGTAAGGAAAATAATATTATAGTAGGTGGGTCATATCCAAATAAGGAAATGAGAAATATAATTGAGACAAACATAAATGAAAAAATGGGGAAATCTTTTGAAGAACAGAGGACTATATTATATAATATCACTTTTACACAACTCCATAACATTATACGATATACTATATGTGTAAATTAATTTCGCCTTACTAGACGTAAATATCCAACAATTATTTGGTACCCTTTCTTGTTTGAGTGTAGAAGAGCTACAGTTTTGACGCCCCAACAATGTACTGAGACTGAGACGCTTGATATTATGGCACTCAATTCTTTTAGGGAAATTGATGGTGTTGATGAGATTGTTGTTCCACCCGAGTCCATACCTAAAAGAATCAGTATGTATTCATTTGAACTTACGGAGGTCTGTTTGTATGTGTTCATCCACCTGCTCGAATCTCCCTTTCTTCAATTTCCAGCTTCAAATGTTATCAATTTTTTTGGGGTATAATTATATGAGGAATCCAACAATGTTTAGTTGTTAATTTCCGTATTTTGCGAATTTTTGAATTATAGTTTCAGACTATTTCTTTAATTTTTATTTCCTTGGTTGTTGAACTTCTATTGCTTGATGTTGGAATACGGGTATTTTGATTTTGTTCTTCAATTTTATGGTGCTTATTCCTATACAAATAATTGTTTTCGAGGTGTAGAGAAATGGGTTCTCGTCCGAATTCAGTTTCTTTCAATGTAATGATGAAGGGTTGGTTAAGGGTGGGTTGGAGAATGCGTGTAAGTTGATGAAATGCTTGATAGAGATGTTGAGCCGTCTGTTGTGAGTTATAATAGTTTGATTGAGTTTTTGTGTAATAAAGGTGAGGTGGGTAATGGTATTAGGTTGCTTGATGAAGAAGAGTGTGTTTTCTCCTTGAAATGAAGAAGAGTAGGTTTTCAGTTTGATTATAACTCAGAAAAACTTAAAACTTATCAGTATATTGCTATAACTCTAATGGAATGTAGCTATAACTTTGATGAAATATTACTATAACTCTAATGAAATTTTTCTATAACTCTGATTATATATTACTAATCGGTTCATTGTGTAACTCTTAGAACATAATACCCCAAGTCCAGCCTATAATTGCCATAACTCTTAACTAATAATTATCATAACTCAGCCTAATAACTACCATAACTTTAATTTTATGTTGCCGTAATTCTAATCGGTAACTACCATAACTCTAAAATTATATCTCATATCTCCATGTATCTGAAGATGTAGTCTATGTTCGAATGCTGATCGAAGTCAGCAGAGAGATCAACTAATGTTATAGTGAATAGCTGACACATTGTTTATAGCTCCTTGTAATAAGTTTCCCTAAATCTGCTTGCTGCAAATAGTGCGTTTGCGAACTTCAATCCCATCCGTGGATGGAGGTTTATTGCTTTGTACACTTCAGACCCACCATGCTTTTGAGGCTTGTTGCATACTGACTCTGTCCTTTAATAAGTGATGAGGAACCCGAGTTTCAAACACAAATTGCTATGCTTGGTGAGAAGATAGATGGTCCCAGAAAGGGCGTATTTGAGGATGTGGATGAAAGGCAAGTGCAAGCTGGGCTGTTAAGCATATAGGATGATGAAGATGAGGAAGAGAGAAAGTGGGAAGAGGAGCAATTTAGGAAGGGTCTGGGCAAGAGAATAGATGGACTACTTTCTGCTGTCAGGAAAAATGCATCAGCAGTTCAATATGCTCAACCTCAAACTTATATGTACACAGCACCAACTTCTTATTCATCTGTTGCCCGTACCCCTTCTGGGCCACCCAGCATTGGAGGGGCAATTGGTGGTGTACAGCAGTACAGGGTGTCGGGACTATGTCCATATTTCAGCAGGCTGAAATAGCCAAGCAAGCTTTCCACGATAACTTAAAGAGACTTAAGGTATGTTTGTGTCTTTAGCCGCTTATACTATCTTTTAAAGAGAAACTTGCTGGAGGCTTTGTGGAATGTGGACTTTCCAGGTCATAGTGGTGGGCGAGTGGAAAAAGAAAACAAAACTAACAATGAATTTTCTTTCTCTCTACTAAGCTAAGTAAGAGAAATCAACCATACCAACTATAACCCTAATTATTATCAACCAACCACAAATGACTGCCTAATTGTATTGTTGTCTTAAGTTATTTGGGTTGTACAAAAAGTGAGCAACTCATATTCTTCTTAATTCAACGTATGCAGTGATGTAGAAGTATTTCCTCCAATGAAGGTGGCAGTTTTCATAGTGTTTTTTCTATATTCTTTCTTACTTTTAGAAAAGCATACTATTTGTTTTGGATATGATTGCTACTCTAGCTAATGTAGCTCCACCCGTGTTCATTAATTTCTTTATGGATTACTGGTGAAAATTATTGCTCAAATGATAGAAATTATTGTACCAGGTGGAGAGTGATAGTTCCACTGTCCAATAAGAATGTCCATCAGCTGCTTTACATAAGAATGATTGTACTTACTTTATTGAGATTTTGATGCTGTCCTTGTGTCTTGTGCGAAGTGAATGATGTGGCCCATGTTACAATTTTTCTACACTTCCAAATTTCGATTTATAATGGTCTATTCAGCGGTTTGGGTTAGTTTAACAGATTTGAGGTAGCATGGCACTATCAAGTATCACCTTTTTGCAATATAAACATTAAAAGGGTACTGTATATGTAAAAGTTGTCTTGTTCTCTATGTAGAAGTGTCAAGCATCTGACACGAGTATTTGAGATGAAAATGAATAAGAGGAACATTAGCTTACAAGTGCTTGTTTTAAACTACAGTCGAATTTTTTTATATGTTCCCTTTTATTGCATTTACTTGTACATTTCTGTAAGAAGGATACCACTAATATAATATGTGACTTTGATTGTAGAAAGTGTCCAATAACCAATCTTTAAGCGTAACCTTAGTAGGAGTAAAGCTACGCTTGCCCCCTAAAGCACAGAGGGAATAATTTTTACATGCATGATTTTCCTTTCTTTTTGTGTACATGTATGTGTACTCTTTTTCTTTTTTGGGTTAGATCATTGTTCTCTAAGGACTCTAACTAGATTTGTTTCCTCTGTTTCATTCATTCCGTTGCCTACATGGCATCCCTTAGCTTATTGATAAACTGTAAGCGAATCTTCGTTTTTCAATAACTTGTCTCCTTCATGTGTAAATAGCATAGATTTTGTGAATATGTGAGTTGCACTGTATAGTTATGCCTTTCATGTGCTGGTAAATTTATGAAAGAATGCCCTTGGTTGATTATTTTAGTTGCCAAACTTGGTGATTTGCGGTGATTCTGCTGGATTAGAAGCAGCAACTACTTCAGGGTCTATTCTTGGATGAATTTTGGATATGACGGCCAATGTGTTGTCTGAGATCTCAGTTTGCCATCTTCTTGATTGCAGCACGGTATGCGTTATAATTTGCCATAACTCTAATAAATAGTTATCATAACTCAGCCTAATAACTACCATAACTCTGATTTTATGTTGTTCGTAACTCTAATCGGTTACTACCATAACTCTAAAATTATATTGGTTTTCTTAACAAGTTCCACTATAGCAAGGTAATATTTTAGCTGCAATACTTAAGATTCAGATTCTTATGAGACACACTTTAAAACATCGTTTGTTTCCTCCCCGTGTCTTTAGCTTGATGTTCCCTTGATTCTATATAGAAGCTTCTGTAATTATGAGTAGTACTCTGAGCCGGATATGTTATGATATGACTTGCTCATTCTAGTTGGAAAGAGTTTTACTAGCTGAAGACACCAACTACGAAGTGGTAGTCTCTTTTTCTTTTGTGATATGTAATATTTTCTACTTTGCCATATATTTTATTTTCTTATTAGTATGAGCTAGCTATATAACCTTCCCCTGTCAAAGAGCCCCTTTTACGATCCTTTCTATATTGATAAATTTGTAGCTGGCAATGCAGCAAACATGACTTTTTCTTGGGATGAGTGCCCCTGTATTATCTTTCTTTAACAAACTGGACGAGACATCTTATATCTTCGTCTGATTGCTGTCTGTTTTGTACCTTACCACTGTAGCATCTCCTTAACTATAAGTATTTTCAATAGATAGCAGTCACTGTTTAATGCTAGCCCACAGATTAAGCAAGCAGTATCGCTACAGTCTTCAGATGACAAGTATCTCTAGTGGTGAGTCTGTTATGCATAGCCAATCAAAAGATGAAATTGTGCTTAGGCAGAATAAACCAATTCCATACTCCCTTTGTCCAACTCAGTCTCTACTCCTCACCACACAAAACTTTGCACCTTTTTTTAAGGGGTATTAAGGCTCTGGTAATTGTTGATCCCTGTGCATTTTTGTCTTGCAGATTATCTCCAAGCCCAAAAAGCACTTTTTGGAGCTGCATAGTCCCTCCAGCCCTTACCTCTCAATGTTACTTCTCATGTTCATTGATCCAAAGAGAGATTTTTAAGATATTAGCCAAACCTCTTCACGCCTAGGAACCCAGATGTTTGTTCACAGATCAAAAATATTGCGGACCATGAAGCGCAGACGAGGAACAAGTTCCCTGTGTGCTTACTTCCTTCAACCAACTCATATAAACATCATTGATATGAGTGACTTGGGTTTTCACCAAGCTGCTTTCCGATAGTGTTGAAAAACTGGCATATGGCCTCGACATTTTCCTCTTCTGATGTGACAACAGAGAGCAATGCTCACATGAGAAGCATGTCATGAAATGAGCAGAAGAACTTGTATACCTGTACAATATGATGCACAATCTTTTCAGGCACCATTTTCTGCTTTAGAAGTTCACCAATAAGGCGTATGTTCCCAAGAGTCCGGAGTTTAAGCAATCTTTCTTTATCTCGACGTTCAGATTCTTGGCCACTGCTTGTCATCTGCCTCAGTTCAGCTTTCAGGTTGTCTGCACTTTCAAATGCCCTTTGACAAATGTTCAAGAGAACACGCTTAAAGGTAATACTTTTTCCACCCCTTCCTCTGGTGGATATGGGGAAGCTTTTCACTCAGATCAGAACATAACTGTGCATACATAGGGCAGAATATAGGCTCTAAAACAGCTTTGTCGTATCAATGAAATAACACCCTAAAAAACAAAGGAGCATACGTCAGTTGCCATGCAAGAAAGATTCTTAGCCAAATTCAGCAAACACAATAAGATGACAACCTTTAGGATTTCAACTGATGTGATACCAGAGTCAATAAGTCGGCCATAATTGGGATACCAAAGGAGCATTAGGATTCACGGGTAACACTAACACTTTTTTATCTATCTTCAAAGTCTGAAATTGAGGAATCTTCTTACTTTTAAGTGCCATGATTGGTATTAAGGGAAGCAGGGAGATGAACCCCTAATCTCTCAGTATGGGGAGAAAGCATCGATATTTTAGTTTGACCAATCAACTCCATGGGAGAATCCCTGTTACATTCTATGAACACTCATTCCTGAAAGAAATGTGAGTTCTTGCCCAACACCCGGTTGCAATTATGACTCTGCTCTAGGAGATCAATGTGAAAACTGTGGCAAACTTCTCAATCCTACTGACTTGAAAGATCCTAAATGCAAACTATGCATCTTTGATAATTATTTGGGTTCACAAGTGTAACTAGTACATACTTTCATGGTCACATTCGTACTCCAAAACCTATTAGCTCAAATGGAAGAGCATTGTGAGCATTGTGCTATGCACAAGATGTGGGTTCGATTCCTGCATAGGTTATGAAATGAGTGAAATGACGCTTTTGAGAACCCTAAACATAGAGCTTAATTCATAACATGATTCGAGCCCACACCGAATAATTGAATGCATAATGTTTTATGGAACACAATGCACAAAATAACTCAAAAACTCCTTGGAAACAACATAAACCATATGCCTAAGACTCCTCTCAATGCCCACAACTGCTGGTATGGATTCCCCACAAGAATCCTTCAACATATAACTATGTTGCTGCCTCTCTCATGAGACACAAATTCCTCTTTATTACAACTGTGCTGACTCTTCTAATTGTTGTCATGAGTATCACTAAAGCTCTAACATATATCATAGACATAAATTGAAGGTAATAGCAATGAGGGATCACCTGCGTGTTGCTGCTTGGCCAGCATAGAAGTAAGCCAGTCAACCACCTCCTTTCTTGATCTCCCTTTAAATCCAGCTTGAACAGGATTATCATTGCCGGAATAACTCAAAAACTCCTTAGCAACAACATAAACCATACGCCTAATACTCCTCTCAGTGCCCACAACTGCTAGTATGGATTCCCCACCAGAATCCTTCAATATATAATGAACTATGCTGCTGCCTCTCTCATGAGACACAAATTCCTTTTTCCGTTCCACGAAAGATACACCATTTTTCAAAGAGCTCAAAATTTCCAAACAAATTTCCCAAACAAACTCCAATCTCAAGACTGGCTGCTGACTTTTCTGTCCTTTTTTTCATCTGCTGGTCGTTTTTTGGTCTGCTGTCGTGCTCGCGTTTCGCTTTACGGGCGCCATCTGTCGATGTTGCTGCCACTGTCAGTCGATGACGGTGTTGCGCGGTGGCTGTTGTGTTGTGCGTGTGCTGCTGCGTGTTGTTGCTTGGGTATGTGCCTGGCTGCACTTGTTCTTAATTTACTCCTCCGTTCGATTCTAAAGGACTTCCAATCAGTTCAGCAAACCTGATTTCAAGCTCAAAGTATGGTTTCTTTTCCTTAACTTATGCTCTTCCTTGGATTCCCCAGACACAACCATAGCCAACAAAGAAAGCTCTGCAATGAGGTCATTCCCTTTCCACAGGCTACAAGAAAGGACCACCAGGTACAAACGTTGGTGCAACAAAAGAGATGATTGACGTAAATATGACACTGCAAAACGAACCCTATTAGGTGGGTACATTGTCGCAGCAACATACATTTTCGGACAAGGGGCAGTTACCCATGTGTTTATCATGTGTTTATCATACTACTTGTGACTTGTGGCAGTTTCTAAGATTGCTTTCAGAAGAAAGCGAACAAAGTTCTTCGGAAAATAAGGATCGGAAAAGAAAGCTCTCTAAGAGCCTGTGTGAGAGTCGAACCCACATTTTTGTGTAGTTACATACACAATACTCTTCCAATTGAGCTAATAGGCTTCAAGTTGCAAGTGCAAACACCCTTAAGTATAAGTTGCCACAACTCTAACAACCACTTACCATAATTTTGATACCAAGTTCTCATAACTATAATTGTAACTATAACCTACCATAATTTAAATTCGAAGTTCCCATAATTCTAACTATAACCCCCCCATAACTTAATTTTAAGTTTCCGTAACTCTAACCATAAATTACCATAACTTTAGTTCTAAAATGTGATAACTCTTGCTATAACCCATCATAACTCTAATTATAACCCACCATAACTCTAACTTTAAGTTTCCATAACTCTTAACTATAACCCACCATAACTCTATTTTTTTTTTTTTTTTTTGAAAGTAAAATCATTTCATTAATAAGGAGTCATACGACATCTAAAATAGAAATTCGAAAATAACAAATGGATTACAAAATGAAACAAATAAAGGTTTCCATCATGAAAACTACAATCGTTGAGTAGATCTTGCACTGTGGAGCATCCCCCGCTCATATCGCTGGAATCTACAGCTATTATGGAGAGACAATCTGACGATTTGATGTAGCTGTGGACAATTATTATCTGGATCATCTGTATAAATTTGAAAATTCGACAACCGTTGTAATCCCGCATAATTCTTCATCAACGAACCAATTTTACGGCAATTCATCTGACCTTGAATCCGGCAGAGTAATTTAAGAAACACAAAAAGTCTCATAAAGAGAAGAAAAATCCTATCTTTCGAGGGAGAAAAGTTCCACACAGAAGGAAAGATCGTTATTCGAAACTAGAAAGCAAAAAAATAAGGGAAAAAAAAGTAAAAACACAAAGACTGGGGTTTTCCACCGGTAAAAACCGATGGAAGCCCCTCTTAAAAAACTCTAATGGAGGCTAGGGTTTGAGAGAGAATAGAGAGGGAGAAGGAGAGGCGGCTGTAGGTTTTGAGTATTAGTTACCATAACTCTAATTTTAAGTTTCCATAAAACTATAACCTAACATAACTGTAATTCTAAGTTGTCATAACTCTAATTTTATGTTTTCATAACTCTAACTATAATGTACCATAACTCTAATTCTATTTTACCATAACTTTAACGATAACCTACTATAATTGTGATAATTCTTCAGAACTATAACAACCACCTTTCAAAACTTATGAAACCAAGGCAAAAGTCAGTTCATTTGAAAAAAACAAGGCATAAGTGAGTTCATTTGGAGCCTGAATAGTTAAAGTTGCAAATTATATATATATAAAAAAGCATACTTCACTGAGTTAATTGCATATTAGCATACAAATTTCTACGAGACATAATTCTGGCGTGCAAATATTAATGAACAAAAATAGATGAAAATAACAATATAAATCCTTACCTGCTTTTTGGATATTGTTGATTTTCATATACTGATTAGAAGGTGTTGTAACTCTAATTAGTACCTACCACAACCCTGATTAGAAGATATTGTAACTCTTGTTAGTACCCACCATAATTTTAATTACACAATGTTACAACTCTAACTACTACCTACAATAATTCTGATTAGAAGGTATTATAACTCTAATTAGTACATACTGTAACTCTAATTATATGATGGTGCAACTCTAACTATAACCTATCATAAATCTTATTAAATGGAGATTCAAAAGTACAGATTAGAAGGGGAAAATATAATAGAGATGGAACTCAATTTTGCATTGATGCTGAATTATATAAACTATAACCTCTAAAAAGCATATTTTAGTATATCATCATTTATTTGTTCAATTCAATGAACAAAATTAATTGAACCGATTCATACCTGCTTCGCCCATTGGAATTGAGTTTGTATAGATGTCAATTATTAGTTCATAGCAAATCCATTCACATAGGCGGACAAATGCATACATGCTTCAGTTTGTTCATCATCTTCAAGCTTATAAAATCGATGCACATCAGTAAGTGAGTTAGGAAATGCACGCAACATTCATGGTTTGAGAGATTTGGTAAGAAGACTTAAGAAGAGAGAATTTCAAAGTGTAAACAACAGAGTTTTAAGGAAATCAATATTGATTATTCGATTGAATTGATGATGAGATTTGATTGAGCACAATTTGTTGATGATGAGATGTGATTGGATTGACGAAGAACGTCTCAGAGAATATGAAGCAGAGAAGGCTAGAGAATTTCAAAGGAATGTCACGCGTGGGTTTTCCAACTTTCAATCTTGATCATTGATAGTCTTTTGACCTACGTTGAAACTTCTTCTCAATTCTCACCTAAAATACCACTCTCACATGGTGTTTTAGGCGAGAAGTGAGAAGAAGTTTCAGCGTAGAATCAAAAGACTATCAACGATCAAGATTGAAAGTTGGAAAATCCACGCACGACATTACTTGGATATTGTTTGGTATTCTGCCATTCTCTACTTCATATTTCAGCCATCAAGTATTTGATATTCTCTGAGAATTTCTTCATCAATTCATCATATCTCCTCATCGACAATTTATGCCAAATCAAATCTCAACATCAATTCAATTGAGTAATCAAATATTGATTTCGATTAAACGTTGCTGCATCAACTCTATGGTTCAGTTGAAGAAATACATCTACTCAATCAATTCAATCATCAGTTTAATCTTCGAAACGAATTTCAGTTGTTATGGAAGAAGAAGAAGGTATTATTGACTAATTCAATTGGCTGTCATTCTCAATAGTTTACTGATATTTTTCTCTTTTGTTAATCACTTTAGTTTCAATTTACTATATCTTGCTTCGAATTAATAGGAAATTCTTTTGACTGAAATTTACTATATTATTGAGATGAGTTGTTATGGAAGAAGAATTATATAATAGTTATGGAAGGAGAATTGAAATTCTTTTTTCAATTTCTCTGATCGTGAATTTAAGATTTACGCCAAGTAACATGAGATAGATGGGGTTAATTAGTAATTAGAGTAGGTATCAATTAGAGTTATGTCATCATATGATAATAGTTGAAGTAAACTTTGGAGTTCTTTTTTTCTTGCTATGATGAGGATTGTGACTCATAGAATGGGCTATAGTTGGAGAGATAACAACTTAGAAGTAGAGTTATGGTCGTTTATAGTTAGAGTTATGATGGGTTTTAGTTAGAGTTATGATGGGTTATAGTTGGAGTTATGGCAACTTAGAATTAGAGTTATGGAAACCAAAAATTAGAGTTATAGTGGATTATAGTTAGAGTTATGGTAACTTAGAATTAGAGTTATGGTGTGTTATAGTTAAGAGTTATGGCATTTTAGAACTAAAGTTATGGTGATTTATCGTTAGAGTTACGGAAACTTAAAAGAGTTATGGGGGTTATAGTTAGAATTATGGGAACTAAGAATTAGAATAATGGTAGGTTATAGTTAGAGTTATGAGAAATTAGAATCAAAGCTATGGTAAGTGGTTGTTAGAGTTGTGGCAACTTACACTCAAGGGTGTTAGCACTTGCAACTTGAAGCTTGTTAGCTCAATTGGAAGAGTATTGTGTATGTAACTACACAAAAATGTGGGTTTGACTCCCACACAGGCTCTTAAAGAACTTTCTTTTTCGAAGAACTTTCTTTTTCGAAGAACTTTCTTCACTTTCTTCTGAAATCAATCTTAGAAACTGCCACAAGTCACAAGTAGTATGATAAACACATGATAAGACATGGGTAACTGCCCCTTGTCCGAGAATGTATGTTGCTGCGACAATGTACCTACCTAATAGGGTTCGTTTTGCAGTGTCATATTTACGTCAATCATCTCTTTCACCAACGTTTGTATCTGGCGGTCCTTTTTCCTAGCCTCTGGAAAGGGAATGACCTCATTGCATAGCTTTGTTTGTTGGCTATGGTTGTGTCTGGGGAATCCGAGGAAGAGCACAAGTTAAGGAAAAGAAACCATACTTGAGCTTGAAATCAGGTTTGCTGAATTGATTGGATGTCTTTTTAGAATCGAACGGAGGAGTGAATTAAGAACAAGTGCAGCCAAGCACATACCCAAGCAACAACACGCACAACACAACAGCCACCGCGCAACACCGTCATCAGCTGACAGTGGCAGCAACATTGACCGATGGCACCCGTAAAGCAAAACGCGAGCACGACAGCAGACCCAAAAATGACCAGCAGATGAAAAAAAGGACAGAAAAGTAAGCAGCCAGTTTGAAATTTGAACTCTTTGAAAAATGGTGTATCTTTCATGGAACGGAAAGAGGAATATGTGTCTCATGAGAGAGGCAGCAGCATAGTTCATTATATATTGAAGGGTTCTTGTTGGGAATCCATACTAGCAGTTGTGGGCACTGAGAGGAGTCTTAGACGACATATGGTTTATGTTGTTGCTAAGGAGTTTTTGAGTTATTCTGGCAATGATAATCCTGTTCAAGCTGGATTTGAATGGACATTAAGAAGGGAGGTGGTTGCCTGTCTTACTTCTATGGTGGCCAAGCAGCAACAAGTAGGTGATCTCTCAATGCTATTACCTTCAATTTATATATATGATATATGTTAGTGCTTTAGTGATACTCATGACAACATTTAGAAGAGTCATCACAGTTGTAATGACGCAGATATGAAAGTCAATGGCAGCTAGCATAAGCCAGCTACTCATCATTTATGTTAACTCTCCTTCCATTGCGTTTCCTAAGAGCTATTTTCAAAAGGCACTTAGGTAACAAAGAACTCTTAGTGTAGTAATTAACTAAATATTGACAGATTAACACATTATACAAAATTTGCCTATCAGACAAAAGCCCCCTAAACAGAAAAAATAATTTTGAATCTGTTGTAAAGAAATTTAGAGATACATTTCAATATTACAAAGAAACAATAAATGGGTCGGTGCTCGCCCTTTGGCAAAAGAAGGATTGTTAACATTCACTTGCTTTAGAAGCAGCTTATCTATTTGCTCTTTAGAAACTTCTCCTATGTTTAGGGTTCTTATGATGACAATTTTAGTTCGAGTTTTCATGTGCATGTGAGCTATTGTACTGAAAATTTTCTTTTCTATAACTGTCATTTGACAACCTATGTGAGAATCGAACTCACATCTAGTGTATAGCACAATGCTCTTCCATTTGAGCTAATAGGTTTTAAAGATGAGTAAGACCATGAAAATATTTACCGCTGTATTGAGCTTTTCCCTCTACTGAATTTTGCTAATCACCGACAACATCAATTTTCACCAATCACGAAGTCACATAATTCATAAATTCATATTTTCGCAATTCATTATTCATAAATTCTTAACCAGTTAAAAAGTGAGAAGAAAAAAGAAGTGAAATAAAATGTTTTCTTTAAAAAGGAAACTGACCTGCTGCTTGTTTCTGTCTGTCTCTTGTGGTCTGGCTCCATGTTAGCTATGGCTTGGCTGCTCCACAGTCCACAGCCCACAGTCCACAACTCTAGTGCTCACCAACACCAAGTCAACACATCGCTGCTCGACTAAGTCGGCTGCTCAAATGGATACCACACCATACTTGGACCGAAGCACCAAGCGAAGCTAACAAAGCACCACCACGACTCGACGACACCACCGCAGACCGGAGTACCAGCCATTTTGTCCTACCTCCAGTACAAACTCAAATTGTTCGTGAAAATGCCTAAATGAAAACGAAACTGTACAAATATAATCCAGTAACACAAGTTGTTTGTGAAAATGCTTGAATGAGAACCAAAGAAACAAGAGTTCCAGATTTAAGATATTCTATAGAGGATAGATAACGAAAGCAATGACTACCGCCACAACTTGATGCAGGACAGTTCCTGGTGGAACTGAAGGAGTATAGGGGCAATAGTAGGGATGCTTAGAGTGCAAAGAGATACCGCGGGGCTTGAAAAGTATAGGAGGTAAAATGGCAAACATGGCGCAAATGAGAGAATCGAGCAATCCACAGATAATGATGGGTGTCTAGTGTAGAATCCATGGATGGTACCACCTCTTACTAGAGATACAATTAGTATAATAAGAGTTATGATGCATTTTTTTTTTTTGAAATGATAGAGTTATGGTACTTGGTTGTTAGAGTCATAGCAAATTGTAATTAACGTTTTGGTACTTGGTTGTTAGAGTAAGAGTTAACAAAAGCTTAAACACACTGGAATTGTTGTAAAAAAACTCAGTGAAGGTGCTAAGAGTCAAGGGTAGGATCCTCTTGGTTGCTAATATAAGCTTATGGTTGAATTTTTTTTACCTGTTATCAAACTTAAGCTCTTTCTTCAGTTTGTTCGTATTTGTCTTTTTGGGACGGGGCAGTGGCAAGCTTCACGGGGGAGCGAGCAGACCTGCCTCAAAGGTACGATAAAGACAATTCTCAGAAACTATACAAATTAAGACATGGTGAGGAGAAATACCAAAAGAAAATTATGTGCAAAGTATACAGATCAAATAATAACACAAGATAGGCTACCTGTACACATTCCACTTTCCTATCAGTAATTTTTCTCGAAGGATTACACAATACTTTTCACCTACAAAAGTGCAATGCGTCAATATGGTTCGCTCAAATTTTCTAAAAGAAAATGGATTGATAAGCATTATACAAATGGACGAGTATATACTATCACCTGAATGAAGATTGAAGAAATGTAGCAGTCAAATAATCTTTGTAAATCAAGAAACTATCATCTTTACCTGTACTAATATATTTTGTTCATCTTCGAGAAAATAATATCTTTCTTTCTTTAAAGAGTTTATCTTGCCGTTATGGTAATGCAATGTAAGAGGCCGGAAATCAAGTTATGGCCTCAGTATTGGCCCTGTTTGGAATCCTAAGAAAACAAACTACATAATTATTTTTCACGAGGTGTTGCAATATCTACGACTCTTTTAATAGCTTGAGAAACTTTCCACAAAAATTACCTCATCAACAAGGGTTTCACATCTTATTTTGTTAACTGAAAAACGACACTGCTCGTTCACTAATATTAGCAGGGGAAGGTTACATAGCTACAAATATTGTTAGGTCTTAGTGTGGAGATGGCTAAGAGCCAAGGTCGCGAAGGTTTCTCCACTAGTCGCGAGCAAAATCTGCAAAGTGAAGAGGAAAAGTGCGCCTAGGTCACGGGCCGCGAAATAGTTCACGGGCCGCGAAATAGTTCACGGGCCGCGAAATAGTTCACGGGCCGCGAAGGCCTGGTCGCGACCCGCGACGGGGTGCTGACCCCTGCACCCTGTTTTCGCGATTTCCATCACGTGTGGCCGTTTTTACCTATTTTAAGGGGTAGTATAAATACTCCTCTTTTCCCCATTTTGTACATATGACATAATATCACACAAATCAAGAGGCTAGAGAGAATTTCTAGGGTTTTGTGCCTTTGTGTGTGTAGCTTGAAATAGCTTGTATCTCTCTCAATCAATCATCAAGATCAATACTACTCCTTAGTGCTTGTGGGTTTTTACTCCCGGATTCTCGGGTCTTCCCACGGTGCCATTATTTAACTCTCTCTCACATTTATTTCTTCATTTATTGTTGGATTATTTGCTTGCTTGGTTGTTGGCTTTCATTGTTATTGTTGATGATTACAAACTTGTTTCTACATTGATTCTATGTTCTCAACAAATATATCATATAGAAAGGATCATCAAAGAGGATCTTTGGCAGGGGAAGGTAGATAGCTCATACTAATACGAAAATAAAATGTATGGCAAAGCAGAAACTATCACATATTATAGGAGAAAGAGAGACTATCACTTCGTAGTTGGTGTCTTTTAGCTAGAAAAGCACTTTGCAACTAGAATGAGTAAGTTATATGATAACATATCCAGCTAAGAGTACAACTCATAATTATAACAGCTTTTATATAGAATCAAGGGAACATTGAACTAAAGACATGATGTGGAAACATACGATGCTTTAAAGCGTATCCCATATACGATGCTTTAAAGCGTATCCCATAAGAACCTGAGTCTTAGCATTACAGCTATTACCTTGCTATAGCGGAAGTTTTCCAGAAAACCAATATAATTTTAGAGTTAGGGTAGTTACCGATTAGAGTTAAACGTAAAATCAGAGTTATGGTAGTTATTAGGCTGAGTTATAATAATTATTAGTGAGTTATGGCAATTATAGGTTGGAGTTATGGTATTATGTTCTTAGAGTTACACAATGATCCGATTAGTAATATATAATCAAGGCTATAACAAAATTTCATTAGACCTATAACAATATTTCATTAAAGTTATAGCTACGTTCCATTAGAGTTATAGCAATATATTGATAAGTTTTCGAGGTATATCAAGGAAACGTACTGTTTTTCTCTTATACATACTACCTTTCCACTAAGCAAAACAGCAGATAATGCGTATATTAATCAACCATAGGTTAGAATCATATATCCATTTTTGGTTCAAGAGAATGTAACATCATTTACTTTTATGTGATACACAAGTACTTGGATACATGTGAAATAACAAATGATAACTACGACCGACAGTTAGTGTGGTAAGCAGATTTGGAATCTTTTTTTCATTTGGAGCCCTCAAAACGGCATGAGCTGAACTTTCCGAGTATTTTATTCCTAAAGTTGGTAATCATTAAGGAATATGGAGACAGAGGGAGGACCGGAGGAAGTATCATCAATCATGCAACTTCCAGGATTTAAACTTCAAACCAAGCAAATAATGAGTAAATTTCACGAGCTGGCGGAAAAGTCTCAAACACATATCCTAAATTTTCACCCGTGATCTACCTTTTGGAAGTGTTCAACCACTTCAATGCTATTTTCTTAGTAAGCTGCTTTTCCAAGAAAACAGTGCACCCCAGTTGCTACTACTACCGCTTCGATTTCTCCATGCTTACAAATAGATCCTGAAAACAGCAGATCACCACTTTTCTTTGTGACAGGCGGAGAGTCCCCAGTAAGAGCAGACTGTAAAGGAGATAAGGGCAAGAAAGAATCGTCGGCCATATATTAACAGGACAGAGAATATTATTACTTCCCTGGTCAACTTTTAGTGGGTCTCCTTCGAGCAAATGAGCATCTGTAGGGATGTTGTCACCAAGCTTAATGCTAATAATATCTCCAAGGAACTAGAACAGCTGCATCTTTATCCTGCCATATTCCATCTCCAAGGACCTGGTTCATTCAGAACTTGAGTAAGTTCTTACAACTGGAACAAAAGCAGACCCAACATAAATATCACAATACAGTTTCAGGGACAGCTCCAAGTCAGAAGTCTCAGAACTCTGAGGAGTGAAGAATTTTAATTTCTCTACAATCATTCTTAGCACCATATATTAAGTTCTAGCAAAAGTTTAAAAAATGGTACCGTCCCAAAAAAGAAGCCTCGTCGATCCCTACTATGTGTATCATAGTGATTAATTTTTTGTGCTCTATATTCATTTTAACAAGGGAACTCTTTTACTAACTCTTTATGACATTCTAGAAGTGCTTAGTTTTGACCAAGGTTCACTTCCAATCATTTGGTCATATATGACATATAACTGCTAAAATGCAGCATTAAACAACTAAAGAAAGTCAGGTCCCAGCATCACACAAGTAATATCCCGACTCTCCATATTTATGCAGCATTACCTCAAACTAGTCAATACTAGGAGTGACACAAGGCAATATTAAAATATTTATAGAGTGCATAAATCTGATGTTCAAGCCCCAAATCGTGGTATCCTACCCTCCAAAATACTCTAAGAATGATTCTCTCTCTTGCTCCTTGCAATGCAACTAGGCCCAAATAGGACAGATACACACACATACCTCCCAAACCCCCTTTCCCCAAGAAAGTGCACATATAGCACGACACTCGCACAAACATACCACATGATAAGCAACACTTTGACATGTTCTTAACAGTGAACATATAATGAGCTAATACCTGTTTTCTTCTCACTTTCTCACTTAACATGTACTTTACACCACATATAACAAGTGAAAATCCATTAAATCCAGCAAAGCAAGTCGGTTTCATACCAATTCATGCTGGAGCTGCTGCGTTTGTCGAACAGCTGCATCTCTTTCTTCTTTCACACGCTGCAAAATATGTTTCTACGTATAAAATAGAAAATGATAAGGTAAACATAAGGGACAGAAGGGGATAAAAGTGGAGGAAAATGAGCCTAGTTCATTCTAAGCCATTACTAGCTTTTCGCCTAGTTGTTTACTCATAAAGGTGAATTGGTGGTACATGGAGAAATGTAAGATATGCTAGTTCTTTGAGAGAATTTTCCTAGAGGAAAACCCCTACAATGAAGAAAACGCAGCAACCCACCCATATAACTCCATTTCACAAATATGGGAAAGAGAAGAAAACAGATTTCATTCTCATATGGCTATCTATCTTTAGGTTCTAGTTCCAGCTTCCAAGTAACTACGTATTCTCATTTCATGGAAATATGTTAGCAGCGCATATGGAGAAGAATGTAGAAGTTCGAATCATGCACATCCGTCATATTGACAACACCCTAAAAAGAAACAGAAAACAGCTCTGAGATAGTAACTCACATCTTCAACACTTGAATTGCCCTGCGCCTGAAATAAAGCTTCAATTTTTCATTTTATTTAGAGTCTGTCGTGAAATGTTCCTATCATTTATTTTCATACCTCTAGTTGATGCCAAATTAGATTTACAAAGCACCTCCAACCAGTCATCTTTCACTGTTTATATCATGCTAAGAGATTTGCAGTTAGTTTAATCTTCAAACAGATATCATAACACGAGTTATTGTCTTCAAAAGCAGTCACTCTAAGTTGAAGTGAATATTCATGTTTTTTGGTCCTTTAGTTATATTTGTAGAAGCTTGATTTCTGTATTTCTTGAGGGTGCTTGGGTAAGTTGTTTGAACTGATATCGCTCACTTTACTTTTCAGGAGTTCAACCCTGAACCTGT
Organism: Patellifolia procumbens; assembly: GCA_947645195.1. Lineage (NCBI taxonomy): Eukaryota > Viridiplantae > Streptophyta > Magnoliopsida > Caryophyllales > Amaranthaceae > Patellifolia > Patellifolia procumbens. The sequence goes on from CANSGD010000791.1 coordinate 735,636, forward strand.
AATCCCTATCCATTCTTCACGACCAGACCAGGTGAAGAAGGCTTTGAGATATGTATATAATACTGCTGCAAGCAAACTTGACGGAAAGGAGCTTGAGTTGGTTATTGCCATTCTTTTTTTTTTTCGGTGAAAAAGGAGCATCAAATTAATTCAAGTTGGCCAAAGGCCCAATACAAGTTCCGAAAAGAGAACTACAGTCTTCTAGATAGACTTTCATACAATAAGTAGGGGGATAGGGGGATAAATTCTCCAAGTTTGCTTCCATATTACATAAGAAACGTTTCTTAGCTAGTACATCTGCTAGTTGATTCTTCCCTCTGCTAGTCCAGTGAAACAACACCTCATCAAAGGATTCCTGAAGCACCCTGCATTGATGGATAGTGTTAGCATAGAAATCATCGTTATGAGAGTGGTTACTAAGGAGCCCCAAAGCCTTGGAACAATCCGAAAAAATCTGCACTTTCTGAAGGTTTTGCCTTTGAGCTAGAGATAGAGCCATCCTAATAGCGCAAATCTCCGCATGTAAGGCATTCCAACAATAAGTCTTCTTTTGGATACCCATACACCAACGGCCATCCCCCTTACGTAACACACCTGCAATATAAGTGAACTCCTCTATCCCATGGAAGGAGGCATCAACATGGATATAAAACAGATTAGGGTTAAAGTTAAAACCACTAGCTACTTCCGACATGTTACGGGTTTTGGCAATACGGTCGGTGAATGCATAGAATTCCCAAGTGAGGTAGACACTTTTCCTGATAATAGTTTGAGGACTTTCAAAGTTTGCCCCCCCATACACATACTTGTTTCTATTGTTCCAAATTTGATGAGCCACAACAGGAAAGAGGGTGGACCATGGAAGACCATTATAGCTGTAGTTGGACTTAAGATTCAAGGTTACCCATTCCCTAAGATTCCCCCCAATTAAGTTAGAAGGAGTAAGAAGAGCAGCCCAAACGGCCATAGAGAAAGGGCAATCTCTAATGGCGTGGATGGAATCCTCATAAGGATGATGGCAAGAAGGACAAACCGCATCCCTAGTGATGGTTCTAGTGTGTAGGAGGGATTTATGTGGTAAACGGTCCCGCCACATGAGCCACAATAAGAATTTGAACTTGGGAGGTACCTTACATTTCCAAAGACCTCTAAAGGTCAGGTTTACGCCTCTATGCTCGACAATTTTCTTGTAGGCAAGCACAAGATAGAATTTGCCGTTGATCACGAAGTTTGAAGTGGGGAGATCACACCTAGAGGTGCAGGGTGGGTCAAGAGCCTGGATTCTGGTGAGAATCGTTTCTGGAATTGGGTAAGAAAGATTAGAGACATTCCATTGATTGTTAATGAAACAGGTATCCAAGGTTACACTGAGGTCGAGTTTGTTAGGGGGACAGTGAAGGAGGGAATTAAGAGGGCCAATTCCTAGCCAATTATCTTTCCAAACCGAAATACTGGACCCATTTCCTAGGACCCAAGTATGGTTGGCAGCCAAGGTTGGCCAACCTCTACCTAAGTCTCTCCAAATATGAGAACCCTTCTTGAAGCTCACAACACCATTATTTCTCAAGTACTTGGACTTGATACAAAGGTTCGCTAGGTTAAGATCCCCCTGACACATTTTCCACCCCAACTTAACCATTGAGGCTAAGTTCAGATCCTCCATACTCCTAATCCCCAAACCGCTACTCTCTTTGGGAAGGAAGGTGTTGTTTTTTGAGACCAGGTGAATTTTCTGTTTGTCACCATTACTACCCTACAGGAAATTATTGCATAGCTTGTCAATGTCCTCTGAAACTTTCTTTGGGAAGAAAAGAGTTTGCATGTAGTAGGTCGGAATGGTGTTGAGTGCAGAGGAGATGAGGCACAATCTTCTAGCTCTAGATAGGAAGTTTGACTTCCAGCTGGCTAGTCTTTGCTTAACTTTATTCAAAAGAAAACTAAGCTCATTACCCCTAGGTCTTTTGTGAGAGAGAGGAAGGCCAAGATAAGAACCTAGGTTTTCCGACTTCCTGATATTCAAAGTCTCTTGTAGGAGAACCTGGTTCTCCTCACTAGTGTTGGGGGAGAAAACAAGCTTGCTTTTGGCATCATTAATTTTTTGTCCAGACATGCTACAAAAGAGCTCAAGGATATCTCTCATTTTGAAAGCCGTACTCTCATCCACCCTACCAAATAGGATAATATCGTCCGCAAAGAGCAGGTGGGAGATAGGGACTCTGTCCCTACCAACCCAAAAGGGGGTCCACTCCCTACTTTCACAAGCATTGTTGATCATATGGGTTAGTGTTTGGAGGCAGAGGTTGAAAATGTAGGGGGACATCGGATCCCCTTGTCTTAGCCCCCTAGAGTGAGTGAAAGGCTCTTCTGTTCTCCCATTTACGAGGATGGATGAGGACGCACTGCATATGCAGTTCATGATCAGGTCAATTAGGAAAGAGTCGATGTTATGGAAGGTCAAGCAGTCCCTAATGAAGCTCCATTCCATACGGTCATAAGCTTTTTCTAGATCAACCTTAAGAGCAAACCATCCCCACTTACCTCTTTTCTTGTGCATGGAATGTAGAATTTCCGTTGCAACAACGATATTCACATCCGGTCCTCTACCCTTAATGAAGCTATTTTGATTTAGGTCAACTTTTTGGGCAAGGCTAGGTTTAAGTCTGTTAACAATGATTTTAGTGACAACTTTATACATGGTATTACACAGGCTAATGGGCCGGAATTGGGTCACTGTTTCAGGGTTATCCACCTTAGGAATGAGGCAAACTAAAGCTTGGTTGAGGTCCTTAGGTATTTTCCCTTCCCTGAACCACCTCTTTATGTTGAGGCAAATATTTGGGCCCACAATGTCCCAAGTCTTTTGGAAAAAGCCAGGTTGAAAACCATCTGGTCCGGGGGATTTAAGCGGCTTCATAGCAGAAAGAGCTTCCCAAATTTCCTTATCAGAGGGAACAACTCTAAGGGAAGGGTCCACTAATGACTGAATATGAGTACGTTGGCACTGGTCATGCTCCGTAGAGTAGAGAGAAGCGAAGTAGGAAGTGATATGGGACCTGAGCTCTCGTTGGTCTACAATGGTGGAACCTACATTGTCCCTAAGGCAATTAATCCGATTTTTCCTACGTTTAAACAACACACTTTTATGGAAGAATGTGGTGTTTCTGTCACCTAGGGAGGCCCAGTCAAGACGGCTTTTAGTAAGCCAAAGTTGTTCCTCTTGATCAAGGATATTTATCAGATCCAGTTGGAGCTCTTGTTCAAGAAGGTAGTGGAAACTGGAGTGAGGATGAAGTTGGAGATAAGCTTGAGTGCCTTTTAACCTAGCAAGAGTTTTATTCTTTGTAGCATAGACGTTACCAAAAACTTGAAGGTTCCACTCAGTTAGATGGATTTTGAGGTTAGAAAGTTTCTCTAATAAATTATCCCCATTAATCCCCCACACCATAGCCACTTTAGGAAGGAAGGTCGGGTCATTGAACCACATAGGTTCGCAACAGAAAGGTTTATCCCCAAGGGTGTTAACATTAGCTTCAAGGTTCAGCAAAATAGGACAATGGTCAGATGTGATTTTTGGGAGATGCCATAAGTTGGCATTGGGAAAGCGGGACAGCCACTCCGTATTGCCAAAACCTCTATCAAGTCTTTCGTAAATAGGGTTAACCCTTCTATTATTACACCAAGTGAACCTCGGACCGTTGAACCCTAAGTCAAGTAAGTTACAAAAGTCTAAAGTTTTCGCAAATAAGCTGCTCCGGGAATGAATCATAGGACGACCACCCATTTTATCGTTATGCTCAAGAATTTCATTAAAGTCACTAATCACTAACCATGGAAGATTCATTGCATTTTTAATATCACATAAGTTTGCCCAAAGATATTTTCTTTCTATAAACCTAGTGCTAGCATAAACTGCCGAAATGAAGAAAGGGGTAGAATTATTTACCTCAACCAAGCCATGGACACCTTGAGGATTCTCAAAGATGGAATTGAAGGTGACCCTTGAACTATTCCATAGCGTGAGAATACCTCCCGCAAAGCCGACGGGATCAACAAGATGCCAAGAGTCAAAGGGAAGATCACACACAATGGCTCGGGTGTTAGCTCTACTAACCCAAGTCTCAGCTAAAATGACCATGTCAGGATGATGATTTGCCAATAACAACCTTAGATTATTCTTGAAAGTGGGGCGCGCAATCCCGCGAGCGTTCCAGTATAGAATGGCCATATTAAATGGGAGGTTTGGTTTCTCCATTAGAGCTTTTAGGCTCTCTGACTCTTCGGTATTGCCATTCTACCAGACAATAATGGCTCCTTATATGTTTGCTTAGTGATGTTTTCTGGTAGAATAACGGCTCCTTAATTAGGCTCTCTGACTCTTGGTTATTGCCATTCTACCAGACAATAACGGCTCCTTATATGGTAAATTTTCTGTTTTCTGTCTCTTTTTCTTATAAGTATATGTTTGCTTAGTGATGTTTTCTATTGGGCTTCTTGACCTTCACTATCATTCGCCATCATGTTCTGATAATGATATCGTATAGCAGCTTTAGCTATTAAAATTCTTTTTTATCTATCCTGGCTATTTAATACTGATTCAAACATCTGTGAATCCGTAAGATAAGGTCTCGTACATAATATTGCTGGCTGAAAATCTGCGTCCCATGCAGGTGATTTGAAACGCATTTGTGAGACAGACCTGGGATTGATTACACAATGTTGCCTTACCAAATATGTGTTGAAAGTCTCCAGACAATACCTAGCAAATGTATCCTTGAAAATTAATGTCAAGGTATGCTTGATGAATGATAACAATGTATATTGATTGACTAGAAGTCATTTTAAGCCACGAGAATATTTCTCATATCATTCTTATGTACAGATGGGAGGAAGGAATACAGTCCTCTTGGATGCTTTGAGTTTGAGAGTTCCAATGGTTACTGACATCCCAACAATAATTTTTGGAGCTGATGTAACTGTAAAATGGTTAATCCCCTTGATTAGGGTATGCATTAGAAAAGTCAATATATAGAGTTACAACCTAGAATACTTACCAAAACTATACAAGGCAAGATATCAAAATAATATAATTAACATAAATACAATATATACTCTAATACACCCCCGCAGTCGGAGCGGGAAGAGAAAAAACTCTCAGTTGGATCGGAAAAGAGTGAAAAGCTTTCGAGGCAAGCCTTTGGTGAAGATGTCGGCATACTGATGCTCAGAAGGGACATGCAAGACACGAATGTGACCAACCTGAACTTTTTCACGAACAAAATGGATATCAAGTTCAACATGTTTTGTTCGTTGGTGCTGAACAGGGTTGCCGGAGAGATACACTGCAAAAATGTTATCACAGTAAACCATAGTAGCAGTGCGAATGGGCAAGTGTAGCTCAAGAAGCAAGTTGCGAATCCAGCTGGTTTCAGCCACAGCGTTCGCAACACCACGATACTCAGCCTCGGCACTGGAACGAGAGACTGTAGCTTGTCTTTTGGAGGACCAAGAGACAAGGTTATCACCAAGAAAAACACAGTATCCAGAGGTAGAGCGACGTGAATCAGGGCAGCCGGCCCAATCAGCATTAGAATAAGTTGTGAGGGAGTGAGACTTAGAGGACGAAATACTAAGTCCATGCTGAAGAGTACCTTTGACATAGCGAAGCACTCGTTTGAGAAAGTGAAAATGAGGCTCACGAGGTGCATGCATGAAGAGGCATATCTGCTGAACGGCATAGGCTATGTTTGGAAGAGTGAATGTGAGGTACTGGAGGGCGCCAGCAAGGCTGCGGTAAAGAGTGGGGTCCTTTACAGGAGGACCATCAGTGGCACTGAGCTTCGATGTGGTATCAACAGGGGTGGAGATAGGATTGCACCCTGTCATGGAAGCACGAGCCAAGATGTCTTTGGCATACTGTTCTTAAGATAGAAAAAGACCTGTAGAAGTATGAGAAGCAGTAATGCCAAGAAAATGATGTAAAGGTCCAAGGTCAGTCATAGCAAACTCACGAGACAGTGTACCAATAATACAATCGAGAATAGCAGAGGCAGTCAAAATGATATCATCAACATAAAGCAAGAGGTAGGCCATGTCAGGTCCATGCCTAGAGATGAAGAGTGAAGTATCACATACACTGCTGCGAAATCCCTGTGATAAAACAAAATTAGCAAACCGCTGATAGGTGCTTGCTTTAGACCATAAAGAGATTTGCGGAGCTGACACACATGATGAGGCATAGAGGGATCAACAAAGCCAGGGGGCTGATGCATATACACAGTTTCTTTCAAATCACCATGCAGAAAAGCATTCTTGACATCCAACTGATAGGATAGGCCAAGAACGAGAAGCAGCAAGCCCAAGCACAGTACGGATGGTGGTCGGTTTTACAACCGGACTGAAAGTCTCATCACAATCTAGCCCAACCTGCTGATTCTTTCCATTGCCAACTAACCGGGCTTTATATCGAGCCAAAGAGCCATCAGAGTTAAATTTATGACGATACAACCACATACTCCGAATAATATTCGCACCAGGTGGCCGCAGAACCAAGTCCCATGTATGATTATCAATAAGAGCACGATATTCGTCCTGCATGGCTTTATTCCAGTTAGAGTCACGGAGGGCAGAGAGGTGTGATTTGGGTAGGGGGGAAAGTGATGTGGGGGCGGTGGCTAGTAGATTAGTGCGGGTGAGGGGGGTGTAAATGCCATTGCGAGCACGAGTGGTCATGGGGTGTGATGGTGGAGGTGCTGGTGGTCGACGGCGTGGGGCTGGTGGTGGAGGGGGAGGTGGTGGAGGAGTGGAGAGTGGGGAAGGTGCAGGGTGTGGGTGAAGGAATGAGGGGAGGGCTGTGGAAAATAGGGATGGGCTGTGGAGGTTTGGGCCTGCTTGTGTAATTAATGATGGGGCGAGTGATGGGAGGGGCAGGCGAAGTGGGCTGGGTGGTAGGCTCACTGGGAGTGGGCTGAGGAGGAGTGGACATGGGCGGAGTAGGAATGGACGAGGGAGTGGGATGAGGAGGATAGGATGTGTGAGAGTGAGTGAGGGGAAACGTGGGAGTGAAGTCGGGGTCCAAGAAGTGATAAGCGGAGGTAGAATGGGGAGAGGAGGTCATGTCATGAAAGGGAAAGACGTTTTCATCAAAAGTGACATGACGAGATAGGATTACTTTGCCCGTGGAGAGATCAAGACAACGGTAACCACGATAATTAGAGGGGTATCCTAAGAAGACACATCTAGTGGAGCGAGGGGCAAGTTTGTGAGGACGTTTGGAGGAGAGATTAGGGTAGCATAGGCATCCAAACACACGAAGATGGTCGTAGGAGGGATGCTTATGATATAGAAGAGAGGTAGGGGAGCGGAAGCGGAGGGACTTTACGGGAAGAATATTGTGGAGATAGGCAGCGGTATGGAGAGCCTCAACCCAAAAGGAAGGAGGGAGAGAGGCGTGATAGAGGAGGGAAAGCACGATTTCATTAAGTCGTCGAATCATTCTTTCTGCTTTACCATTTTGAGAAGAAGTTTGAGGACACGAGAATCGGAAAATAAGACCATTAGTCACAGCAAACTTATGAAAGGGAGTATTGTCAAATTCACGACCAATATCACATTGAAACAATTTAATAGGAAGATTGAATTGGGTACGAACATATGCAATAAACTGGAGGAATTTAGCAAACACTTCAGATTTATATTTGAGGGGATACACCCATACGTAATGAGTATAATCATCAATAAGCACAAGATAATACTTATAACCACTTTTGCTTAATAGAGGCGAAGTCCACATATCACTATGAATAATATCAAAAGGAGCAATAGTGGAGGAAGTAGAATCATAAAAAGGAAGTCTTTTGTGTTTACTAATTTGACATGAATTACATAAAGAGGATCCACGTCCTTTATTACATTTAATTCATAAATTAACTCTAAGATAGTCCATGATATTCGGTCCGGGATGGCCTAGACGATCATGCCACAAATCATGAGAAGAATGAGTGATGAAGGCGGAAGGATGGGAAGAGGTGGAAGATGATGATGAGACAGGATAGAGATCCCCATTACTGTTGTTCCTCATAATAGTATTCCCACTCTGAAGGTCCTTCACAGAAAAACCATTAGGATCAAATTCAACAGACACATTATTATCTTTAGTGAATTGACGAACAGAAATGAGATTCTCAATAATTTGAGGAGTGTAAAGTACATTACGAAGGGAAAGGGTACGGGTTGTGGTGGGGATAAGGGAAGTTCCGGAGCCAATAACTGGAATAGAGTTACCATTGCCAACATAAATTGAACTAATAGAACTCAAATTAGAAGAATCGACAAAGGTACCTGGATCCGCAGTTAAGTGAGATGACGCTCCTGTGTCCATGTACCAATTTGGATCATCGGGTTGTTGGATCAACATGGACTGAAACGCTGCTCATATATCAGTAGGCTCGAGTGCATCGAAGTCCTTGAGATGGGCTTGGCCATATGTGCGTTGAGGCGCAAAAAAGTGAGCAGACTGACCACGTGAATTGGGTGGCCTAGGCTGCCAAGTAGGCGCCCACCTAGCCTGCGTAGGATATGGGCAAGGGGGTGGAGTCCACTAGTACGACGGAGGAGTCCACGCAGCATAGTATGGCGCAGCAGGCGGAGCAGACGGACGCACAGATTGCTGACCGTGCTGATGTTGCTGTCCGCGTTGCTGCTACTGTTTGCGTCTGTGGCGTTGCTGGCCACGACGCTGCTGCTGTTGGCCACGAGGCTGATGCTGGTTGCCTCGTGGTTGGTCAGGCCATGGTGGATGTTCAGAGGGAGGAGAGGCAGGCGCCACCAGGGCTGCTGGAGAAGCAGTGACTTCGTCGCGAATTGCATGACGTTGTTGTTCCAATTGTAACATAGAGCGAGCGGTTTCAAATGACGGGATTTGTTGATTTATGAATGATGCCACCGTATCAAATTTCGCCGGTAAACCACGAACCAATTGTAGAACAAGACGTTTTTGAGTCACCGTGCAATCAACGTCGGTCAATTGGTCGGCCAAGTCTTTTAGACGTTGGTAATACGCATCAAGGGACGGCATGGATTCAAGTTTTAAATTGTTGAATTCATGATCAAGAGTTGCGGCTCGTGAGCCTTTGTTATTGAGAAAAAGTTGCTCAAGTTTCTTCCACGCACTATGGGCGTGGCATCGGATTCAAGTATCCGAAGGCAATAGTCATCGGAAATCGATCCATAAATCCATTGTAACACGTGGGAGTCAATTTCGCTCCAAGAAGCAAATTCCGGTGAGGAGGTCGCCGGAGGAGGAGTACCATCGATGTGATGAAGTACCTTGTAACCCCGAACATGGAGCTTGAAAAGTTTCACCCACGCGGAGTACGTGACTTTAGTACCATCAAGAACACGAACTTTGTGTTGAATGTTACCGACGGTGTACACGGGGTGAAGAGTTTTAGAAGAAGGTGGTTCGGAGTTGGATTCGCCGGCCATTGCCGTGGCTAATGGTGGGGATTCCGGCAGTGTTTGTGTGGTGTAGGCAGCAGCCGTGGCAGCCACTGGTTCACAGGAGGAGAAAATTTTTTTTAGCTCTAATTACCAAGTAAAATGGTTAATCCCCTTGATTAGGGTATACATTAGAAAAGTCAATATATAGAGTTACAACCTAGAATACTTACCAAAACTATACAACGCAAGATATCAAAATAATATAATTAACATAAATACAATATATACTCTAATAGTAACTCACCCAGAAAGTGGGGAAGACACAAGCCCATCCATCGCTGCTGTAAGAAAATCATTGCTTTTGTTGGTCGAAACGATTATGTTTCATATGTTCGATAAATCTGATTGCGAGTCTACAGGTTGTAGCATCCCAAGATTGGCCAAAAGTGACAAAATATGCTGGCTTGGTATCTGCTCAGGCTCACAGACAAGAAATTATACAAGATCTCTTTAAAACGGACACACAACAAGGAACTGTTAGTGGAGGACTGATTAGGTTTGTGTTAATGCTCTCATGATTCGATCTGTTAATGAATTGGTGCCATAATTGAACTCAGAAGTTAACGTGTTCTGTGTTCATGTTAACTCCGCATATGATTGTGGGTCTATATAATTTTGTCTGACACAGTAATATCATTAGCTGAATCTTGTTAACATAGTGAACATGATATGCAACAATCTCTTAATCTTTATGCTGCTCTTATCCACAGCAATCATATGATTTATCGACAGATTTTAACTTTTATGTAAATTTATTCCTTTGGGAAGGGAGAATTACCGTATAGGATCTGCAGTAGGATATTCAAATGTGCCATGCTCTAGTTTTAAATACTAATTCCATGTTGCTGCAGAGAGCTTTTGCTTTCTTTCAAGAGAGCCACTGGACAAAAGCCACTGAGGATAATATTTTACAGGTAAATCACTTTATCTCGATCTTCTTATCTACTAATGATGACAGCTAATCTTGATTGTTTCTTTTTGTGGATTTCTTACAAAAGTATATCCCATCTACCAATTAAAACGGAAAACATATCCTTGACTTAAATTAAGCAATTTGAGTTTATATTGGGTCGCCTGAAATGATTGATAGCTTGACGCAGGGATGGTGTTAGTGATGGGCAGTTCTACCATGTTCTACTGTATGAACTCGATGCCATTAGAAAGGTATGGCCACCACTTAGTTATCACATCATTAATAATGCATGTTCAGTGCATAACTCTATTTTTTTGGTAGGCCTGTGCATCATTGGAACCTGGCTATCAACCTCCAGTAACATTTGTTGTTGTCCAAAAGCGCAATCATACTAGATTATTTCCAAACAATCACAACGACAAGAAGAGCACTGACAAGAGTGGGAACATATTACCTGGTAATTCTCTGTTCTTTTCATCCTTCATCCCTATTATAATCATAGATATTTGATTTGCATTTAAGTGGTTATTGTTTGATCTATCTGCTTTTGATTTTGCCGGAGATGTTTAACAACTTCTAATCTTGAAATTGCAGGTACCGTGGTAGATTCTAAAATATGCCATCCAACTGATTTTGACTTTTACTTATGCAGTCATGCTGGGATTCAGGTGAGATCTTAGCCTTTCGAGTAAGAGAAAAGGCCATTTAGAGAATTCGTCCACGATGAACTAGAATGGTTAATTCCATTTCTTTTCCTCTCTCTTGTTCACCACCAAGCATTTCTCTAAATAGTTTATTGTTTAACATTTACAAGAGATGATATTGGTTCGTTGGTGAACAATAAAGATTGGGGTAATTTGTAGTTCCACTTGTTCTACGGCCCCCTCGTTCTTCTCATTTGTTCACAATGAAAGAATTTCCTAAATAGCCTTTCTTTTCGGATGAAGTTATAGGATACAATTACATGTTTTCTATTGAATTAACAATGGCACCACCCTTAATGACTTGTCAGGGAACCAGCAGACCAGCTCATTACCATGTACTCTGGGACGAAAACAATTTCACAGCTGATGAGATACAATCTCTAACAAATAACTTATGTTATACGTAAGAAGATCCCTTCCCCCTTGCACTCGTTTCGATATATATATCACCCAAGTCTTCTTCTGAAATCTGTTTTGGTTTGATTCCTGCAGGTATGCTAGCTACTGATGATCTCTGTCAAGGGGTAATGGTATCAAGGCTCCGGTAATTGTTGATCCCTGTGCATTTTTGTCGTCTTGCAGATTATCTCCAAGCCCAAAAAGCACTTTTTGGAGCCGCATAGTCCCTCCAGCCCTTCCTCTCAATGTTACTTCTCATGTTCATTGACCAAAATCCAAAGAGAGATTTTTAAGATATTAGCCAAACCTCTTCACGCCTAGGAACCCAGTTGTTTGTTCACAGATCAAGAATATTGCGGACCATGAAACGCAGACGAGGAACAAGTTCACTATGTGTGCTTACTTCCTTCAACCAACTCATATAAACATCATTGATATGACGTGACTTGGGTTTTCACCAAGCTGCTTTCCGATAGTGTTGAAAAACTGGCATATGGCCTCGACATTTTCCTCTTCTGACATGACAACAGAGGCTATATCAGAGCAATGCTCACATGAGAAACGTGTTATGAAATGAGCAGAAGAAATTGTATACCTGTACAATATGGTGCACAATCTTTTCAGGCACCATTTTCTGCTTGAGAAGTTCACCAATAAGGTGTATGTTCCCAAAAGTCCGGAGTTTAAGCAATCTTTCTTTATCTCGAAGTTCAGATTCTTGGTCACTGCTTGTCATCTGCCTCAGTTCAGCTCTCAGGTTGTCAGCACTTTCAAATGCCCCCTGACAAATGTTCAAGAGAACACGCTTAAAGGTAATACTTTTTCCACCCTCTTCCTCTTCCTCTTCCTCTGGTTGACGCAGTCGGAATTATCAAAGGAAAAAGCAAACGCAATCCCTCAAACGAACAAACAGGTTTACAAGCGATAAACCTGTAGAAAACTCCGGAATCCACCAGAAAAGAGAATTAACTCTGAAATATTATTATTTAATTGAAAAGTGTCTTCAAATGACGGCTAAAAACGATTAAATAGTCTAAACAAAACCCTAATACGAAATTAGATTAAAAAAAACTAAACGGAAATAATTAAAATGTTGTTTTCGGGCCTTAAACGAACTCGGATGGCTTATAAAGCCTATGAATCACAGCATAGCGGTGTGTCAGCTTAGTTGGGCCGTTACCTTTCCGAAAAGGTATTTTATTAAGCATTCTAACTACGTGAGCCCGACTAGTAGAAATCATTTCCCCTGTTTTTGACGATTGACTTCTTTGTCGAACTTTGCCGCAAGCCTTCTTAAGTCACTGGTGGATATGGGGAAGCTTTTCACTCAGATCAGAACATAACTGTGCATACATAGGGCAGAATGTAGGCTCTAGAACAGCTTTGTCGAATATCAATGAAATAACACCCTAAAAAACAAAGGAGCATACGTCAGTTGCCATGCAAGAAAGATTCTTAGCCAAATTCAGCAAAACACAATAAGATGACAACCTTTAGGATGTCAACAGATGTGATACCAGAGTCAATTAGTCGGCCCTGATTGGGATACCAAAGGAGCATTAGGATTCACGGGTAACACTAACACTTTTTTATCTATCTTCAAAGTCTGAAATTGAGGAATCTTCTTACTTTTAAGTGCCATGATTGGTATTAAGGGAAGGAGGGAGATGAACCCCTAATCTCTCAGTATGGGGAGAAAGCATCGATATTGTAGATTGACCAATCAATTCCGTGGGTGAATCCCTGATACATTCTATGAACACTCATTCCTGAAAGAAATGTGAGTTTTTGCCCAACACCCGGTTGCAATTATGACTCTGCTCGAGGAGATCAATGTGAAAACTGTAGCAAACTTCTCAATCCTACTGACTTGAAAGATCCTAAATGCAAACTATGCAACTTTGATAATTATTTGGGTTCACAAGTGTAACTAGTATATACTTTCATGGTCACATTCGTACTCCAAAACCTATTAGCTCAAATGGAAGAGCATTGTGCTATGCACAAGATGTGGTTTCGATTCCCACATAGGTTATGAAATGAGTCAAATGACGCTTTTGAGGACCCTAAACATAGAGCTTAATTCATAACATGATTCGAGCCCACACCGAATAATTGAATGCATAATGTTTTATGGAACACAATGCACAGAATAACTCAAAAACTCCTTAGAAACAACATAAACCATATGCCTAAGACTCCTCTCAGTGGTATGGATTCCCCACAAGAATCCTTCAATATATAATGAACTATGCTGCTGCCTCCTCTCTCATGAGACACAAATTCCTCTTTATTACAACTGTGCTGACTCTTCTAATTATTGTCATGAGTATCACTAAAGCTCTAACATATATCATAGACATAAATTAAAGGTAATAGCAATGAGGGATCACCTGCTTGTTGCTGCTTGGCCAGCATAGAAGTAAGCCAGTCAACCACCTCCCTTCTTGATCTCCATTTAAATCTAGCTTGAACAGGATTATCATTGCCAGAATAACTCAAAAACTCTTTAGTAACAACATAAACCATAAGCCTAATACTCCTCTCAGTGCACACAACTGCTACTCTACTAGTATGGATTCCCCACAAGAATCCTTCATATATAATTAACTATGCTGTTGCCTCTCTCATGAGACACATATTCCTTATTCCGTTCCACGAAAGACATTCCATTTTTCAAAGAGCTCAAAATTTCCTAACAAACTCTAATCTCAAGACTGGCTGCTGACTTTTCTGTCCTTACTTTCATCTGCTGGTCGTTTTTTGGTCTGCTGTCGTGCTCGCGTTTCACTTTACGGGCGCCATCAATCGATGTTGCTGCCACTGTCAGTCGATGACGGTGTTGCGAGGTGGCTGTTGTGTTGTGCGTGAGCTGTTGCGTGTTGTTGCTTGGGTATGTGCTTGGCTGCACTTGTTCTTAATTCACTCCTCCGTTCGGTTCTAAAGGACTTCCAATCAGTTCAGCAAACCTGATTTCAAGCTCAAGTATGGTTTCTTTTCCTTAACTTATGCTCTTCCTCGGATTCTGATAGGTTAAAGTCGTATCGCCTATTCAAAAATAAACCTACAGTCCTCTAACTAAGGTAGTCAGTGGAAGCAGGGTCGAATCCACAGGGAGACAGAGTTATTAAATCAATATTCAACCAATTCAGCTACTCCAGAGTAAATCAGAGAAGAATTAATTAAACTAATGATTAAGCTAAGAAAGACGGGAAAAATCGAGGATTTAACTATGGACTAAAACCTAGGGTATTAGGTCGGTCCACCATGCTTATACCAATCAAACAAGGGCAACTACTATCAAAACCTAAATCAAGAGTCGGGGGATTAGAGCCTATGTTGAGCTATGGTTAAGACTCAACGCTCATAGTTCAACATACGCCGCATGTTCACTAACGTAATCAGAACTACTGACTTGTCCTAGGCCTCTAGTCGTAAGACGGATCTGTGCAAACAACTATTAACCACAAGCAACCAAAGAAACTGCGCAATAACGTTAATTACTCAATAAAGAACAAACCACATCATAATCACCCTAATCAAGCCCTAGAAATCAATAGGAGTCTAAATCATAATCATGGTATAAACATGGCTTTCCTATCTAACACCCTAGAAAGAGAACTACTCACTCATAATCGAATTAACAACGACAAAACTAATTGAAAACCCTAACAATTGCATCATGAATGATTAAATAAATAAACTAAGCAATCAAAGTAATTAAAGAGATAAAGAGTAGAGAAGAGTACCAATTGACGGAAAGCAGGAACTTTTATTGAAATCGAAATAGGTTTGATCACCTCTAAATTAATCTAAAGTGTTTGAATTAAACTAAGAACAATGAAGAATAAAACTTTCTAAAGCTAATGAAAGATGAATAAAAGATCTTTTTAAATAATGAGGAAAAAGGTATTTATAATACCCCCTCAAGTCTAAATAAAATAGGAAACAAAAACGAAACCGTGACGTAATGCACCGGACCCGATCGCTGACCCGATCGGGTAGTGGATCGGGTCCACACAAATTTTACAACTAAACGTGAGAAACAGCAGCAAAATAGAGCAGCAACTTCTTGGAGTTTGGGCTAGCCCACCCAAAAAGAATCTTCTTTTCTCCACGCTACAAACAGCAGCAAGCATCACTTGGATTGGTGGCCCACTAACCTTGTCTTCTTGCAGCTGGCAGCAGATTGGGGGCGAAATTGCACTCCACCCGATCAGGCCCGAGTACTTCACCCGATCGGGCCTGGAGACACAGGGGCCTAATTTGGTTTCCTCATGCGCGCAACACTGCAGCACGTCTCTAACATTTGGTTTGTGGGCCTGCCCCATCGGGCCAAACGCCACCCGATCGGGTCTGGGCACATGTATGTTCGCCCGATCGGATCGGGCACTGTTTGCCCGATCGGGTCCGCAACTTCTATACCCGATCAATATATTTCCACCCGATCGGGCCATTTTTGCCCGATCAGAGTACGGAAACCTCCTTTTTTGACTCTTTGGCTCTCAAATCTTCACGTTTAGGGGTCTTGGGACCTCCTAAACTACCCATAAAACTTGTGAGCCATCCTACGTGCCTCGTAACATCTCGTAAAGCCGTGGTTGCTTCCAAATGGCTCGGGAATAAGGAGAAAACTCAATAAAACCTGCAATTCAACACTAAAACACGAAACCACAACTATATACGATAGTTAGCACAAAATAGCTCCCAAGAGCTCCAACGACGCACAAATTAGCTTGTAAATAAGGGAGAAAACTCTATATAAATACGTGATATCAAACTCCCCCAAGCTAAACCTTTGCTTGTCCTCAAGCAAACAGAACATGAACATGGAATAGATTGCCTCACCCCATAGATAAAAAACAAATCAAAGCTCAAAACATTTTCAAGACTAAGAATCGTTCAAGCAGGCATAATTCAAGTTTGGCTAATCAAATCCATCCAACCACCAATCATCCAAGCAATTTATCAAATTCAAGCATCCACAAAGCATACAAGTCCTGAAAAGGCTCTCACAAGGGTATCACTCATCTCTATTTTGTGGCAGGCAAAGAATATGCCCGAACACTCACCAACCCGACCATAAGTACTCTTCCCACTCACACTCTCATGTGTTTAAGAAGGTTCAATGACGTTCATCCTAGTCAAGTCGACTCAATTAGCAGAAATACTCTTTAACTTTGACAAACTGACTCGAAATCAATCAAATGAACAATGCAGACACAAGCTCAAGAGGACTTTATAGGGTTGTAATGGGGCTTAGGGGAGAGGTAGGGGATACTTTTGGGTAATGTGGTGGAAAAACCAAGAAAGGGGGAGCATAAATCATTCAAACAAGGCCTAAGGTGGCCTTCACAACTCCCAACAATCACCATAAAACCATGTAAAGTAACCCAACTCTCATAAATCAATGAAAAGCTCATAACAAACCCAATTTTCTAGCAATGAAGCGAATATTCCTTTATGAACGTACGTGAATGAAAGAACTTGAATTCTTTTGAATTTTCATTTCATTTTTCTTTCATTTTTCTGAACTTCATTCACGCAACTCTAAACTTGCTTTTTCTTTTCTTTTTCTCACTCTCAAACCACAGCAAATACACTTTTAAATTCCTCAAAAAACCAAACTAAACCAACAAACCAATCTCAAACTCAACCCATACAAAAGCTCCCCCAAGCTAGGCTTGGAATAATATCAAGTGAAGGCTTTGGGCTCATAATAGGGGTTTAAGTAACACGAAACAAGTCATTAGGCTCAGCGGGGCTAAGGAGGATAAAAGTATATCAAAGATTCACTCTGAAGCTCAAGAATAAGACAAAAGAACGCCTCTATCACAGCAAATGCTACAAGTCATCTAAAATCAGACAAGTACGAAGTTAAAGTCAAGATCAATCCACTAAAGAGGAACTAACACACAAGAATAGACTGGATAATAATATGAATCCAATAGGCTACAAAGAGGCCTCACAGTCTAACCAATTCAGGTATGCAGCACAAAGTGGTCTAATATAATCCAAAAATGCTCGAAATCATAGCAATCAAACATCAAATCATAGCCTCAATATCACAAATGCCCTGCTATCCAGAAAACAAAGTCAAATCATTTTCAAATAGAGCACAACAAGGGGCACAGGGAGGCAACTAAACTAGTCATGGGAACCATATTTTTTTGATTTTTTCAGTATTTTTCGAAAGCAGTAAAACTATCCTAGAAAGCAGTAAAAGAGATAGAGAATACAAACAGAACTCCTCCCCCAAGCTGAACTTGGCAGTGTCCTCAATGCCAAAAGGTGATAAGGACTATGCTAAGAGGAAAAACAATGTTAGTACCCTCACTCTCGCTCACAGAAAGAAGAAAAATAAAAATAAAAAAAATGAAAAGAAAAGGAAAAAAGGGAAAGAATACGAGTTGCCTCTCGCACAGCGCTGGTTTATAAAGGTCCCGCACGACCATAATCCTCCATCTCTCAAATAGGAGGGGCTTGGCAATGACTGCCACCTTCATCAAAAATCTTTCTTCGCCAAATGTTCTTGACAAGGCCTCCAGACGGTGAGGCAACCTTAGGTGGAGTTGGGGTCTTCTCCACACCTACTTCATCCAGAACCTCATCCCTGCAACAGGATTGTTCAAGCATAGGTCCCTTAACAGCATTGGTTAGTTTAAACATCACTTTATCATCACCAACACTAACAGTTAAAGACCCAGACTTAACATCAATTACAGCACCAGCAGTACACAAAAATGGCCTACCCAAGATAATAGGAATCTGGGCATCCTCATCCATATCTAATACCACAAAATCAACAGGGATATAGAATTTCCCAACCCTAACAGGAACGTCCTCTAAAACACCTAGAGGGTATTTTATAGAACGATCAGCCATCTGTAAAGTGATTTGTGTGCATTTAAGGGCTCCCATGTTCAGTTTCTTATAAACAGACAATGGCATAACAGAAACAGAAGCACCTAAATCGCACAAAGCCTTATCAATAAAAATAGGTCCAAGATGGCAGGGTATAGAAAAACTACCAGGATCTTTTAACTTTGGTGGGGTTTTATTTTGAATAAAAGCACTACACTCTTCAGTAAGAGCGACACGTTCTACCCCACCAAAGTCTCTTTTTTTAGTGATCATGTCTTTCAGAAATTTGGCATAAACAGGCACTTGGGTAATAAAATCTGTAAATGGAATCGTTACCTCAAGGTTCTTGACCATAGCCAAGAACTTACCAAATTGCTGATCGACCTTAGATTGTTGCATCCTGTGAGGAAAAGGTAGCCTTGGTGTAAAAGACGTTTCAGAAACCTTCTCCTTTTTCTTCCCTGTCTGTTCAGCTTCTGCAGATAAATCGACTTCAGACGTCGAATTCTTCCTTTTTCCTTCCTCTACCACCCTCTTCTTCCCTGCAGTTGGGGTAACCTCATCAATAGGCACTGGAGGGGCATCATATGCAATGCCACTACGAAGAGTGATGGCATTCACATGTTCTCTCTGAACGGGCTACCCTGGCAATTGTCCCTGCTGCCTCTGTGCATTAGTTTCTGCCAATTGAGCAACTTGAGCCTCGAGAAGTTTGATGTGCTTATCTTGGGCCCTCTATGCTTCCTCTTGGGCCCTCCGTGTTTCCTCATTTGCCTTTTGCATAAACAATATCAGTTTCATCAGTTCAGAATTGCTACGCTCTTGTGGGTTGTTGTTTTGTGGAGGTGGGGTGTGGAAATTTTGTGAAGTTTGGAAGTTGTTTTGGTGATGGAAGTTTTGTGGTGGTGGTCTAGTGAAATTTTGTGGGGTTTGATGGTATGAGGGTTTAGGATAGTTTTGTGGAGGTGGAGGGTGATAGTTTTGTGGGTTTTGGTAGTTATGTGGAGGGGGAAAAGTTTGTGGCCTTTGTTGAAAGGCATTTGCCTGCTCCATTTGAAATTGACTGAACTGACAGTCATGCCCAAAGTGACCCTGTACACCACATACCTCGTAGTAAGATGAGGTAATGGGTGCTACGGCAGACATAGCATTGATGCTCATAGGTGGAGGTGTCGAACTAGAAGACTTTATTAGCTGCTGAGTCAGTTGCGCCATTTGAGATGTAAGCAATGAAATAGCGTCAACTTCAAGTACCTTCTTAGTCAAACTCCTAGATGATGAATGGTCATTGGCTGCAAGATTTGATATGAATTCATAACCCTCATCAACTGCCTTGTCTAAAAATACTCCTTCTGCAGACGAATCAACAATACACTTCGTCTGAGGCTGCAGACCATTGTAGAATGTCTACGTCAAGAACCATTTGTCCATATTGTGGTGTGGACACTCTCTCTGTAGATCTCTAAACCTAGCCCACGCTTCCCGTAATGTTTCATCAGGCTTTTGGGAAAACGTGGCTAGTTTATTTCTGATTTCTGCTGTTTTAGTAGGTGGGTAATACTCTCTCAGAAATGCAGCAGAAATCTCACTCCATTCAGTTTTCTTCACATCGTTCAACCACTTCTGGGCTCTATCTCTCAAAGAAAACTCGAACAACATGACTTTTAGCTGATCTGGAGTGACGCCGGCATGTTTAACGGTTCGACAAAGTTGTTGAAACCGTTGCAGATGATTTGCCGGATCTTCAGTAGGATGCCCACCAAACTGATTTTGCTGGACCATGCTGATGAGTCCAGGCTTAATCTCAAAATTGTTAGCGGCGATGGTGGGCATTGGTGGTCCAGTAGAGACCATCCGGGTTGGGCACCCCATAAGATTTCAGTGACTTTGACATGTCTGAACTCAAGGTGTATGCTCAAGAGGTGTTCAGCTGAACAGACTGCTTTTCTTTCTGCTTTATCTTTCGGATCCGCCGGATTGTCCTAGTAAGATCGGGGGCCGCTGGAATTGGGGAACCGTTTCTTTGGGACCTGGGCATACAAAAGAAACAAAAAGCAGCAGTAAAACGTACCTTGATGAGTGAGATTTATCGCACTCATAGGGTAGCTTTTGGTCTATTTTATTGCTTTTTTTTTTGTGTTTCTTTACTTCTTACATCTATTTTCATCATCTCCGCCCCATTTGGGGCTTCTCACTATTTTCTTTGATTTTCTCTCATTTTCATGGTTTTCTATCCTTATTTTCTATTCCATGTGCTTTGTATTGTATTTTTTTTCTTGTATATGACTAACATGTAGGAAAAAGATGAGTGCAAAGCAAAGAAGATTGGAATGGAAGAAGTTGAGTGCCAACCCAAAGAGAACCCAAGTCCAAGCAAAGAAGATTGGAGTGGAAGAAAAGAATGAATGAAAGAAAGAAGGAAGCCCAAGCCCAATAAGAAAGGAAGAGAGGAAAAGAAGATAAAGCAACACGGAAAAAGTGATCGTCCGATCCACTTTTGGATCGCCCGATCACAAAAAGTGATCGCCCGATCCAAAGGTGGATCGCCCGATCACGACTGCGGATTTTCCACAAAGTTCCTGCCTACCTATGATCGGGCGATCACTAATATGGATCGCCCGATCACTGCGGGTTTTCGAAAACCGTCTATTTCATTTTCTCTTTCCCTTTTTGCCCTTAATTGGGGGTTGTATAAATACCTTTTTGACCTAAAAATTGAGGGATTCTGATTTCCTTTTTTGAACTCTAGAGAGCTATTGAGAGGTTAGACTTTTGGGTGAACTTTGGGTGTTTTTCAAGGTCTTTAATGGTGATTGAAGGATAATTTCAGATTTTTGTGGAGTATTAATGAAGCTTTAGTAACTTTTCTTCTCTTTGCTTTCATTTATTGCTTTACTTTATCGTTTGTTCTTGCTTTACTTTGTTAGTAGTTTCAATATCACTCATTCTCATTGAAGTCTTAGTCTTAGTTGCTCTTCTCCACTTGCTTATGCTCTTCTCTATTGCAAACATTAAGTATGAATGATAAAGCAATGATTTTTGGTTTACTAATCTCCTATTTGCATTGTAGAACTAGTTTAGTTAATATGAGAACCAACTTTGAGTAGTCTTTTAGTTAGGGGGTTGGGTGAAGGTGCAATGGACATTGTTTCATGATATGAGGCCCTAAATTGGCATGTTTGGTGGATTGGGTTAGAAAATCCATTGATTGGTTGACTAAGGTAAAGTTGAAAGGCCTAACTTTAACTCAATGAGTCAATGGATTGCCTTTTAGGTGTAGATCGTTGAGTTATACAATGAAGTTGGAATTGCTATCTCTAAATAAGGTTGAGTGAGAAATCCTACCTTTCTTAGAGTCTTAACCCATTCAACATCCAAAAGGCGAGATTGGGTTGAACTTAGCTAATTCCGACCTCATGTTCCATCATTGACTATCTAATCCCTAATTGAGAGTGTTGCATCACCTTGAGCATCCTTGAAAGAGGAGTTCATGGTTGCAATGTCTTGATTCAATCCCCTATCACATACTCCTTTAATCTTATTTCGTAATCCAATTTCATTGCATTGGATCCCTATCACCCTCTGACGTCTTTTTCCATCGATTTACAACCCTTTTATTTGACCCATTAGTGATAATTGAGTTCGAAATCAATCAACTTCTTCCCTTCGGTTTAGCTTACATGTTCACTTACGTGCTTCGTGTCTAGTCTAGTCTCTGTGGATCTTGACCCTTACTTGCCACGTACTCGTATTTGGTTAGTTAGGTTTGATTTGGAGTTTTTGTCTAGCGACGCAAAAATTCTCTATCAAATGGAAACTTCAAAACGAGCCACACCATCCACTTCCTCCTCACAAACACCATGGGGGCAAATGGGCATCACCCTTACCTCAAAAATCCACCAAGAACGCTTTGTATCTCTCTTAGGACGTGCAATCAAACCCACAAAATTCTTTGATGAGAGAGTACTGATAGGTTTTAGTCGTATCGCCTAATCAAAAATAAACCTACGGACCTCTAACTAGGTAGTCAGTGGAAGCAGGGTCGAATCCACAGGGAGACAGAGTTTCTAAATCAATATTCAACCAATTTAGCTACTCCAGATGAAATCAGGAAAGAATTAATTAAACTAAAGAATAGACTACAGAAGACGGAATAAATCGAGGATTAAACTATGGAATAAAAGTCTAGGGTATTAGGTCGGTCCACCATGCTTATACCAATCAAATAGGGTCAACTACTATCAAAACCTAAGTCAAGAGTCGGGGGATTAGAGCCTATGTTGAGCTATGGTTAAGACTCAACGCTCATAGTTCAACATACGCCGCATGTTCACTAACGTAATCAGAACTATTGACGTGTCCTAGGCCTCTAGTCGTAAGACGGATCTGTGCAAACAACTATTAACCACAAGCAACCAACGAAACTGCGCAATAACGTTAATTACTCAATAAAGAACAAGTCACATCACAATCACCCTAATCACGCCCTAGAAATCAATAAGAGTCTAAATCACAATCATGGTATAAACATGGCTTTCCTATCTAACACCCTAGAAAGAGACTACTCACTCATGATCGAATTAACAATAATAAAACTAATATGAAACCTTAACAATTGCATCATGAACGATTAAATAAATAAACTAAGCAATCAAAGTAATTAAAGAGATAAAGAGTAGAGAAGAGTACCAATTGACGGAAAGCAGGAACTTTTATTGAAATCGAAATAGGTTTGATCACCTCTAAATTAATCTAAAGTGTTTGAATTAAACTAAGAACAATGAAGAATAAAACTAGTCTAAAACCTAATGAAAGATGAATAATAGATGTCTCTAAAATAATGAGGAAAAGGTATTTATAATACCCCCTCAAGTTCACTAAAAACGGAAACAAAAAAGTGAAAAAGCGCGATTAAAGCACCAGACCCGATCGGGCCCGAGCACAGTACCCGATCGGGTCCACATACAAGTTCCCCCAATCTTCACTCCTGTGGGCTCTGGCAGCAGCAGTGCAGCAATAAGGCGAGAAAAGCGGCCCACCAGATCGGGCCCGAGGCTGCCACCCGATCGGGCCTGGCTACAACTTGGGTCAGCGTGTTCCCCTCGCCTGTAGCACCGCAACGAGACCAAGCAGCACTCCACCCGATCGGGTCGGGCGGTAGTCACCCGATCGGGTCTGGGGACATGCTTCCTCGCCCGATCGGGCCCGCAATTTTCATACCCGATCAATATTTATTCGCCCGATCGGGCTATTTCTGCCCGATCAGTGCACGAAAACCTCCTTCTTGACTCTTTGGCTCTCTAATCTTCATGTTTAGGGGTCTTGGGACCTCCTAAACTATCCGTAAAGCTCGTGAGCCATCCTACGTGCCTCGTAACATCTCGTAAAGCCGTGGTTGCTTCCAAAAGGCTCGGGAATAAGGAGAAAACTCCATAAAACCTGCAATTCAATACTAAAACACGAAACCACAACTACATACGATAGTTAGCACAAAATAGCTCCCAAGAGCTCCAACGACGCACAAATTAGCTTGTAAATAAGGGAGAAAACTCTATATAAATACGTGATATCAAACTCCCCCAAGCTAAACCTTTGCTTGTCCTCAAGCAAACAGCACATGAACATGGAATAGATTACCTCACCCCAAAGATAAAAACAAATCAAAGCTCAAAACATTTTCAAGACTAAGAATCGTTCAAGCAGGCATAATTCAAGTTTGGCTCATCAAATCCATCCAACCACCAATCATTCAAACAATTTATCAAACTCAAGCATCCACAAAGCATACAAGTCCTGAAAAGGCACTCACAAGGGTGTCACTCCTCTCAATTTTGTGGCAGGCAAAGAATGTGCCCGAACACTCACCAACCCGACCATAAGTACCCTTCCCACTCACACTCTCATGTGTTTAAGAAGGTTCAATGACGCTCATCCTAGTCAAGTCGACTCAATTAGCAGAAATACTCTTTAACTTTGACAAACTAACTCGAAATCAATCAAATGAACATTGCAGACACGAGCTCAAGAGGACTTTATAGGGTTGTAATGGGGCTTAGGTGAGAGGTAGGGGATACTTTTGGGTAATGTGGTGGAAAAACCAAGAAAGGGGGAGCATAAACCATTCAAACAAGGCCTAAGATGACCTACACAACTCCCAACAATCACCATAAAACCATGTAAAGTAACCCAACTCTCATAAATCAATGAAAAGCTCATAACAAACCCAATTTTCTAGCAATGGAGCGAATATTCCTTTATGAACGTACGTGAATGAAAGAACTAGAATTCTTTTGAATTTTCATTTCATTTTTCTTTCATTTTTCTGAACTTCATTCACGCAACTCTAAACTTGCTTTTTCTTTTCTCTTTCTCACTCTCAAACCACAGCAAATACACTTTTAAATTCCTCAAAAACCAAACTAAACCAACAAACCAATCTCAAACTTAACCCATACAAAAGCTCCCCCAAGCTAGGCTTGGAAATATATCAGGTGAAGGCTTTGGGCTCATAATAGGGGTTTAAGTAACACGAAACAAGTCATTAGGCTCAGCGGGGCTAAGGAGGATAAAAGTATATCAAAAATTCACTCTGAAGCTCAAGAATTAGACAAAAGAACGCCTCTATCACAGCACATGCTACAAGTCATCTAAAATCAGACAAGTACGAAGTCAAAGTCAAGATCAATCCACTAAAGAGGAACTAACACACAAGAATAGACTGGATAATAATATGAATCCAATAGGCTACAAAGAGGCCTCACAGTCTAACCAATTCAGGTATGCAGCACAAAGTGGTCTAATATAATCCAAAAATGCTCGAAATCATAGCAATCAAACATCAAATCATAGCCTCAAGATCACAAATGCCCAGCTATCCAGAAAACAAAGTCAAATCATTTTCAAATAGAGCACAGCAAGGGGCACAGGGAGGCAACTAAACCAGTCATGGGAACCATATTTTTTTTGATTTTTTCAGTATTTTTCGAAAGCAGTAAAACTATTCTAGAAAGCAGTAAAAGAGATAGGGAATACAAACAGAACTCCTCCCCCAAGCTGAACTTGGCAGTGTCCTCAATGCCAAAAGGTGATAAGGACTATGCTAAGAGGAAAAACAATGTTAGTACCCTCACTCTCGCTCACAAAAAGAAAAAAAAATAAAAATAAAAGGAAAAGGAAAAGGGAAAGAAAAATACGAGTTGCCTCTCGCACAGCGCTGGTTTATAAAGGTCCCGCACGACCATAATCCTCCCTCTCTCAAATAGGAGGGGCTTGGCAATGAGTGCCACCCTCATCAAACATCTTTCTCCTCCAAATGTTCTTGACAATGCCTCCAGACGGTGAGGCAACCTTAGGTGGAATTGGAACCTTCTCCACCCCTACTTCATCTAAAACCTTATCCCTGCAAAAAAATTGTTCAAGCATAGGAGCCTTAACAGCATTGGTTAGTTTAAACATCACTTTGTCATCGCCAACGCTAAGAGTTAAAGACCCAGACTTAACATCAATTACAGCACCAGCAGTACACAAAAATGGCCTACCCAAGATAATAGGAATCTGGGCATCCTCATCCATATCTAATACCACAAAATCAACAGGGATATAGAATTTCCCAACCCTAACAGGAACGTCCTCTAAAACACCTAGAGGGTATTTTATAGAACGATCAGCCATCTGTAAAGTGATTTGTGTGCATTTAAGGGCTCCCATGTTCAGTTTCTTATAAACAGACAATGGCATAACAGAAACAGAAGCACCTAAATCGCACAAAGCCTTATCAATAAAAATAGGTCCAAGATGGCAGGGTATAGAAAAACTACCAGGATCTTTTAACTTTGGTGGGGTTTTATTTTGAATAAAAGCACTACACTCTTCAGTAAGAGCGACACGTTCTACCCCACCAAAGTCTCTTTTCTTAGTGATCATGTCTTTCAGAAATTTGGCATAAACAGGCACTTGGGTAATTAAATCTGTAAATGGAATCGTTACCTCAAGGTTCTTGACCATAGCCAAGAACTTACCAAATTGCTGATCGACCTTAGATTGTTGCATCCTGTGAGGAAAAGGTAGCCTTGGTGTAAAAGGCGTTTCAAAAACCTTCTCCTTTTTCTTCCCTGTCTGTTCAGCTTCTGCAGACAAATCGACTTCAGACGTCGAATTTTTCCTTTTTCCTTCCTCTACCACCCTTTTCTTCCCTGCAGTTGGGGTAACCTCATCAACGGGCACTGGAGGAGGATCATATGCAATGCCACTACGAAGAGTGATGGCATTCACATGTTCTCTCTGAACGGGTTGCCCTGGCAATTCCCCCTGCCGCCTCTGAGCATTAGAGCTTGCTAATTGTGCAACTTGAGCCTCGAGAAGTTTGATGCTTTTCTGTTGGGCTCTTTGTGCCTCCTCATTAGATCTTTGCATGGCTAGCATCTGTCGCTCTTGGGCTCTTTGTGCCTCCTCATTTGCCTTTTGCATGCTTAACATCAGTTTCATCACTTCAGATATGGGGGGCTCTTGTGGGTTGTTGTTTTGTGGAGGTGGGGTGGGAAAGTTTTGTTGAGTTTGGAAGTTGTTATGGTGATGGAAGTTTTGTGGTGGTGGTCTATTGAAATTTTGTGTGGTTTGATGGTATGAGGGTTTAGGATAGTTTTGTGGAGGTGGAGGTTGATAGTTTTGTGGATTTTGGTAGTTATGTGGAGGGGGAAGGTTTGTGGCCTTTGTTGAAAGGCGTTTGCCTGCTCCATCTGAAATTGACTGAACTGACAGTCATGCCCAAAGTGACCCTGAACACCACATACCTCGCAGTAAGATGAGGTAATGGGTGCTACTGCAGACATAGCATTGATACTCATGGGTGGAGGTGTCGGACTAGAAGACTTCATTAGCTGCTGAGTTAGTTGCGCCATCTGAGATGTAAGCAATGAAATAGCGTCAACTTCAAGTACCTTCTTAGTCAAACTCCTAGATGATGAATGGTCATTGGCTGCAAGATTTGATATGAATTCATAACCCTCATCAACTGCCTTGTCTAAAAACACTCCTCCTGCAGACGAATCAACAATACATTTCGTCTGAGGCTGCAGACCATTGTAGAATGTCTGCGTCAAGAACCATTTGTCCATATTATGGTGTGGACACTCTCTCTGTAGATCTCTAAACCTGGCCCACGCTTCCCTTAATGTTTCATCAGGCTCTTGGAAAAACGTGGCTAGTTTATTTCTGATTTCTGCTGTTTTAGTAGGTGGGTAATACTCTCTCAGAAATGCAGCAGAAATCTCACTCCATTCAGTTTCCTGCACATCGTTCAACCACTTCTGGGCTCTATCTCTCAAAGAAAATTCAAACAACATGACCTTTAACTGATCTGGAGTGACGCCGGCATGTTTAACGGTTCGACAAAGTTGTTGAAACCGTTGCAGATGATTTGCCGGATCTTCAGTAGGATGCCCACCAAACTGATTTTGCTGGACCATGCTGATGAGTCCAGGCTTAATCTCAAAGTTGTTAGCGGCGATGGTGGGCATTGGTGGTCCAGTAGAAAGACCATCCGGGTTGGGCACCCCATATGACTTCAGTGATTTTGACATAACTGAATTCAAGGTGTCTGTTCCAGAGGTGTTCAGCTGAACAGACTGCTTTTCTTTCTGCTTTATCTTTCGGATCCGCCTGATTGTCCTAGTAAGATCGGGGTCCGCTGGAATTGGGGAACCGTTTCTTTGGGACCTGGGCATACAAAAGAAACAAAAAGCAGCAGTAAAACGTACCTCAATTGGAACAATGAAGTTCCAACGAGGTACAGAGAAGTAGACCAAATAATCAAATAAAAACTTAGAGAACTAGCCGTCTCCCCGGCAACGGCGCCAAAATTTGATAGGTTTTAGTCGTATCGCCTAATCAAAAATAAACCTACGGACCTCTAACTAGGTAGTCAGTGGAAGCAGGGTCGAATCCACAGGGAGACAGAGTTTCTAAATCAATATTCAACCAATTCAGCTACTCCAGAGTAAATCAGAGAAGAATTAATTAAACTAAAGAATAGACTACAGAAGACGGAATAAATAGAGGATTAAACTATGGAATAAAAGTCTAGGGTATTAGGTCGGTCCACCATGCTTATACCAATCAAATAGGGTCAACTACTATCAAAACCTAAGTCAAGAGTCGGGGGATTAGAGCCTATGTTGAGCTATGGTTAAGACTCAACGCTCATAGTTCAACATACGCCGCATGTTCACTAACGTAATCAGAACTATTGACGTGTCCTAGGCCTCTAGTCGTAAGACGGATCTGTGCAAACAACTATTAACCACAAGCAACCAACGAAACTGCGCAATAACGTTAATTACTCAATAAAGAACAAGTCACATCACAATCACCCTAATCACGCCCTAGAAATCAATAAGAGTCTAAATCACAATCATGGTATAAACATGGCTTTCCTATCTAACACCCTAGAAAGAGACTACTCACTCATGATCGAATTAACAATAATAAAACTAATATGAAACCTTAACAATTGCATCATGAACGATTAAATAAATAAACTAAGCAATCAAAGTAATTAAAGAGATAAAGAGTAGAGAAGAGTACCAATTGACGGAAAGCAGGAACTTTTATTGAAATCGAAATAGGTTTGATCACCTCTAAATTAATCTAAAGTGTTTGAATTAAACTAAGAACAATGAAGAATAAAACTAGTCTAAAACCTAATGAAAGATGAATCATAGATGTCTCTAAAATAATGAGGAAAAGGTATTTATAATACCCCCTCAAGTTCACTAAAAACGGAAACAAAAAGTGAAAAAGCGCGATTAAAGCACCAGACCCGATCGGGCCCGAGCACAGTACCCGATCGGGTCCACATACAAGTTCCCCCAATCTTCACTCCTGTGGGCTCTGGCAGCAGCAGTGCAGCAATAAGGCGAGAAAAGCGGCCCACCCGATCGGGCCCGAGGCTGCCACCCGATCGGGCCTGGCTACAACTTGGGTCAGCGTGTTCCCCTCGCCTGTAGCACCGCAACGAGACCAAGCAGCACACCACCCGATCGGGTCGGGCGGTAGTCACCCGATCGGGTCTGGGGACATGCTTCCTCGCCCGATCGGGCCCGCAACTTTCATACCCGATTAATATTTATTCGCCCGATCGGGCCATTTCTGCCCGATCAGTGCACGAAAACCTCCTTCTTGACTCTTTGGCTCTCTAATCTTCATGTTTAGGGGTCTTAGGACCTCCTAAACTATCCGTAAAGCTCGTGAGCCATCCTACGTGCCTCGTAACATCTCGTAAAGCCGTGGTTGCTTCCAAAAGGCTCGGGAATAAGGAGAAAACTCCATAAAACCTGCAATTCAATACTAAAACACGAAACCACAACTACATACGATAGTTAGCACAAAATAGCTCCCAAGAGCTCCAATGACGCACAAATTAGCTTGTAAATAAGGGAGAAAACTCTATATAAATACGTGATATCAAGTACTTCGCAATCTAGGTGTTTTTGAGGAGACTCTTGAGCTATGTGACCGTTTAGGGTGGGTCAACTTCGTATGCATGCCCCCCGCCTTCACCTATGAGCGTCTTACACTTGAGTTCCTCTCCACGCTCGAGTGTACTATTGAGGAGAACGAGGATGATGAGGGTCAACCCCAAGTCACCTTCCAACTCTTCAACATTCATAGGGCGGTAGACTATGTTTTCCTTTGCAAGATTTTTTGTTGGGATGAGGAAGCTCCTTTAAACGAGTATATCAGCCATGACTTCATTGGGTATGAGTTTGAAAGAGCATGGGGAAATATTACGGGCAACTATAACCCACCTAAAAATCCAAAGTCTTCCCACATCATACATCCGGCCATCCGCTACGTCCACCGACTTCTTGTGTATTGCATATATGGACGAGCGGAACTTGGTAACGCTAGCAAGGATGAGGGAAAGGCTCTTTGGATCATGTGCCGCCCAAAAACTAGGCCCGTGCCAATCAACTTTGCCGAGCATCTCATTCAAAGATTTATCATGCTCCGTGATGGTGTTCATCACCGCAAGGATATCATCATGGGCGGGATGATAACTATGATAGCAAGGTATTGGCACACCAACGAAGAGTTCAACACCATGGCACCAATATCTCAACGGATCCTTCTTGATGACACTACATTCCACCAAATGAATTTCTACCGCTACATCGAAGGCAACCACGAACGAATCATATGGTTAGTGCGGGAGTTAGATTATTGTCACCTTCCGAACCCCACACTAACCCGGTTCAGAGATGGAGCGCGCCCCTACCTCATGGAAAGGGAGATCGCCCCACGGGAAGCAGAGTTGCAAGCTCTTGCCGTTGATGAAGCAAGGAGACAACAACAACAACAACGTCGACGACCACAACAACGACAACCCACCCACCCCATGGACGAAGCCGGCCCATCCGGCGAAGGTACGTCCTCCTCTCATGTTTATGATTTTAGTTCTATTGGGGCGGCTATTGAGGCCATGGCTAGTGAGCAAAGCACCCATTTTCAAAATATTTATGCTCGGTTTGATAACGTCAATGCTCACTATGCTAGCATGAGCACTAGACTTGATAGCATTGATGTTAACTACCGTGGCATGGATGCTAGGCTCAATAGCATGAGTGAGACACTTGGCACTCTACGCCAAGACGTGGATGGTATGCGGTTAAGGCAAGACCAAATGTACGCCTACCAAGTTGATCAAAACTTTTTCCGCCTTACCCAAACTATCCCTCATGGCCCCCACAGCCGTTCCCCCCCCGGAAGGTGGGCAATAGATCGCCCTTGATCACCTCCACATGTTTTCTCACTTTGTAACACCGGGACGGTGTTCATTTTAAGTTTGGGGGTGCATCATAAGGCGATCAAGGACTTGTGCTTAATTATTAGACTTGAGATATTTTGTGCCTTATCATGTCTCATTTGCATGCATAGATGTTTTGGTGATGGTTGTCATCATGTCGTTGATTGTTGTTGATTGTTGTTGGATGTTGGTGTCCTATATGTTGTTGTCTACCCCATGGTTCCTTTATTGCTAGTGCACATACTTGGTTAAGGTTGAGCCTTTATTGCTTGATTTGTGATTGATGAGTTCGATTGCCCTAGCTCCCACTTGAAAATCCAAAGTCTCCGAAACACCTTTGTACAAACTTTTCTCCCATATTATATTATTTTTCCTTTTTTTTCTTTTGTAAAAATCTTTTATTGTGTTTTCCTATCTTCCTTGTAAAAAAAAAAAAAGAAGGACTATTTATTTTTGAAAAAGAAAAAAAAGGAAGCTCTTAGAATAAATAAAACTCAAGAATAAACAAACACCCAAGATCGTTTCTATTTGAAAGAGTTTATGACGACCAAAGCAAGCGAAAATGAGAATGAAATTGTGTTACCTAATATTGGAACATGTGTAGATTAGGGAGTTTTGAGATGATTTAAACTTTGTTGTTTGCCATCAAGTCAAATAACTCATAAACAAAAACAACAAGATTCTCCTTAAATAAGTCATTTGGTTCTATCCTTCATGATATAGGAAGTCCTTACTTGGTTCTCATAACTCGAGTCCCCTAGTGCATTCGACAATCTACCCCAAATAGCTTGGCATTTTCACCACCCTATAAAGAAAAGATTTAGTTTCAAAAAAAGGGCTAGTAGCCTCAAAAAAATAAAAAGATGAAAAGGAAACAAAAAAGAAAAAATGCATATTTTCAATAAGAGTTGCGAAAGGGTGGTTAGTAACCAAGGTCCTAGCGCATTCCAATGCTCAAGTGGGGATTCGAAAAAGTGAAGTAGAACCCCCTAGTGACGACGGGATCGTCGCGGCTTGAGTATGAATGTTTTTCCTCCTAGTGTGTCTCCGACCGAGTACTTGGTACCGTGCCTGAGAAACATGTTTACTTCGTGAGTGGACGGACCGCACAAAGAGGGCGAAGACTAAGCCCCGCACTCCTTGGTAGTTGCATCACTATTTCACATGCCTTCATTTCGATAATAATGAAAATGCTAAGTTTGGGGGAAAATTTTCCGCACATTGAGGATAGAGTTACTTGAGTCGGTTTTCTCATCCTATACATGAGTTTGTGAACTAAACGACCCTAGGAGCAATGGCGTTGAAAGTAGTGGAAAGTTAGAGAATTTGTTGAGTTTACACCTTAGTTTAGCTCGTCTCATAACCTCCTTCTCTACTCATGTGTTGTGTTGGAATTGAAAGAAAACGTTCTCATATATGCTTGCTTGCGGTCCGCTCATGACTCCATCTCCCATACCTTGGTGATGTTTTCATTCTTGGGTTGTTGCTTGTTTGAGTTGGTGTATTGGCTTTGTGGGTATGCCTTCTAGAAAACCCTCACGAGACCATCCTCGTCCACTAGGGTCATCCTAGGGGTTTAAAGGGCTTGTTGCATATGCTAAATGCAACCATGGACTCCACGAAAGTGAGTTTGTTTGGTTTCTTTCCTTTCCCCCTTTTGGTGGTCTCATTTTTGTTGGTCTTATCGAGTCACCTTTGTGCATCATCTAGTCATCCATTTTGATTTGCTTGAGGACAAGCAAAGAGTCAAGTTTGGGGGAAGTTGATGAGTGAGATTTATCGCACTCATAGGGTAGCTTTTGGTCTATTTTATTGCTTTTTTTTTGTGTTTCTTTACTTCTTACATCTATTTTCATCATCTCCGCCCCATTTGGGGCTTCTCACTATTTTCTTTGATTTTCTCTCATTTTCATGGTTTTCTATCCTTATTTTCTATTCCATGTGCTTTGTATTGTATTTTTTTTCTTGTATATGACTAACATGTAGGAAAAAGATGAGTGCAAAGCAAAGAAGATTGGAATGGAAGAAGTTGAGTGCCAACCCAAAGAGAACCCAAGTCCAAGCAAAGAAGATTGGAGTGGAAGAAAAGAATGAATGAAAGAAAGAAGGAAGCCCAAGCCCAATAAGAAAGGAAGAGAGGAAAAGAAGATAAAGCAAAACGGAAAAAGTGATCGTCCGATCCACTTTTGGATCGCCCGATCACAAAAAGTGATCGCCCGATCCAAAGGTGGATCGCCCGATCACGACTGCGGATTTTCCACAAAGTTCCTGCCTACCTATGATCGGGCGATCACTAATATGGATCGCCCGATCACTGCGGGTTTTCGGAAACCGTCTATTTCATTTTCTCTTTCCTTTTTGCCCTTAATTGGGGGTTGTATAAATACCTTTTTGACCTAAAAATTGAGGGATTCTGATTTCCTTTTTTGAACTCTAGAGAGCTATTGAGAGGTTAGACTTTTGGGTGAAGTTTGGGTGTTTTTCAAGGTCTTTAATGGTGATTGAAGGATAATTTCAGATTTTTGTGGAGTATTAATGAAGCTTTAGTAACTTTTCTTCTCTTTGCTCTCATTTATTGCTTTACTTTATCGTTTGTTCTTGCTTTACTTTGTTAGTAGTTTCAATATCACTCATTCTCATTGAAGTCTTAGTCTTAGTTGCTCTTCTCCACTTGCTTATGCTCTTCTCTATTGCAAACATTAAGTATGAATGATAAAGCAATGATTTTTGGTTTACTAATCTCCTATTTGCATTGTAGAACTAGTTTAGTTAATATGAGAACCAACTTTGAGTAGTCTTTTAGTTAGGGGGTTGGGTGAAGGTGCAATGGACATTGTTTCATGATATGAGGCCCTAAATTGGCATGTTTGGTGGATTGGGTTAGCAAATCCATTGATTGGTTGACTAAGGTAAAGTTGAAAGGCCTAACTTTAACTCAATGAGTCAATGGATTGCCTTTTAGGTGTAGATCGTTGAGTTATACAATGAAGTTGGAATTGCTATCTCTAAATAAGGTTGAGTGAGAAATCCTACCTTTCTTAGAGTCTTAACCCATTCAACATCCGAAAGGCGAGATTGGGTTGAACTTAGCTAATTCCGACCTCATGTTCCATCATTGACTATCTAATCCCTAATTGAGAGTGTTGCATCACCTTGAGCATCCTTGAAAGAGGAGTTCATGGTTGCAATGTCTTGATTCAATCCCCTATCACATACTCCTTTAATCTTATTTCGTAATCCAATTTCATTGCATTGGATCCCTATCACCCTCTAACGTCTTTTTCCATCGATTTACAACCCTTTTATTTGACCCATTAGTGATAATTGAGTTCGAATTCAATCAACTTCTTCCCTTCGGTTTAGCTTACATGTTCACTTACGTGCTTAGTGTCTAGTCTAGTCTCTGTGGATCTTGACCGTTACTTGCCACATACTCGTATTTGGTTAGTTAGGTTTGATTTGGAGTTTTTGTCTAGCGACGCAAAAATTCTCTATCATACCTCGATTGAAACAATGAAGTTCCAAAGAGGTACAGAGAAGTAGACCAAATAATCAAATAAAAACTTAGAAAACTAGCCGTCTCCCCGGCAACGGCGCCAAAATTTGATAGGTTAAAGTCGTATCGCCTATTCAAAAATAAACCTACAGTCCTCTAACTAAGGTAGTCAGTGGAAGCAGGGTCGAATCCACAGGGAGACAGAGTTTCTAAATCAATATTCAACCAATTCAGCTACTCCAGAGTAAATCAGAGAAGAATTAATTAAACTAATGATTAAGCTAAGAAAGACGGGAAAAATCGAGGATTTAACTGTGGACGAAAACCTAGGGTATTAGGTCGGTCCACCATGCTTATACCAATCAAACAAGGGCAACTACTATCAAAACCTAAATCAAGAGTCGGGGGATTAGAGCCTATGTTGAGCTATGGTTAAGACTCAACGCTCATAGTTCAACATACGCCGCATGTTCACTAACGTAATCAGAACTACTGACATGTCCTAGGCCTCTAGTCGTAAGACGGATCTGTGCAAACAACTATTAACCACAAGCAACCAAAGAAACTGCGCAATAACGTTAATTACTCAATAAAGAACAAACCACATCATAATCACCCTAATCAAGCCCTAGAAATCAATAGGAGTCTAAATCATAATCATGGTATAAACATGGATTTCCTATCTAACACCCTAGAAAGAGAACTACTCACTCATAATCGAATTAACAACGCCAAAACTAATTGAAAACCCTAACAATTGCATCATGAACGATTAAATAAATAAACTAAGCAATCAAGAATAACAAAAGAGATTAGGGTAAGAAAGAATACCAATTGACGGAAAGAAGGAACTTTTATTGAAATTGAAATAGGTTTGATCACCTCTAAATTAATCTAAAGTGTTTGAATTAAACTAAGAACAATGAAGAATAAAACTAGTCTAAAGCTAATGAAAGATGAATAAAAGATCTTTTTAAATAATGAGGAAAAAGGTATTTATAATACCCCTCAAGTCTAAATAAAATAGGAAACAAAAACGAAACCGCGACGTAATGCACCGGACCCGATCGCTGACCTGATCGGGTAGTGGATCGGGTCCACACAAATTTTCCAACTAAACGTGAGAAGCAGCAGCAAAATAGAGCAGCAACTTCTTGGAGTTTGGGCTAGCCCACCCAAAAAGAATCTTCTTGTCTCCACGCTACAAACAGCAGCAAGCATCACTTGGATTGGTGGCCCACTAACCTTGTCTTCTTGCAGCTGGCAGCAGATTGGGGGCGAAATTGCACTCCACCCGATCGGGCCCGAGTACTTCACCCGATCGGGCCTGGAGACACAGGGGCCCAATTTGGTTTCCTCATGCGCGCAACACAGCAGCACGTCTCTAACATTTGGTTTGTGGGCCTGCCCGATCGGGCCAAAAGCCACCAGATCGGGTCTGGGCACATGTATGTTCGCCCGATCGGATCAGGCACTGTTTGCCCGATCGGGTCCGCAACTTCTATACCCGATCAATATATTTACACTCGATCGGGCCATTTTTGCCCGATCAGAGTACGGAAACCTCCTTTTTTGACTCTTTGGCTCTCTAATCTTCACGTTTAGGGGTCTTGGGACCTCCTAAACAACCCATAAAACTTGTGAGCCATCCTACGTGCCTCGTAACATCTCGTAAAGCCGTGGTTGCTTCCAAATGGCTCGGGAATAAGGAGAAAACTCAATAAAACCTGCAATTCAACACTAAAACACGAAACCACAACTATATACGATAGTTAGCACAAAATAGCTCCCAAGAGCTCCAATGACGCACAAATTAGCTTGTAAATAAGGGAGAAAAGTCTATATAAATACGTGATATCAGATTCCCCAGACACAACCATAGCCAACAAAGAAAGCTCTGCAATGAGATCATTCCCTTTCCACAGGTTACAAAAAAGGACCACCAGGTACAAATGTTGGTGCAACAAAAGAGATGATTGACGTAAATATGACACTGCAAAACGAATCCTATTGGGTGGGTACATTGTCGCAACAACATACATTTTCGAACAAGGGGCAGTTACCCATGTTTTATCATGTATTTATCATACTACTTGTGACTTGTGGTAGTTTCTAAGATTGCTTTCAGAAGAAAGCGAAGAAAGTTCTTCGAAAAATAAGGATCGGAAAAGAAAGTTCTCTAAGAGCCTGTGTGAGAGTCGAACCCACATTTTTGTGTAGTTACATACACAATACTCTTCCAATTGAGCTAACAGGCTTCAAGTTGCAAGTGCAAACACCCTTAAGTATAAGTTGCCACAACTCTAACAACCACTTACATTAATTTTGATTACAAGTTCTCATAACTATAACTATAACTATAACTATAACCTACCATAATTTAAATTCGAAGTTCCCATAATTCTAACTATAACCCCCCATAACTCTAATTTTAAGTTTCCGTAACTCTAACCATATATTACCATAACTTTAGTTCTAAAATGCGATAACTCTTACTATAACCCATCATAACTCTAATTTTAAGTTTCCATAACTCTAACTATAACCTAACATAATTGTAATTCTAAGTTGCCACAACTCTAACTATAACCCACCATAACTCTAATTTTAAGTTTCCATAACTCTATAACCTAACATAAATGTGTTTATAAGTTGTCATAACTCTAATTTTATGTTTTCATAACTCTAATGTACCACAACTCTAATCCTAATTTGTCATAACTCTAACTATAACCTACTATAATTGTCTATCAAGTTGTTTTTGGAAAGTAAGGGTCGGATGAAGTAAGCGTATTTATGAAACCGAAACTCTAATTGATATTCAATTAACACCAAAAACACTGCAAAAAAAAAGCATTCAACGTATTCAAAACCTTCTACATCAACCTCTCAATCACCAACTCAATTACCTAGTAAATCTCAATGTCACATTAAAATATTAATCAAAATGGTCACTAATAAGACTAAACAACATACATTTCACAACAAACTAGTCTCTTATTGTCTACATCAACCATTTGTAGTTTCCACCACCAACTCTATCACCTACTATATTATCATTAGCACATTCAAAACCTGAATCTGTCATAGAAGTTTAATAACAGAAAATTTGATGATATTGAAGTCAATTACTAGTTGATATAATTAACTAGCTTCAAAAGTTCTAGGTGTTTCAAATCTCCTTGTAGTAACTAGTACCTTAGGTCTTGCCAATTTTTGTTGTTTTAAGTTTCGAATCTATTCAAAATGTGAGAAGCCCTAAATAATATGGAATTGTAGCTAAGAAATTGATTAACGAATCTAGAAGCTCAATTTGAGAAAAATGAAACTCAAAATGCAAATGAGAAGTGGTATATTGACCTTCTTCAAATCGTTGTTGACTGATTTTCAAGTGATTACGTGAAGAATAGAGAAGCATGATAAAGAAGGGAGGGATATCTTTTCCCTTATTTGGGTATGAAATGGGGAAAGTGAAAGGGAAAGGAAAGGAAGTGGAAACATTTAGAGGGAGGGACATGGAAACATATACCCTCCCTGTCTCTTCCCCCTCTTGCATGCACTTCACTCCACAAACACAAACCAAACACACCGCTAAACTTCAATTTTAAACAAAGATGGGAGAAGATAAGATACAATAAATGGCATTAATGATTTATCATAGTAAGTTCCAAAAGTTTAAGATTTAGAAAATCCTAAAATCATGAATTACCTGCTCACGTAATATACCAGAGAGACCAACATTTGCTCCTACTTTAGCATGTGAAACAATCTTATCTGCTAATGCCAACGCCAACAGTGGGTTTAACAATATATTTGCAATGACTATGTCGTATTTTATTCGTGTCCAGGAAATTTTGATCTCCAGCTAACTTCTTAGCATGCACATCTTGCACCATTTCGTACAAAGAAGCACCGTCTTCGGAAGGAATTATATACAACTTCAAATTATCATGTTCTTTATTGTTCAGTTTAGCATTCTGATGTGCAGCTGTTATTGCTTGAGGATCTATATCAACTCCAACTGACAAAGCAGCACCCAACTGCATTCGATAAAAGAAATACTAATTTTTTCAGACCTAGAACCATTAAGAATTAGCCAAAAGCAGAATAAAAAATTAAACTAAAAGAAAGGGAAATCAATTTCATTTTTTTCAAGAGAAAGTAACAGATCTGAACATCAATATAACCCGACACACTCTTTCCAAAAATCTAATGTCAGGGTTGTCAGCGAATACATTCTAAGAATGAATCTGTTAAGTACAGTTAGCATAAAACGAGTCGAAGGGAAGTCTCTCCTTATTTTGATGCCCATTTCTTCTTTTCAAGTTTTCATTACATTATCTTCTCTCCCTGCTCAAGTGCTAATCTTATCTATAGTAATTTAGCGACTCTAGTTCGTTGCGTGCGTGGATTACTTCCAATAGCTTTGAGTTTTTTTAAAAGTGCATATTACCCAACAATTGTATTAAAAAACGATGAAGAAAGGAACAACAATTTGTTGTTTATTGCAGTTTTTGTTAGACAAAAGGTCTACTTGGAGAAGTTCTGTAAATTCGATGGTATAATATTATTCTGAGATTATCCAGCTGGTAGTGTGAAGTAACTTTCATTTCTCTTATGAGGAACAATACGCTATTTAAGTTATCAGTTTTTCCCCTTTTGTTTGGGAAGTGGGGGTCAAGAAACTAAGTACTTTAGTCATTTAACAATCAATAACAAAACAAGACAGATAGAACTTTAAATCAAAATTTAAAACCAGATTCCTGAAAGAAAAAGAAAACCAAGAAAACAATGATCATACAGAAGCAGTTTTTCACTTAGGCACGATCGAAAGGCCATTCGTTACTTCTACGGGATCAAATGATTCATGCAAAAACAAGGCAATGAACAATTGCATCACGAGCTAAGATTTTATAGGTTATACAGAAAAGAAAAGGAAAAACAGCTACAACATCATCTAGCACGAACAATTTTATGAACTATGAAGCCTATAGGTGCTGAAGATCAATTATGGCTTCACAAGTTGATTGCCATCAAGATATTCAGGCTAGCTACTGCTACTCTCTGTCTTCACATCACGATATTGAGACCCTCCTTTTTTTTCTTCTCCTTCAACTCCTTGAACTCCTTCAAAGTCATTGGCGGACCTATGTTAGAACAAGGGGGGACGGTTGTCCCCCCCACTTTAAAAAAAAATCGGGTAAGAAGTCTTAATTAAATCAAATTTAAGTCGATTAAATTTGGATTTGATTCCAGTTTGGCTTAATTTAATAATTTCAGGTAAGAATCGGTTTGAGTTAATTTCTTTTTAAATTAGTCTAAGGTTCAATCCTTACTCAATATTTTTTTACTCTTTTTTTTCCTCTATTTGAAGTTGCCATAACTCCAACTATAGCCCATCATAACTCTAACTATAAACGACCATAACTCTACTTCTAAGTTGTTATCTCTCCAACGAGTAAAGCATAAACTTAGGTACTCAACTTTGTCTAAAATTGCGGTTTGGGAACTCATGTTTTAAAAGTTGCAAATAAGGTACTCAAGAGTAACTTCTGTTAACTACTTTAATATTAAATAGCCCTCTCTCTCCTCTTCTATCACAGACTCACAGTAGTATCACCCCCAAGGCCCCAATAACCACTCCCACGCCATTTTTCCCAACCAAAAAATCTAAGCCAACACCATTGTTCTTAAACCACTATAAACAAATACCCATAAAATCATAATCTCCTCAAAGTAAAAACATAAGAACAATTTAAAGAAAAATCCAACAAAAAAGAATGGTGGAGGCAGAGAGGGAGGACGGCAGCAAGCTTTATTGTTTACTACTTTCATTCAATTACATATTATACAATCTTCCCATGTCTGTTCTTCATATTTATAATATATTGTGGGTTATTACTTGATTAATTTTATTTGTGCTCGTGCGTTTTAAAGTAATCCGATGACCTGAAAAGCTAATCAAATAAATTACCCAAGATGGGAGAATGGGAAGAATGAAAAAGCGAAAAAAACAAACAAAAAGATTAACCATTGAAAAATGTTAAAATGTTATCTTTCATTTGGGATCATAATAGACTTCACATTACTTACTTTGCAAAGACGATTTGAGCCTTTCATATAAAAAATACACAATAGTAATTTTGTTTGGTGACAAAGAAGTTATAGCTCGTGAAAAGATTTTTTTTATTACTAAGAAGAGGTGGCTGGGGAAGGAGGTGGTGGTGTTGAGGTGGATTCGGTGGTGGTTTAAGTTAGATTACTAAGAAAAGGCAAGAGAGGGAGAGAGGAAGAGTCCATCTCTTTTTTGTGCAAAAAAGTAATTTTTTATTTAATTTCAACAAACTTAACAGAAAAGTTAACAGAAGTTACTTTTAAGTACCCTATTTGCAACTTTTA
The DNA here is from genome assembly GCA_947645195.1 of Patellifolia procumbens. Classification (NCBI taxonomy): domain Eukaryota; kingdom Viridiplantae; phylum Streptophyta; class Magnoliopsida; order Caryophyllales; family Amaranthaceae; genus Patellifolia; species Patellifolia procumbens. Next base: position 776,711 of record CANSGD010000791.1, read on the forward strand.
CAACTTGAGCACCCAAATTGCAACTTTTGGCAAAGTTGAGTACCCAAGTTTATGCTTTACTCTCTCTCCAACTATAGCCCATTCTCTGAGTCACAATCCTCATCATAGCAAGAAAAAAAGAACTCCAAAGTTTAATTCAACTATTATCATATGATGACATAACTCTAATTGATACCTACTCTAATTACTAATTAACCCCATCTATCTCATGTTACTTGGCGTAAATCTTAAATTTACGATCAGAGAAATTGAAAAAAGAATTTCAATTCTCCTTCCATAACTATTATATAATTCTTCTTCCATAACAACTCATCTCAATAATATAGTAAATTTCAGTCAAAAGAATGTCCTATTAATTCGAAGCAAGATATAGTAAATTGAAACTAAAGTGATTAACAAAAGAGAAAAATATCAGTAAACTACTGAGAATGACAGCCAATTGAATTAGTCAATAATACCTTCTTCTTCTTCGATAACAACTGAAATTCGTTTCGAAGATTAAATTGATGATTGAATTGATTGAGTAGATGTATTTCTTCAACTGAACCATAGAGTTGATGCAGCAACATTTAATCGAAATCAATATTTGATTATTCAATTGAATTGATGTTGAGATTTGATTTAGCATAAATTGTCGATGAGGAGATATGATTGAATTGATGAAGAAATTCTCAGAGAATGTCAAATACTTGATGGCTGAAATATGAAGTAGAGAATGGAAGAATACCAAAGAATATCCAAGTAATGTCGTGCGTGGGTTTTCCAACTTTCAATCTTGATCGTTGATAGTCTTTTGATTCTACGCTGAAACTTCTTCTCACTTCTCGCCTAAAACACCATGTGAGAGTGGTATTTTAGGTGAGAATTGAGAAGAAGTTTCAACGTAGGTCAAAAGACTATCAATGATCAAGATTGAAAGTTGGAAAACCCACGCGTGACATTCCTTTGAAATTCTCTAGCCTTCTCTGCTTCATATTCTCTGAGACGTTCTTCGTCAATCCAATCACATCTCATCATCAACAAATTGTGCTCAATCAAATCTCATCATCAATTCAATCGAATAATCAATATTGATTTCCTTAAAACTCTGTTGTTTACACTTTGAAATTCTCTCTTCTTAAGTCTTCTTACCAAATCTCTCAAACCATGAATGTTGCGTGCATTTCCTAACTCACTTACTGATGTGCATCGATTTTATAAGCTTGAAGATGATGAACAAACTGAAGCATGTATGCATTTGTCCGCCTATGTGAATGGATTTGCTATGAACTAATAATTGACATCTATACAAACTCAATTCCAATGGGCGAAGCAGGTATGAATCGGTTCAATTAATTTTGTTCATTGAATTGAACAAATAAATGATGATATACTAAAATATGCTTTTTAGAGGTTATAGTTTATATAATTCAGCATCAATGCAAAATTGAGTTCCATCTCTATTATATTTTCCCCTTCTAATCTGTACTTTTGAATCTCCATTTAATAAGATTTATGATAGGTTATAGTTAGAGTTGCACCATCATATAATTAGAGTTACAGTATGTACTAATTAGAGTTATAATACCTTCTAATCAGAATTATTGTAGGTAGTAGTTAGAGTTGTAACATTGTGTAATTAAAATTATGGTGGGTACTAACAAGAGTTACAATATCTTCTAATCAGGGTTGTGGTAGGTACTAATTAGAGTTACAACACCTTCTAATCAGTATATGAAAATCAACAATATCCAAAAAGCAGGTAAGGATTTATATTGTTATTTTCATCTATTTTTGTTCATTAATATTTGCACGCCAGAATTATGTCTCGTAGAAATTTGTATGCTAATATGCAATTAACTCAGTGAAGTATGCTTTTTTTTATATGTATAATTTGCAACTTTAACTATTCAGGCTCCAAATGAACTCACTTATGCCTTGTTTTTTTCAAATGAACTGACTTTTGCCTTGGTCTCATAAGTTTTGAAAGGTGGTTGTTATAGTTCTGAAGAATTATCACAATTATAGTAGGTTATAGTTAAAGTTATGGTAAATTAGAATTAGAGTTATGGTACATTATAGTTAGAGTTATGAAAACATAAAATTAGAGTTATGACAACTTAGAATTACAGTTATGTTAGGTTATAGTTTTATGGAAACTTAAAATTAGAGTTATGGTGGGTTATAGTTAAGAGTTATGGAAACTTAAAGTTAGAGTTATGGTGGGTTATAATTAGAGTTATGATGGGTTATAGCAAGAGTTATCGCATTTTAGAACTAAAGTTATGGTAATTTATGGTTAGAGTTACGGAAACTTAAAATTAAGTTATGGGGGGGTTATAGTTAGAATTATGGGAACTTCGAATTTAAATTATGGTAGGTTATAGTTACAGTTATAGTTATGAGAACTTGGAATCAAAATTATGGTAAGTGGTTGTTAGAGTTGTGGCAACTTATACTTAAGGGTGTTTGCACTTGCAACTTGAAGCCTGTTAGCTCAATTGGAAGAGTATTGTGTATGTAACTACACAAAAATGTGGGTTCGACTCTCACACAGGCTCTTAGAGAGCTTTCTTTTCTGATCCTTATTTTCCGAAGAACTTTGTTCGCTTTCTTCTGAAAGCAATCTTAGAAACTGCCACAAGTCACAAGTAGTATGATAAACACATGATAAAACATGGGTAACTGCCCCTTGTCCGAAAATGTATGTTGCTGCGACAATGTACCCACCCAATAGGGTTCGTTTTGCAGTGTCATATTTACGTCAATCATCTCTTTTGTTGCACCAACGTTTGTACCTGGTGGTCCTTTCTTGTAGCCTGTGGAAAGGGAATGACCTCATTGCAGAGCTTTCTTTGTTTGCTATGGTTGTGTCTGGGGAATCCAAGGAAGAGCATAAGTTAAGGAAAAGAAACCATACTTTGAGCTTGAAATCAGGTTTGCTGAACTGATTGGAAGTCCTTTAGAATCGAACGGAGGAGTAAATTAAGAACAAGTGCAGCCAAGCACATACCCAAGCAACAACACGCAGCAGCACACGCACAACACAACAGCCACCGCGCAACACCGTCATCGACTGACAGTGGCAGCAACATCGACTGATGGCGCCCGTAAAGCGAAACGTGAGCACGACAGCAGACCAAAAAACGACCACCAGATGAGAAAAAGGACAGAAAAGTCAGCAGCCAGTTTTGAGATTGGAGTTTGTTTGGGACATTTGTTTGGAAATTTGAGCTCTTTGAAAAATGGTGTATCTTTCGTGGAACGGAAAAAGGAATTTGTGTCTCATGAGAGAGGCAGCAGCATAGTTCATTATATATTGAAGGATTCTGGTGGGGAATCCATACTAGCAGTTGTGGGCACTGAGAGGAGTATTAGGCGTATGGTTTATGTTGTTGCTAAGGAGTTTTTGAGTTATTCCGGCAATGATAATCATGTTCAAGCTGGATTTAAATGGAGATCAAGAAAGGAGGTGGTTGACTGGCTTACTTCTATGCTGGCCAAGCAGCAACACGCAGGTGATCCCTCATTGCTATTACCTTCAATTTATGTCTATGATATATGTTAGAGCTTTAGTGATACTCATGACAACAATTAGAAGAGTCAGCACAGTTGTAATAAAGAGGAATTTGTGTCTCATGAAAGAGGCAGCAGCATAGTTATATGTTGAAGGATTCTTGTGGGGAATCCATACTAGCATTTGTGGGCACTGAGAGGAGTCTTAGGCATATGGTTTATGTTGTTTCTAAGGAGTTTTTGAGTTATTCTGTGCATTGTATTCCATAAAACATTATGCATTCAATTATTCGGTGTGGGCTCGAATCATGTTATGAATTAAGCTCTGTGTTTAGGGTTCTCAAAAGCGTCATTTGACTCATTTCATAACCTATGCGGGAATCGAACCCACATCTTGTGCATAGCACAATGCTCTTCCATTTGAGCTAATAGGTTTTGGAGTACGAATGTGACCATGAAAGTATGTACTAGTTACACTTGTGAACCCAAATAATTATCAAAGATGCATAGTTTGCATTTAGGATCTTTCAAGTCAGAAGGATTGAGAAGTTTGCCACAGTTTTCACATTGATCTCCTCGAGCAGAGTCATAATTGCAACCGGGTGTTGGGCAAGAACTCACATTTCTTTCAGGAATGAGTGTTCATAGAATGTATCAGGGATTCTCCCACGGAGTTGATTGGTCAAACTAAAATATCGATGCTTTCTCCCCATACTGAGAGATTAGGGGTTCATCTCCCTGCTTCCCTTAATACCAATCATGGCACTTAAAAGTAAGAAGATTCCTCAATTTCAGACTTTGAAGATAGATAAAAAAGTGTTAGTGTTACCCGTGAATCCTAATGCTCCTTTGGTATCCCAATCATGGCCGACTTATTGACTCTGGTATCACATCAGTTGAAATCCTAAAGGTTGTCATCTTATTGTGTTTGCTGAATTTGGCTAAGAATCTTTCTTGCATGGCAACTGACGTATGCTCCTTTGTTTTTTAGGGTGTTATTTCATTGATACGACAAAGCTGTTTTAGAGCCTATATTCTGCCCTATGTATGCACAGTTATGTTCTGATCTGAGTGAAAAGCTTCCCCATATCCACCAGAGGAAGGGGGTGGAAAAAGTATTACCTTTAAGCGTGTTCTCTTGAACATTTGTCAGGGGGCATTTGAAAGTGCAGACAACCTGAGAGCTGAACTGAGGCAGATGACAAGCAGTGGCCAAGAATCTGAACGTCGAGATAAAGAAAGATTGCTTAAACTCCGGACTCTATTGCTTAAACTCCAGACTCTTGGGAACATACGCCTTATTGGTGAACTTCTCAAGCAGAAAATGGTGCCTGAAAAGATTGTGCATCATATTGTACAGGTATACAAGTTCTTCTGCTCATTTCATGACATGCTTCTCATGTGAGCATTGCTCTCTGTTGTCACATCAGAAGAGGAAAATGTCGAGGCCATATGCCAGTTTTTCAACACTATCGGAAAGCAGCTTGGTGAAAACCCAAGTCACTCATATCAATGATGTTTATATGAGTTGGTTGAAGGAAGTAAGCACACAGGGAACTTGTTCCTCGTCTGCGCTTCATGGTCCGCAATATTTTTGATCTGTGAACAAACATCTGGGTTCCTAGGCGTGAAGAGGTTTGGCTAATATCTTAAAAATCTCTCTTTGGATCAATGAACATGAGAAGTAACATTGAGAGGTAAGGGCTGGAGGGACTATGCAGCTCCAAAAAGTGCTTTTTGGGCTTGGAGATAATCTGCAAGACAAAAATGCACAGGGATCAACAATTACCAGAGCCTTAATACCCCTTAAAAAAAGGTGCAAAGTTTTGTGTGGTGAGGAGTAGAGACTGAGTTGGACAAAGGGAGTATGGAATTGGTTTATTCTGCCTAAGCACAATTTCATCTTTTGATTGGCTATGCATAACAGACTCACCACTAGAGATACTTGTCATCTGAAGACTGTAGCGATACTGCTTGCTTAATCTGTGGGCTAGCATTAAACAGTGACTGCTATCTATTGAAAATACTTATAGTTAAGGAGATGCTACAGTGGTAAGGTACAAAACAGACAGCAATCAGACGAAGATATAAGATGTCTCGTCCAGTTTGTTAAAGAAAGATAATACAGGGGCACTCATCCCAAGAAAAAAGTCATGTTTGCTGCATTGCCAGCTACAAATTTATCAATATAGAAAGGATCGTAAAAGGGGCTCTTTGACAGGGGAAGGTTATATAGCTAGCTCATACTAATAAGAAAATAAAATATATGGCAAAGTAGAAAATATTACATATCACAAAAGAAAAAGAGACTACCACTTCGTAGTTGGTGTCTTCAGCTAGTAAAACTCTTTCCAACTAGAATGAGCAAGTCATATCATAACATATCCGGCTCAGAGTACTACTCATAATTACAGAAGCTTCTATATAGAATCAAGGGAACATCAAGCTAAAGACACGGGGAGGAAACAAACGATGTTTTAAAGTGTGTCTCATAAGAATCTGAATCTTAAGTATTGCAGCTAAAATATTACCTTGCTATAGTGGAACTTGTTAAGAAAACCAATATAATTTTAGAGTTATGGTAGTAACCGATTAGAGTTACGAACAACATAAAATCAGAGTTATGGTAGTTATTAGGCTGAGTTATGATAACTATTTATTAGAGTTATGGCAAATTATAACGCATACCGTGCTGCAATCAAGAAGATGGCAAACTGAGATCTCAGACAACACATTGGCCGTCATATCCAAAATTCATCCAAGAATAGACCCTGAAGTAGTTGCTGCTTCTAATCCAGCAGAATCACCGCAAATCACCAAGTTTGGCAACTAAAATAATCAACCAAGGGCATTCTTTCATAAATTTACCAGCACATGAAAGGCATAACTATACAGTGCAACTCACACATATTCACAAAATCTATGCTATTTACACATGAAGGAGACAAGTTATTGAAAAACGAAGATTCGCTTACAGTTTATCAATAAGCTAAGGGATGCCATGTAGGCAACCGAATGAATGAAACAGAGGAAACATATCTAGTTAAGAGTCTCTGAAGAAAAAGATTAACGAAATTGGAAACATACCAGAACACTATTTAAACAAAAAAAATCTGGGGGGGGGGGGTCAGAGGACAATGTAATATGTGAATACCAGAGTGGAAAGGTATAGGCCATGGCAAAAATGCAGAGGAACAGCGTGGGACGAGCAAGGTGGTGCTGTCTGAAATCTCTCATGACAGATTCCTTGCTACCAACTAGTCTGCCAGCATTCTTTTACTAGTTACTACACAAAGTTCCAGTGTACTGTATTTTATCTGAGTTTTACTTGTTTAATATCCAATGAGGCATTATGCTAATCAGCCATCGATTCTCATAGAAGCGCTGAGAGGAAAGTTCACAGCTCACCTGAAAAACTCTTTGTAAGCCAAAGTTGGAGTAAAGTAGTTAATAGTGGTGGGAAAAATTGGTAATAGTAGCTTAGCTCACCTGAAATCCATTCTTTAACTTTCTCTTACTCAATTATCAACGAGCCCTTAGTTTTGGTATTTCTCACCAAATGGGGACTCTAAGTTTTTTTACTCTTAGAGTACCGTGGTTTGCTGGTTACTTAACTTTGATCTAACTCACCTGAGCAAAAAAATGAAAACGATAGTTACATCAAAACTAAAACTTAGTACCTTTCACAAAAAAAAAACCTAGTCTCTAACCAAAAACATATTTTATTTAACTGTAACAAAAAAAACTTGACAATTCTGGGAATAAAATCTAAACAAACAAAAAAGCTAATAAAATAGCTTAGCAACACCTTGCAACTACATGCAACTGTAAACAAAATGGAAAGCTAGCTTGCATTGTCCTATCCCCATGCAGCTAACAACATAACAACACTACCTCCATAAAATGGCAAAACCAACACCTTTAAAATCATATACTTATTCAAAATTATAGAGTCATGTACATAAATCAACCTAACAAAAAATGTGATCACCAACTAATTAAGGTTGAATGATGTTAGATTTGAGGTCGTGCTGAATTGAGTTTGACTTTTATCCTTATACTGCCAATTCAAACAGCCTCAAAAGTTAAAATGTTAATTATGAAAGAAGAATGAATATAAAAAATAAATGAGCACATTAACTCACCATGGCCTGTCTACTTGGGTATGTGTAAACACCTACGCCTCTCTTGTGCATTGGAACACTTGTTTGACTTTTTTGTTTTGAGGGTGCAACCATCTTCCCTTTTGTTGGTTGCTTCTGCTTTAATCGTTTCTCTCTTGGTTCCTTCTGTTTAGCTTGTTGTTGATTTGAAGGCCCTTGTTGTGTTGTGGGTGTATTCATTAATAACATTGGACACTTTCTTTTATTATGTCCTTTCTCACCATAGTTGCTACATTTATAGAGTTGTCCTTGCCTTGAAAGTTTAGTTCCTTCTACCTCTCCCAAGGATGACTTCCTCTTCACAATTAATCTATTTTGCACTTTCTTGACTTGAGGGGCCTCAATTGCTGCATAAGTAGATGTTGGCCATTCTTGAGGACTATTTAACGGCTCTAAAGGAAATTTTTATGCCTTTAAATATGCCTCCTTTGTAAAGAAGCTAGCAACATAGTGCTCTGGGTGCTCCACCGCCTTCCAAATTGCTTCCACTGCATGGTTTCATGGAACTCCACTAAACTTCCATGCATTGCCACAACATGTCCTATTCAATAAGCTCACCACATATCTATCTTGTGTTGGAACATTTGTAAGGGTAATGGGTTTGGATTAATCACATATGGGGGAATTAACAGAAGTTGTAGAATTAATTCCGGAAATCAAAAAGAATAAGGGGGGGCAGCCAGCTCGCGGGCCGCGACCCATGGTCGCGAGTCGCGACTGGGTACTGCCCTGTGACGCTTCAGTTTGCGATGTATCCGTTTATGTCCGTTGAAGCGTTTTGGTCAGTTTTTCATGGTTTATTGCATGGTTAAATGGCTGATTTATTCTCTGATTTAAGGGCCTTATTAAGGAGCCTATTAAAGGTCCTTAATGAGGGCCCTTGCATGTGTGACTATAAAAGGAGGAGGTGATCTCCATCCTTGACACAACCTTCATTGCTTGCTTAAGAATTTCTGATTAACTTTCTTAAGTGTTCTTCCTAAACACATCAAACACAAGTTCTTAAGGATTCTCTTCTATGGTCAAAGAAGTGAATTGTTACTCCATCGTATCTCATTAGTTGTTTCGTGTAACCCGGTGATCCTAGAGGGGCGAAATAAAACTAATAGGAAAGAGTAGTTTCCGTGCCTTGGAGTGGTGATTATCCGGTTTCCTCTTGTTCAATTGTTTATCCTTTAACAATCTATTAGTTTTATTTTCTTTACGGATATGCCTTCATCACTCAAGGACCTTACTTTGAACTTCCAAAAGTTGGACAAGTTCGAAGGTGTGGGTTTTCGTCGTTGGCAAAAGAAGATTCATTTCCTCTTAACGACCCTCAATGTGGTGTATGTGCTTACAACACCAATTCCGGCTTATCCGGAAGAAGGGGTTGAGGAACCTTTGGAGACTACGAGGAGGCGTACAAAGTGGGAGAATGATGACTACATTTGTCGTGGTCATATTCTCAATGCACTTTCGGATGCCTTGTTTGATCTTTACCAAAATGTGGAGAGTGCAAAGGAGCTTTGGGATTCTCTAGAGGCCAAGTACATCTCGGAAGATGCTTCAAGTAAGAAGTTTCTTGTTAGTAATTTTAATATGTTTAAAATGACTAATGAAAGGCCTATAATGGAGCAATTTCACGAAGTTCATCACATTTTAAATCAAATAAGGTCACATGGTATGGAAATGGATGAAGCAATTGCCGTTGCATCCATTATTGATAAACTACCATCTTCTTGGAAAGACACTATACATACTTTGAAACATAAGAAAGAGGATCTTTCCATGGAGCAATTAGGAACTCATCTTCGTATTGAAGAAGGGATCCGGGCTCAACATGGGGTTAAGGACACAATTTATAGTGCTCCTAAGTCTACCGTTAATATGGTAGAGGTTGGTGGGTCTAATGGGACCAAGAAATCCAATACTCAATCTAAAACCAATGTTGCAAACAAGAAGAGGAAAACTCTTACTTGTTGGGTATATGCAATGGTCCTCATTTGAAGAGGGATTGTCCGTCTTGGAAGAAAAAGAAGACGACAAAGAAAGATCAACCTAGTGTTGGTAAAAACCAAGGTATGGTTGCACATGAAAACATAGTTGAAGAAATGAATTTTATTGCAATGATTTCTGAAATTAATGTTGTGCAGGTTGATGATTCTTGGTGGATTGATTCGGGAGCTTCTCGACATGTGTGCAATAATAGGCACCATTTCAAGTCTTTGAAGGAATTGGATGATGGTCCAATTTTGTACATGGGGAATGATTCTACGGTAAAGGCTAAGGGAATTGGCCAAGTAGAATTGTTGTTAACCTCGGGAAAGACTCTAACTCTCCGGGATGTTGTTTATGTTTCGGAAGTTAGGAAAAATCTTGTGTCGGGAGGACTTTTGAATAAGTTTGGTTTTAAGGTTGTTTTTGAATCCGATAAATTTATAGTGTCTAAGAGTGGTATTTATGTTGGTCAAGGTTATTTTTGTAATGGAATGTTTAAGTTTAGCATTGATAATAGAATTGCTAGTTCTATTTACATGCTTGATGTTTCTTCTCTATGGCACAATCGGTTATGTCATGTGAACTATCGTAGATTATGTGACATGTCTAAGTTAGGTTTAATACCTTCCTTTGATTTAAATTTAGAGAAGTGCAAGACATGTATGTTAAACAAAATTACAAAGAATCATTTTCCTAGTGCGACAAGACAATCGGTATTGCTAGAATTGGTGCATAGTGACTTGTGTGACTTTCATAGTTCACCATCTTTGGGAAATAAAAAATATGTTGTAACTTTTATTGATGATTTTTCAAGGTATTGTTACATTTATTTATTATTCTCAAAATATGAAGCACTTGAAAAGTTTAAGATCTATAAGACCGAAGTGGAACTTCAACTTAGTGAAAAAGTTAAAAGGCTTCGAACGGATAGGGGTGGTGAATACTATAATCCTAGTTATTTTAATTCCATTGGAATAATCCATGAAACTACCGCACCATACTCACCTCAAAGTAATGGTGTGGCGGAAAGGAAAAATAGGACTTTAAAAGAAATGGTTAATACCATGCTTTCTAATTCGGGTCTTAGTGACGGTTTTTGGGGGTGATGCTATTTTAATGGCATGCTATATTTTAAATAGAGTTCCTAATAAAAGGAACAAGACTACCCCATATGAACTTTGGTCAAAGAAAAAGCCTAATCTCAATTACCTTAAGGTATGGGGATGTATGGCGGTTGTCAAATTGACGGAACCTAAACGTAAAACGTTAGGTGAAAGAGGAATTGATTGCATTTTTATAGGCTATGCGGAAAATAGCAAAGCCTATAGGTTTTATGTCATTGAACATAATGATTTTGTCTCTATTCACACCGTGATAGAGTCAAGAGATGCAATATTTGATGAGACTCGTTTCTCTTCGATTCCTAGACCAAAGGACATGGTACCTAGTACTAGTTCCAAGGTTGTGGGTGACATCAATGATGATCATGAAACCACAACACCGGAAATTAGGAAAAGTAAAAGAATTAGAAAAGAGAAATCTTTTGGACCGGATTTTCAACTTTATTTAGTTGAAGGGTCAAGGGAGTCAATTATGACTCAATTTTCATATTGTTACAATATGGAGGGGGATCCTAGGACCTTTGATGAGGCTATAAAGTCTCATGATTCCGCCTTTTGGAAAGAGGCCGTGAATGATGAAATGGATTCAATAATGGGGAATAATACATGGGTTTTAGCTAATTTACCTCCCGGTTGCAAACCCTTAGGTTGTAAATGGATTTTCGTAAGAAAACGGAAAATCGATGGAACCATATTAAAACACAAGGCCCGGTTATTGGTCCAAGGTTTTAGGCAAAAATATGGTATCGATTACTTTGACACTTATGCTCCGGTAGCAAGAATTGCTACCATTAGACTATTGATAGCTTTATCGGCAATTCATGGTCTTGTAATTCACCAAATGGATGTTAAAACGGCATTCCTTAATGGTGAATTGGAGGAGGAAGTATACATGAATCAACCCGAAGGATTTGTGGTCAAAGGTCAAGAGTCTAAGGTTTGCAAGTTGATTAGATCTTTGTATGGACTTAAGCAAGCACCAAAGCAATGGCATCAAAAATTTGATGATGTAGTCTTGGCTAATGGATTTAAAATAAATCAGTCCCATAAATGTGTATATAGCAAATTTGGTAATAACGGTAAAGGACTTATAATTTGCTTATATGTAGATGATATGCTCATCTTTGGGACTGATTTGGAACAAGTGGAAAATACTAAAGCTTTTCTCTCAAGTAGCTTCTCAATGAAAGACTTGGGTCAAGTGGATGTTATTCTTGGTATTAGAATAATGAGAGGTAAATGTACTATTTCTTTATCACAAGCTCATTACATTAAGAAAGTGGTAAAGAGGTACAATGAGTCAAATTCGTCTCATTTTGCTACTCCTATGGATCCTAGTATTCACTTGGTTCCGGGTAGTGGTACTCCTATTGCTCAATTGGAGTATGCAAGCTTGGTTGGAAGCTTGATGTATGCTATGACTAGCACTCGGCCGGATATAGCATTTGCTATTGGCAAGCTTAGCCGATATACTAGTAAACCTAGTATGATACATTGGCAAGCTTTGAGAAGAGTACTAAGGTATTTGAACAAAACCAAAGATTATGGTTTAACTTATACGGGAGAACCTTCAATCATTGAAGGGTACTCGGATGCTAGTTGGATATCCAATAAGGAAGATTATTCTTCCACAAGTGGATGGGTGTTTCTTCTTGGAGGAGGTGCCGTCTCATGGGCATCTAAGAAGCAAACATGTATTACCGATTCCACTATGGCATCGGAATTCATCGCATTAGCTTCTTGTTGTCAAGAAGCGGAATGGCTAAGGAATGTGTTGAGTGAGGTTGACTTATGGGTCAAGCCAATGTCTCCTCTAGCTATCCATTGTGATAGTGCATCCACAATAGACAAAGCGTATAGTGAAGTCTACAATGGCAAGTCAAGGCACATTGGGGTTAGACATAGCTATGTACGTGAAATGATAAGGAATGGTTGTATAACCATTGATTTTGTTCAGTCTAGTGTAAACTTGGCGGATACGTTTACAAAACCGTTGTCAAGGGAACTAGTGAACAAAATGAACAAAGGGATGGGTCTTAAGCCTATTGATCAACCTTTAACTAAGGAAAACTCAATTTGATGTCTAATACAACGTTAGATCTCAAATTCAATGAGGATAGTACTTTTCTTTAAAGGTTGAAAGCACTTGTGTGATATACATCCCAAGGTTAGTGCTTGATACTGCAATGTAAAGGAGGTTGAATGTAAGTTCTTAATAAATCTTTGATAAAGTGCTCAATTGCAGGAACATGTGCGAAAAGATTTACCTATATGAGTTAGGGGTTTGGCCGCTTCAACAAGTCTAGGCTTGACTTGGAACGCTCATGAATGGATATGGACACCATGGCTACTAAGGTGTCGGAGGTTTTTAAAAGAACATTAGTTTTTGTGCTTATGTGTATTTGTAACTTCAATAATTTGTAGTGGTTGAATGATTCAAAGCTTAGTCTATCATCTCAATCTTAATTGTTGTTAAGTTTACATATACTAGTGGAAATTCAATCGTTAGATATTTCTATGATGCATGAGCATGTTTGTTTATGATTTTGCATGAGGTAAACCGTTCAACATTACCCTACAAATGGGAGGAGGATTGTTGGAACATTTGTAAGGGTAATGGGTTTGGATTAATCACATATGGGGGAATTAATAGAAGTTGTAGAATTAATTCCGGAAATCAAAAAGAATAAGGGGGGACAGCCAGCTCGCGGGCCGCGAGCCATGGTCGCGAGTCGCGACTTGGTTTCGCGAGTCGCGACTGGGTACTGCCCTGTGACGCTTCAGTTTGCGATGTATCCGTTTATGTCCGTTGAAGCGTTTTGGTCAGTTTTTCATGGTTTATTGCATGGTTAAATGGCTGATTTATTCTCTGATTTAAGGGCCTTATTAAGGAGCCTATTAAAGGTCCTTAATGAGGGCCCTTGCATGTGTGACTATAAAAGGAGGAGGTGATCTCCATCCTTGACACAACCTTCATTGCTTGCTTAAGAATTTCTGATTAACTTTCTTAAGTGTTCTTCCTAAACACATCAAACACAAGTTCTTAAGGATTCTCTTCTATGGTCAAAGAAGTGAATTTTTACTCCATTGTATCTCATTAGTTGTTTCGTGTAACCCGGTGATCCTAGAGGGGCGAAATAAAACTAATAGGAAAGCGTAGTTTCCGTGCCTTGGAGTGGTGATTATCCGGTTTCCTCTTGTTCAATTGTTTATCCTTTAACATCTTGTGGTACACCCTCTCTGACCCCATAAGAAACATTACCATCCCAATAGGCTGATCAACCCCTTGCATAAGTTTGGATTTCTCTAGTCTCTGTTGAATCCTTTGGCATTATCCTTTTCGGCAATAAAATCCCTTTTTTGTGTAGCCTCTATGTTAAACCTTACCTGATGTCTTCAAGCATGGTGATGACTGGCTTGTGCCTTGAGGACAATATGTAGGCATTGAACACCTCATTCATGTTGTTGTCAATGCTGGCACATTGAGAATGACGGGTGAAAAAAGATCTAACCCATACTAGTGAAAAGGCTATTGGTTGCTGTCATAAAAGGCCTATTGGTTGCGGTTTTTGACCCCATCCAATAGAGGGGCAACCAAAAACCGCAACCAATAGGTGCCCCAAAAAAAATTGCATTTTTTTGAGCCTAAATGATGTATAAACAATACCACATGTATAAAAGTTATAATTCACTTAGAATTTATACATATAATACAATACAAACTACAAAAATGAAATTATAATTAAGCATATTTTTGTTATATTAACGTTTAAAATTTTGCATTGGCATGCGTGAAAACAAAAAGTGCAACAATTTTGTGAAACGAAGGGAGTAGTTTTCATAATCAAGCATATTGATTCAAATAAAAATAAGCCGAAAACAAATATTGTTTTACCAATTTGATTATTTTTGAAAGGAAGACCCAATTTTCTACTATAATAAATATATATATCTTTACTATTATGGAAGAGGGGAGTGAGGAGGTGGGCTCCAAAAATTCAAAAAATATAAATAACATGTGGCGGTTATCTGTACTAGATAATAAAGTCATCCCGAAAGGAGATACTACATCACTCCACATCATTACGTATATAAAGTAAATAATTTATTTAAATAAACAATAATTAAAAAGAATAATTCTATTTTAAATAAAAGATAACATTTCTTATCTAAAAATACTATTAATATGAAATTATAAAATTAATTATAACTTTCATTTCAAATCTCATAAAATTATAATTTTTGCAACATTAGATTCATCTCAAAAAATACTTTGAATCAAGATCCACTTATGATATGTTTTTCCACAATTGCAAAAAATCTTATATATTTACCTATTCAGGGGATGCTTTATTTGGCATAAATGAGCTGAACTGAACTAAATTGAACTGAATTAAAGTGATTTGAATTTGAATTAAACTAAATTAACAACGATTACTAACAAAATTATGACATTTACACTTTTTACGCATGCCAATGCAAAATTTTGACCATAAATATCTCTCTAATTGCACACGAGTAAAATTATAAAAAGTTAATATAATAATTCTACACATTAAGATGAATCAAACAAAATCACACATGACTATGTTTTTCATTACGTATAACTAGCATAAGATAGTCAAAAAACAAGAATTTGAATAGTTACAAAAGTCAAAGTGTCTCTATTAAATAAAAACGGTGGGAGTATTACTTAATACGAAAGTTCCACTCGAGTTGGACATATAAAAAAACCATCTATCTAATTCAATTTAGATACAATGATACTAAAGTAAATTTAATATTAACTAAGATGCGAGACCAATTGAATTTTATCACTTTTAAGTTAATCGCGTTAATTAACTAAGAAATAATATTAATTAAATACAAGGTTCCAACCCAAACAATAGCAAACATGTCCAAATGGACCTAACCCGAACCCAATTGACCAGTTTGCTAATAAACACTTAATAAAGATTAAATTTTAAATTTTAAGACTTGAGTTAGGTCTTAGTTATAAGATATGCTTACTTAATAAATTTTATTTATTTAGTAAACATAGCATAAATAGCAACTTAATTATTCTATTAGCAGTTAGGAATACAGAATAATTAATATCTTAAATATAACATCTACTTGAGTTAAAAATAATAGTACTACTTATTCAATTCAATTAAATTTAGAAAAAAATAATGCTCAATATATTTGGGTTTTTGTTCATGTTAAGACTAATTGATTTAATCCCTTTACATTCAATATGGTTCAACAAAAAATATTAAATATCTTAAAAAATCAACTAATTGAATAACCTCTTGCGATGGAAATTGAAGAATGATAGTCTTTTGAATTTACTAAACTTAATGCAATCTTTTCGTTTTTTTAAAATATATATATATATATATATATACACACACACAAATGTTAGAAATGAAAGACAACCCTAAATTTTTTAACAAACACCTTAATCACCCAATAATAAAATAGTTTTTCTAAAGTTATAAATAGTTCATATTTCATCTCATAATTATATTATGGAAATAAAATTATTAGATAGAAATATATTAAAGTCGGCCCGAATTGAAAAATATCATAAATCATCCAAACTAATTTAAATTCAATCAAGTTTAGGTAAAATAAATGTACTAGCATGCTTGATTTTAAATTATGATACACATTAAGTTAGATTAAGTTTGATCAATTTCAAGTAATTCGGGTTACTTGAAAATACTGTATAAAAATTATAAGACATCTCCCGGGCATTGCCCGGGTTAGTAACTAGTTCTTATAATAAAATTTAGCACACATCGCGTGCATAGACAACTAAACAAGTACTCCCTCCATTTCTCAAAAATTGTTACACTTTCCTTTTTAATATGTTTCTTTAAAATTGTTACACTTCTACTTTTTCCATTTTGGAATATATATATATATATTAGGTGTTTGCACCAGGTTCACCCTTCGGGCTACATCCGGATCGAGGTTAAGTTCGGGGTGGTTAGGTTATATTCCTCTCCGAAGGGTGTTGCGGGGATTCGAACACGAGTCCGTCCTACCAAAGCCAGCCCCCATCACCACTGGACCAACACTTACTTGGTAGCATTTTGGAATAAATGGCCCACTAGTTTTTTTATTCAACTAAATGATAGTGGTATTTCACTTTTACCATTTTGTCATGCTTTTTTATTATTTTATTAATTTATTCTCTCTCTTAAACTTACTTTTCATGTCATTGTCATGATTTTCATATCCATTTTCTTAGGTATTGAATTTTTAAAAATGTAACAATTTTTAAGAAATGGAAGGATTATATAATGGGAGGTATCGCTGTACCGAGGTAAAAATGGGTATATAGAATAGGAATATAGGTCATAGCATGACTCATAATATTTGAAGAATTCAATAAACTACAATATATTGAAAGCAATGGTTCCTTTGACAAGGTGTGATATCACTACCTACCAGGCCCAACGAACGGTCCACGAAATTGCATCCTTCTCACTTGGTCTATGTGCCAATCCAAAATCAGATTAATATTTATTGATCAATCAAGAATCTCTATTGAAGAGAACTTAAAAGTAGAGGGACTTACAATGTAGACAGAAAAATATGTTCTCTTGGAAACTGTCAAGAAGCTAAACTGTTAATTAGAGTTTGTATATATAGCCTACAACTATATAGTGTCTGTTTTATGTAAACTTCTGAAAGTAACAGTATCAGTCCTGATGATGGACAGGTGTAGGGTTGATATTGGGAGGCTTGTGCAGAAATGTTACTTCGTTCCCGAACCTGCAAAAGGGGAAAACCAAACCAGAGGTTTGGGTTTGATTCCCTCTCCGATGCTTAAGTCAGTATTCAATAGATAAAATCTGGGTAGGAATTTTGACAGAGTAAGTTTAAGAGAGAGTAGTTGTCCCTTTTTACCTGATTATGAGGAACTATTTATAGTATCTATGTATAGAAAAGAGCACCCTAGAATGAAGGAATGTGATTGGTTAGGCAATGGGAGAGCGACACTTGTCATGGTCTGATTGTCCTGAGCCTTTTATCCAATCACCTTCTTCCTCTTTAGGGAATTTGGGCTGATTATTCCCTCTTTTAGGGAATAGTTGGGCCTCTTGTTTGTAGTTTTGATGACATCATTAGCTCCCCCTAACATGCTGCCAAGTGTTGATGAGGGGGTGAGCCACGTGTCACCAATTCATTGGGCAACGTGGCAATCCTTGACTGGGCCACGTGTCCTCTTTTAATATGTTACAACAGTGTCTAATATAAAAAAAGAAGTATTTACTAGTATGTTACAAGGAGTTGGATGACCTACGGTGTTAGAAGGTGCTAGCTTGCGTAATGGTGTTGATACCTTGGGAGTATTAGCTTTGATATCCCCCTCCGCTCAAGCTAAGGTTGCGCTCATGAGAAGTCATTCCTAGCTTAGACAAGAACTAAGGGCCATAAATTGACTTTGTAAGAATATCAGCTAATTGAAGATGGGAAGGAACATAAGTTAACTTCAATAAACCCTTAAACACTTTATCTCTAGTGAATTTAACATTTACCTAAACGTACTTAGTCCTCTAATGATGTACTTGATTTTTAGAAAAATGGATTGTTGATTGAGTATCATAAAAATAGAGTAATAGGCTTGCACATTAACATAACAAGTTATTCAAGCAATTCGACCAATCAAGTAAACTCCAAAGTTATGGATTCCATTCCTCTATACTTTACCTCTGAGGTGATAGAGGACTTAAAAACTATCCCTTGTTTCTTAGATTTATGGAAATATGTGATGTTGGGAAAAAAACAAGGAAACTAGTTATTGACCTCCTTGTATAAGGACAAGCAGCCTAATGTATGTGATCTAGAATAAGCCTTGAGACTCAAAGAATTAGAACTATCTAGTAGGTTAGCTTGGGAAATAGATGTAGCAACATATCTCTAGACATGATGTCAAATACTCATATGAAGAACCCTAGGCTGATGCATATATTGACTCAGAGTCTGTACAATAACACTTCAATCAAGCCTTGTATGAGTGAAAATGAGATTTCCTACCAAGGACCTATAGAAGTCTAAAAAGAAGTCACCATCATCCGCAAGCAATTTGAGATTAGAAGGTAAAGGAGTTGAAACTTTCGCAAAAAAATCCAAAGCTCTTTATTGAAATTGCTTTATGTAGGTAACAATGCCATCATCAAAGTGACTAATCTCAAGCCCTAGGTTGTAATGCAGTTGACCTATGTATCTAATACTAAACGTAGTGTTAAGATGAGCCTTGGAAGAGTCCGGATCATCTATCCCACATAGTGTCCCATTTGATGTCTCATTTTCTATTATTTTGTCCCATAACTTAAATGAAAGTTTTCGCCCTTTATTTTACTATGTAAAGTTTATTTTCTATATTTTTGTTTTTGAGGAGGCTTTACTACACTACTACAAAAAACCTCTTTGAAACCAGTCCAAAATAGCCTAAGAAACCGGATTATAACCGGTCTACATCTCATAGGTGTCGTAGGCTAAGAAACCGGTTTTGTAATCTGGTTACATATATATAATTAAGAGACCGGGGATGTCATACGTCTGGAGTCTTTGATGGGTGTAAAGAACCAAATAAAGAAAGCAAAGGAACCGAATCTGGAAGAAAACAGGTTTCCTTGCATATCATAGGGAACTGGTTTCAGAAGAGCTCCGGTTTCTTACCTCTATTTAAAAATTAAAAAAAAAGCATTCAACCACCATGGAAGATCATCGAAGAATCAACAAAAAGGCAAAGTGATAACAAAAACTTGATTACAAATTGATTTGCAACTTTTATAGCGAAGGCAGAATGTTGATGTACAAATTACAAATTGTTAACATTACATTACATTACATATATTGCAGATTCTCATATGATGCATATTACAAAAAATCTAAAACACTAGAGTTAACTAGAATTCATATACAATTATGAATGTAAAACAAATCAAAAACCTAGATCTATAAACCAAAATGAACAAAAAATCGGCTCCTAGAATGAAAATTGGTGGCCTCGCATGAGTAACAAGTTCATTGTTGTCGTCAACCCAGTTCCAGATTCGTCATCGCCTTCGATCAAATCTGGAAAGAAAATGGCGTCTGAGATCTCAAAAAGGATTCAAGCTATAAATGAAAGTATGACAAACCTAATTTAAACAAAATATACATCAACAGATATAAAAACAATAAGTATCGAAAAAATTAAAAACACAATGACTCAATGATATAAACTGAACCTGTAATTGTTTCAAAGAAAATTTAGTTCTTAATCCATTTATGAGAAATATGATCTTCTACTCTTAGAACTAGGAGACATCAAGTAGTATCCAATAATGCAACAATTCATGGTGGTAGTAACCCCATAAATATGAACATACAGGAGAAAAGACCATGATAAATTAAGAGTTGGAAGGAGCAGTTAAAATAAAATGGGAAGGTGGAGTAGTGGGAGAGAATGGCAGCTCCACGGGATTTAGGGTAAAAAGAGTCATGGGTGTAAATTAAAAAAAATATACTTTTTAAAAGGTTAACCGTGTGTGGGAGGTTTTTTTTTGTGATGTAGTGTGTGGGAGGTTTATGAGAGCCTAGGGAACCAGTTCTTCTAATACATGGTGTCCTAAAATTCTTTGGAAGACCTGTTTTCATCAAAATCCAGTTTCTTAAGTTGAGAAATCAGTTTAGTGACTAAACTGGTGTCTTATAAGTGGTGTTCTATCCTATTTTTGTAGTAGTGCTAGTAGGGAGAATGTATAAAATAAGAAAAAAAATTATTTTATTTAAGTTATGAGACAAAATAATAGAAAATGAGACACCAAATCGGACACTATGTGGGATAGATGATCCGGACTCGCCTTGGAAGCATTAAGGGCACATAGATAAGTCCCTATCAGATTAGTTTCATCAACATACACAACAACTATGCTGATGTGGTTTCCATGTATTTGATGAACAAAGATTATTATTTTGTGATTTTTTTAAAAAAAATATAATCTCATTTATAAGTATGACAGTCTATTATGGTAAGAAAAATAATTCTCTGGGCTTCCCTCGCATAGGGCCCCCACCCAGAGGCCCATTACAAGCCATACACCCCCCAACTCCCCCTCCCCCCAACAATATTGAAATTTTGCTTCCACCAAGATTTGAACCTTGGTCTCCCATGTGGGAGAAAGGAAGCTATACCAGACCCTTTGGTATTATTATTTTGTGATTGAATGTAACTCTGCAAATGTAATTAACCAAGCAACTCGGCAATCCATTGCATAGGAGCTTGTTTAATCCCCCTAGACAGATCTTCTTAATATACAAACATGGTTGAGAGGGTACGAATACTCAGAGACATTTTCATATTGACATTATCCTAATTGTTTTACTAATTAGATAATTAATCTCTTCACTAATTAACAGGGAAAAGGTATAAATCCTTGGAGTTTTCGATAATGGAAGAGAGACAACTGTAATCGTTAGTTTCTATTCAAAAAAAGAAAAACATTATGCAAAGATTGATTGGAAAATGTTTGTAACCTAAGTTTTCACGTTCTTCTAATTTGGAGAAATTTCAGTTTCACACTTTTCGATTCCGTTTCTTGTTTCTATGAAATCTAAAGTGACCTTTTATATTCAACAAATGCCCTTTAGAGGTGAATTTTTTCTTTTCTCGTTTACCATGGCCAAAACAGAAATATCGTTGTGAAAAACACATTTTAACCATCTCACCTGACCTCTTTACTAGATAAATTTCCTAATAGATAAGTCATAGATGAAGTAATTTTTTCTATACATCATAGAAAGATCTCCAGGGGAGATAAAAGTCAACTTATAGTTGAAAGTTGTGATGAATGTGGCCCTAAGCCTAGTTGTTTTAAGAGTTTCTACCGCTAGACGTTTTTTCTATAATAAGAATGCTTTAGATTGCAAATACCCTTCAATATTGGAGTATGACAATTAAAAACACCCATTAGCTTAGCCAATCCATTAAAGATTTCCAAAAGCTGTTCTGGAACAGGTCATACATAAGTTTATTTTAGTAGGAATGATTGCAAGTCCACGAGCAACACGCCATATCAAACTGCTCCAATATTTTAGCTAAAACTTGACCATTCCTCCTTCTCCATTATAGGTCGGTGAGCATCCATTATTAATATGTTCAAGCTCAATACTATTTCTTAAAAAAAAAAAACAATGGCATGTCACATCTCTATCCCTAATACTCTCCCTTCTTTCATGTTAGCAACTCTGGTCATCTTCTACTATTCAGCCGAATCAACATCAGCCACTTTCTCTGATGAAAATCCAATTAGAGTAGCATCTGACGCTCTAGTACTAGACTTCCAACCCTCTACTCTCCCAATCACCTCAGTTTCCCTCAGGTTATTTTCTTTCTACTCCTGTAACTTTTGTTTTACTTCTTTTATGTAGGTGTGATAGATGGATAATAATTAGTGTACTTGATACTAATAAGAGTTAAGTTAGTAATGTATACTATTATTATTATTATTATTGTTCGTGTAATTTATTATATATACAAGTGTTGCAAGAATGATAAAGCAGAGGACGTATATTCTTATCAAACTAGTTTAGTGATTGGAATTTGAGAACTAATAATAGCTTGTATAGCTTGCTGATAGAATTATGATATTTTAAATAGTGGTTACATGGCAAAAATGTTTATATGCATTTTTTAAAACTTTAAAAATATAATTGACAATTGACATGTAAGATATACAGTGACACCATGACATGACATGTGGCTGACTAAAGTGTGCTAAAAGCATTTAGTGATGAAGATTGTTTTCTTTTTGAACAAATGAGATAAGGGTATATGGAATATAAAAACAAAAGTTGATCGTTAAAAAAGTTATAGCCTAGTGGTGGAGTTATGGAATTTAACTTTGTAGGTCTTGGGTTCAAAGCTTATTATATTCATTTTTAAATTTAAATATTTTAAAAAGAGGTGTCATGTCTATTTGTAGTGTTGCGGCATATGTCTATTTAATTAAATCGATTAAAGTCTACATCAAAATTACAACAAATAGATAGACTCCTCATAAAAGGTTGTATCATTGATATAATAAAAGGAGAGATTTCTAATCAGCCAATGTGGTTTCGCCATAGTAAAATTATATTTTGTTTAATTTATATGCAATATTAGCTTTGGATTGTATTGTAAATGTTTTATAATTTTAATAATTTCATTTCAAAACAAATAAATGAGAAATCCTAAAATGGGAAAAGTCTTATTATTATAATATATTCATTAGTAGAATATATTAGTTATTTATGTCTAATTTTTGCTTTATCTATGTTTTCTCACTCTCTCCTCTGTTTGATATTCATGATGTATTCATTCCAAAGTACCACTATCGAAGCCATCTATCAATTTGGAGATTCAATTTCTGATACCGGCAATTATATTCGAGAAAATTCAAGTTTTGACTGTGCAAAGTTTCCATATGGGGAAACTTTCTTCCATAAGCCAACAGGCCGTTGTTCCAATGGATTTCTCATGATCGACTACTTCAGTAAGAATTCCTTTTAATCAAATTAGTTTTAATTAATTTGAAATTCATTTATTCTATTTCACATATTATCTATTGATATACTTCTTCATTTATAATGTTCTACCTAATTACTATTACTAAAAAAAACAAGGCAAAGAGGAGAGATGGTGTGTGGAAATGAGTCTCATTTGTTTATTTAAATATGAGAGAAAATGTGGTTGTGAAAAAGTTGGTAAAGTAGGGTAAAAATAAATAAACCTTTGCCATTTAGGAATTAAGGAAAAGTTGGCAAAACTATAGAAAATGGGTTTAAACGGAAAATGGGTAAAATATTATAGAATAGGTTTTTCTTACTTTGCCACATACCCGGGAACAATTTTTTCTTACTTTGCCACATATTCGGGAACAAATTTTCTTATTGTGCCACATACACGCGAACTAATAAGTAGGAATATTTGAGGATCATGTGTTGAGCTAGTCGTTTGATGTCCTCCCTCTTCTCCCTGTGAAAGGGGATTGATTCTCACCCCTTGCAAAGTTGGATCCCCATCCCCCTCCCCCACTTGTACAAGGTTTTCTTCTTACCTAACACAGTCTCATATATTAAAAATAAGTAGGAACATTTGAACTAAGCCCTGAGGAATGAGGATGCTTTCCTATTGAAAGCCCAAACAACTATCTAAGAAACAAGAATAAGGAGAGAAGGGAAAAATATATGATTGATTTAATTTTTTTTGTTTTCTTAATTAGAAGAGATTTTGTATCAACATATGATAAAAAGGAATGCGAAGCTAGATAAGGATTTTTGAATCTCTTGCATTTTCATCCATCTTTACATACTTCTTTCGTAAGTTATTATATAAACTTGGGAGTACACAACTCTATGTACTCCCAATGACACTCTACATAATTATATTGAAGAAGAGGGGCAGAATTGTAATTTGCAAACATTAACAAGACTGTGTACTCCTTTGTCGGCGATTTTACCTCCCTACCGTAAAACCCACCTCCGTCAGTGTTGCGAAAGTTTCTGGCACCGTATTGCACATAAGACGAAGTTGAAGAGGTGGTCATATATTGTCATTTGTCGATTTCTTCGAAGAAGGCGTTCGAAGTTGTCGTCTGTGAATTCAATTGTATCCATTGTTATATCTCTCAGTTGAGAGAGGAGAGGAGATAGGGAAAAGGCTGTATAGTTCCCTATAAAGTGTAGACTTAAGAGCATAGTTAACAAACACCATGGCTTTCGTCTACAACTCAATATTAAATTATTTATTCCCATTTCTCTCTCTTTAACACCAAATCTAAAACCAAACAACACCAATACTACTTTATCAAACACCAAAATAATAATACATTCTCTCCTACTTTTATTCACCTTTTTATATCTCATATTATTATTATATTTGATTTTGGATTATTTTTCATCTTTGTAATAAGGATTGAAGTTTTATTTTTTTTTGAGAAAATAGACTAGAGAGAATAAGAGGGGAAAATAATAGATTTTTGTTTGCTCGAAAATGGGTTAATGTGGGTATCATTTTATAGAGCAAAAAACAATAAAGTTGTTGGTGTATTTATTTTATTTTTTTACTTTGTAGATTTTAATTTATAGCCGTTGCAAAATTATAATAAATACATTTTGTGCAAAATAAATCTAGACCATTGAAATAAAGAGACTGACAAATGGCGAAATCTTGGAAGTTTGGTACATGCCACATGGCATGATGCCCTTGCTTCTCCATTTTTTCAAGAATGACTTGAGGAAGTCACTCTACTTCCACGGTCTCTTTCTCTCTCAACCCTTTTCTCTCCTCTCTCATCCTATTTTATATTTTTTTATAGCTTTCTCACTCCTAACACCATAATTTTGGTGTTTGCTAACCATGGTCTAACTTAGACACTAAAAGGCCTCGAACAAAGAGATGACTTTTGGATTCTTTTTGGCGACGTGACCAAAGACTTTGAAATAATTAAGAGAAAGGCTACACATACACTCAGTGTATGTGGTCCCAACATACACTGATGATGTGTATGCCTATAATAGGTGATTTAATTTGGGTCCCAATTTTGGGGCTTTTGAATTTTCATTTGAATTCAATTCAAATTTTAAATCAGATTTGTATTTTCAATGCACAACAATCAATGCACCAAAATTTGTAACTTTCACTTTCTCTCTCCTTTCATTTTTTTTTGACAGAAGTTTTTTGGGTTTCCTTTACTCTCTTCTCTCTTCTTATTTCTTCATGTTCTTCATATGTTTTTCATTAAAAAAAAAATTACAAATTTTTTTTACGAATCTTTTTTACTGTATAATTGTTACTTCGAAGTAGAAAAAAATGGACCATTTTTTTTGTAAATTTTTGACATAATTTTTTCTGGGTTTTTTTTTTCTCTATTCTCTCTCCTAATGTTCTTCATATTCTTTATTTCAAAAAAAAAATCTGGGTTTGTTTTTCGAATCGATTTTTTTGTTTATTTATTGGGTTTGTTTTTCTCTTATTCATCTTCACCATTTTTGACACAAATTTCTGGGTTCTTCATCTTCACCATTATGAGTTAATGTGTTCTTAATCTTCAATAATCTTCACCATTTTCTACCATTTTCAATAATCTTCACCATTCAATAATTGATTAGTAACTGAATATGGACATTAGACTAGTTATAATGACAACACTATCACTACTTGATTTGTCATGGTAATAGAACAAAAAAATTAGAAATTAAAACATATTTTCTGGGTTGGGGTTCATACTTTCTGGGTTGGGGTTTTGTTTACTAATTTAATGTAAAGTGCTACTAAAAAAACAAGGAAAAAACAAAAGGGTTGGGGGGAGGAAGGGAAGGCATGTGTAGAGTAATAAGCAAAGCAAGCAAGGAAGCGTGGATTCGAACTCGAGACCTCAAAGCCAGAGAGGCACTTTCAGGGCATGCAGGTGTAACCAAGTGGACGAGATATTCAACCGTGGTATGAAGGGCATTCCTTTGCTATATCTGCTAATTAAAAACGACATCTGAAAACTATAGTACAGTATAGATTCAGGCTACAATTAAACTCGACCCTGTTACCAAAAAACTAACAAACACAAAATGATTCCAAATTCATATATTAAAAACTTATAACGATAATTGATTACTAATATATGTACATTATTTGTTTTTATTTAACATATTAATGATTGATATTGATTTCTTTGTTGATCGATCTAGTATATTCATGGTCGATATAATATATTGCCCTTAACTATCTTATAGATTGATATAGTCTACCGATAATCTTAACCATATTATATATTGATCTAATCTACCGATGGTTGATCTAATATGCTAATCTTAATTAGCGTATACATCGATCTAATACGTTGATGATTGTTCTAATGCATAGGCCTAAACTATTGATACTTTTAAATATCTTATTCACGAATCTAGTATATTGCTGATTGATCGAATTCATTGAAGTAGTTTAGGACGATAACTCATTAATCAAATAGGTCAACCATAACTAAACTTATTACTAAAGTACGTCTTTGTATCACACTAATGTTAATATCGTTGTTTTATATCAATATATAGGAGCTTATTTACTTAACATGTTTAAAATTAGCTATTACATGGTTTATTATTAATTGATTTTAGTACTAATGATATTAATACTATAAATAATATGGATAACACTAATTAGTCCTATGGAATGATAATACTAACATGAGTATTCATATTGATGGTAATAGTATTATTAGTACAACTAACATTTACAAAGTTTTGAATAATACCAATGTATATATAATATGTGAAAGTAATTCTTCGTTTCAATCTTAATAATGTAGCCGAATACTATTGGATATTTAGGCCCGATTCCTCTATTGGATACATGTGCCCGAGTTTCTAAAGAATTGATTGGTAACATAATATGGACACTGGATTAATTACAATGACAACACATTAAGTTCTTTGATAGAATGAAAAACAGGTTTTACAAATATGGGTTTTGTTAATTAATTAAAAGTCCTCGAAAGAATGTCCTCCATAATTTGGAAAGTAATTAATATCGTGGTTTTATATCAATATATTGATGATCGACCTATTACACTAATCTTAACTATTTTGTTCATTGATCTAATAATTTATCGGTAATTGAGGCATTAATGTTTGATATAATATATAGATGTTAATTATTAATTGATCTAATACATTGACTTAGTATATCGATAATTGATGTACACTAATATATTGATGATTGAAATAGATCTTAACTATTTGCTTGATCTAATATATATGTAAATTGATATAGTATATATATATATATATATATATATATATATATATATATATATATATATATATATATATATACTATCTTGTTCATTGATCTAATATTCATGTTTGATCTCATTATATGTTAATCGAATGTATCAATTGAGTGTTCGACTATAAACTGAACTGAAATCTACCTTACCCAATGGTCATTGAACCCGAATCGACCATACAAACCCGTCCTATCATTAATATTAAAGAATAAGATTGTTTTCATATTAGAATATAATGGAAAACGTTTATAACGTTAAAATAAATGATCAAATAAAGTGTCTTATATGTACCTATAATTAATATTAACGAATAAGATCACATGTATTAGTAATTCTAACGAGTAGTGGATGAATTGTTCAATGAAACAGTATTGAAAATCTAAATTTTATTATTTTAATGATTTTATTTGAACCTTTAGATTCATTTGAATTTGTTTAAACATAACGCGACATTTAATAGTAACCGGCATGCCATGAATTGTTATACCTATTTGGAATAGGGTAGAGCAATACCTATTTGGAGGCATGCCATGAATTATTATAAGACACTATAATTATTAATATACTATACAAATATTAAATCTCGATCCGTGTCACCTAAAATTGATATTATGCATGAAGAAATTTTTACAAACTAAGGAGTAACCCTTAAAATACTCTATGCTACTACAACCACTCAATAATAACGACAAAACTTAAGTTGGATGATTTAAATTAAACATTGAAGGGTTAAAATCAAAGAGCGGAGGGTCATAAAGAATAACACTTAAAATTCACATAATAGTTATTGGTTACTAATAAATATCGTGTTCTGTGAAAACATATACAAATGAAGCAAAATGTTCAAATAACGTATTTATAAACTTAAAAAATCGTTTAACCTGTTTTGCGTGCTACTAATATAATTGATTTTTGTATATACAAAAAATAAAAATTCATTAAGAAGTTTTATACAAAATAAAAAGACTAAAGTTCTACTGCAAAATAAAAAAGGGGGAAATGGGGCACTAAGCTAATAACAAAACAGGTTCAAGATTGTAACTTTATCATTTTTTAGTAACAATATACGTTAAAGTAGTAAACAAAACCTATATTATAGTTTTAAAATTATGACCACATATGCTTTTCAATATATATGAAAAAATATAGTCATGTGGGATCTTGTTAGATTCGTCTCGATGTATATTTTCATAATATATAATTTTTATAATTTTTACTTAAACGTAATTAGAGATATATTGGATTTAATACACGTCTTGGATACCGCGTCCAGTCAAAAGGTATATAGAAAAGGGGACGGATGGAGTAATTATAAGAACCCGCATTTATAGTTAAAACCTACATTTGTTATAAGTTTGTATTTTTTCTAGTAACAAAATATATTTAATTAGTAACCAAAACCTATATTATAGTTAGCAAATAACGGCTGGGAGTAATATGCATTAAATGCCTGTTTGGCGACTATAATAAAGAGTCCCGCCACTCCATGGTTTGTGGCGCCATCAGCCCAATATTCCCCCCCCCCCCCCATTTTTCCCTCTCTTTTTTTGGCTAACAATAATGTGGCAAGTTTTCATTGGAAGTGTATGTAAGGCCCACATACATCAAGTGTATGTATATCACCTCTCAATAATTCATAAGAGAAATTCAATATGTAATTCATGGCGCCATTACCACCTCCAAAGCTCCAATCTTTCTTCGCCATACACATCTCTCTTTTTCTTTTATTTGTCACCTACTCTGTCTTTTCCCAGGGGTTGGTTTGGGGTTTTTAAATGTTTTTTATGATTTTTTTCTTTCATATTTTAAGTTTGATTGATTTTTCACATACACATTTAACTAACTTATACTCATTTGACTTCATATGAAATGAGGTAGCGCATACTCATTTGACTTCATACTCATCTAGGTAGCTCATACTCATCTGAAAACTCATATCACTTGAAAAACTCATACTCATTTGGCAAACTCATACGCATTTGGCTCCATACTCATAAGGCTAACTCATAATCATTTGGCTCCATAGTCATTTGGCTAATTTATACTCAAAATTGTCAGAAAAACAAACCTTGCTAGGTGAAAGATAGCACTTTTCTGTTTAAATTATAAATACTCATTTGGCTCCATAATCGTTTATGGGCCCTACTAATATTTGGCCATAAAGAAAAGAAGAAAATGACTTTAGCCAAATATTGGTAGCGCTCACAAACGACTATAGAGCCAAATCAGTATTCCAATTAGAATGTAATTTTGAGTATGAGTTAGTCAAATTAGATAAGCAAACCTTGGTAGGTGATAGATAGAACTCAAAATTCCGTCGTGGGCCCACAAGCAACTATAGAACCAAATAATATTGGTAGGCCCAATGAACAGAATTTTGAACGGTTTCTGTTAGTTGGTATGGAAATAAAACTTAGAAATAATTGGTATTTAAATTTGAGTAGGTTTACTATAAGACGGTCTTAGGTTAAGCTTAACCTCAGACCAGCCCAATAAGCCTTAGATAAGCCCATGACGCGCGCCACATGTTAAGCAGCCCAACCAGGTTGATTTTTTAACTTTTCGACCCAAAAACCTTAACTTTTGCGTTTTTTAACTTTTCGCCCTAAAATCTTAACTTTTGCATAAAAATCCATAACTAATATCATATGTGGAATCGATACCCTTCACTCCATTAGCCCTATTAGTTATAGATTTTTATGCAAAAATTAAAGTTATAGATTGAAAAGTTAAAAAAACGCAAAAGTTAAGGTTTTAGGTTGAAAAGTTAAAAAATCAATTTTTCTGGGCTCCTTAGCGCGTGGCACGCGTAATTGGGCTTTTGATTGGCCTATTGGACTGGTCTTACATTAAGCTTAATGTAAGACCGTCTTTTATAAGACTTTGCCTTTAAACTTAGTATCATAACTAGTTGCAATTTATTTCGAAAATAAGATAAGACTTGGTACTTCTGACAAATTTTCCTTGTTTTTAATATGGATGCAGCTAAGTTCTTGAACCTGCCATTCTTAGACCCATATCTTAACAAAGATGGTAACTTTACTCATGGAGTAAACTTCGCTGTGGCTGGAGGGACTGCACTCAATGCTACTACTTTGGCCATGAAAGACATTGTATCTATCCCCACCAAAAGTTCATTACTTGTGCAACTCGATTGGTTTAAAGCTCATCTTAATTCCATTTGCTCTAATGCATCAGGTAGATAGTGTCTACTTACCCCACTCAATAGTCTCCAGCATGTCTTGCATTTAAATAACCACATGTCACCAATTTCAAAATAACCACCCCAAATTATTTTGCATTTAAATAATCACCTCTACTTATGTTCACGTTTTGAAATACCCACCTCTTAACGGAAAATCTTAACACCGTTAGTTTTAGGGCTCAACTTTTTTAACTCCCTCTAAAATTTCACTAATTATCTTACTAATCTAAAATTTGACTAGCCAAGTAATGATTAACAATTTTTAAAAAAAATTTTATTCAATTTTACAATTTTTTAAACTATATATTTTTGATATATGACACGGTAATGGACACAAATTTCGAGACAATATTTAATCTCGTTTTCAATACTCAAGACGACGTTTTTTAGAAAAACGGACACCACCGTACGCCCTTTATGGGCAAGAATTTTGAGATTCCCTACGAAACGAGTACCTACAAGTCGGCTTTTCGGGCACGTACTTCGAGACGCTTTTTTTGGACGGAATACAGAGTTTTTTCGAAAAACGGACACCGAATCATGATTAACATTTTAAAAATATTTTTTATTCAATTATACAATTTTTAAAACTATATATTTTTGATATATGACACGGTAATGGACACAAATTTCAAGACAATATTTAATCTCGTTTTTAATACTCAGGACGACGTTTTTTAAAAAAACGGACACCACGTACGCCCTTTATGGCACGGATTTTGAGATTCCCTACGAAACGAGTACCTACAAGCCGGCTTTTCGGGCACGTACTCGAGATAATTTTTTTGGATGGAACACGTTTATTCGAAAAACGGACACCGCCGTACCTACAAGCCGGTGTCCGTTTTTCGAAAAAACTTTGTATTCCGTCCGAAAAAGGCGTCTCGAAGTACGTGCCCGAAAAGCCGGCTTGTAGGTACTCGTTTCGTAGGGAATCTCAAAATTCGTGCCCATAAAGGGCATACGGTGGTGTCCGTTTTTTCGAAAAAACGTCGTCTTGAGTATTAAAAACGCGATTAAATATTATCTCGAAATTTGTGTCCATTATCGTGTCATATATCAAAAATATATAGTTTAAAAAATTGTAAAATTGAATAAAAAAAGATTTTTAAAATGTTAATCATGATTTGACCGGTCAAATTATAGATCAGTAAGGTAATTAGTGAAATTTTGGAGGGAGTTAGGATAATTTAGTAAGAATTTGGACATCACACTTAACGGCGTTAGAAAATTCCGTTAACAGGTGGGTATTTGAAAAAGTTAAGGAAATGAGAGGTGGTTATTTAAACACCAACAAAAATAGGGTGGTTATTTTGAAATAGGTGTATCGTGCAGGTGGTTATTCACAATTTTTCCTATTATATATTTCTACCTTATTTATATCATGTGGTCCATCACTAACCCCTCCCCTCTTTTTCTATCTTTTTTCATTAATTTTTTCATTAATTTCACATTAAAAAGATAATTTTTATTTTAAAAAATCCAAAACAGTATTGGTGTGTTTGTTGTTAATAATTATAATTCATTATCCAAACTTCAGTAGATCCCACTAAATTGAAAAGGAACATCATGTAATATGAGAAAACAATACTACCTCTGTTTCTTTAGTTATATTATATTGAATTTTGACATTATTTATAGTTTTCACTTTGGCCTCCTTCTTCTTTATGCGTTAGTCAAGAAATAGTCAAGTGATATCTTATTTAATTTGTCTCAGTTTGTAGTTTTTATAATTTTTACACATACATAATTGTAGATATAAAACGTTTGAAATTATGTGTTGGCAAATGTGTCATGTCCTTTGAATACAACAAAAAAACGGAGGTAGTATTACCAATAAAGAAAAAAATAGAAAGTGAAAACAAACGGAAGAATTTGAAAATGAATATAATTTAAAAAAATTAACAAAAGTGTAATAATAGATACTCCCTCCGTTCCAAAATATTATACCCATTTTTCGTTTTAGGCCGTTTCAAAAAGATATACCCATATAGAATCTTTTCTATTTATATACATTTTTTCTCCCCATTTTACCCTTCAATATCTAAACATTTACCAACCTTTTACTCATTTGTACTTTAATGGTCCCCACATTTGAATATCTCTCTCTTACTTTTCCTAATAAGGACAAAAAAAGTACATGAAAATTATTAAAATAAACATAAGATTCTCCTATGATTCTATTTGCCTTGGTTTCCCCCCATATTCCAAATGGGTATAACATTTTGGAACGGAGGGAGTATAGTATTACTATTGTTGTTATTGAGGTGGGGGGAGGGGCGGTGGTTGTTAATATTATAATACATGGTTCATATAATTAATTAGTGGAGTGGCAGTTTGTAATTAATAACTACTTCAAAATACACTCAATATTATCTAGTACTCCCTCCGTCTCATTTTGATATACCCATTTGGAATAGAATTTTTTGCCAATTACAGCCATGTAAAATACCCTATTTGTTAATTATAGCCATCATTTTTTTTCTTTGTGAATTACGGCCATGAAAGACTGATATCTAAGTAATTTGTTGCCATTTTCACTAATTACACCACTAATCCATAGTTTGACCGGTCAAATCATGTTTAATATTTTATAAATCTTTTTTTGTTTAATTTTATAATATTTTAAAAATATATGTTTTTCATATATGACATAGTAATGGGCACGTATTTCGAGACAACATTTAATTGCGTTTTTCGGACTGAAGACGACGTTTTTTTCGAAAAACGGACACTGCCGGGCGCCCTGTATGGGCCCGAATTTTCGAGAATGTCTACGAAACGAGTACCTACCGACCGGATTTTTGAGCACGTACTTCGAGACGAGTTTTTCGGACTGAACACAGCGTTTTTTTCGAAAAAGGGACATCGCCGGGTACCCACCCTTTATTGGCACGAATTTCTAGAATCCCTACGAAACGAGTACTAGTAAGCTGGATTTTCGAGCACGTAATTTGAGACGAGTTTTTCGGACTGAAAACAACATTTTTTCGAAAAACGGACACCGTCGGGCGTCCTTTATGGGCCCGAATTTTGAGAATCCCTACGAAACGAGTACCTACAGGCCGGATTTTCGAACACGTACTTCGAGACGAGTTTTTCAGACTGAACACGACGGTTTTTTTTCCGAAAAAGGGACACCGCCGTGCAACCTTTTGTAGGCACGAATTTCGAGAATCCCTACGAAACGAGTACCTACAGGCCGGGTTTTCGGACACATACTTCGTGACGGGTTTTTCATGCATTATAGGACGTACGACGGTATCCGTTTTTTGAAAAAACGTCGTGTTCAGTCCGAAAAATCCTTCTTGAATTACGTGGCTGAAAATCCGATTTGTTGGTACTCGTTTCATAGGAATTCTCGAAATTCGTGCCCACAAAAGGGTGCACGGCGGTGCCTTTTTCGGAAAAAAACGCCGTGTTCATTCTGAAAAAAATCGTCTCGAAGTACGTGCTTAAAAATCCGGCCTGTAAGTACTCGTTTCGTAGGGTTTCTCGAAATTCGTGCCCTTTAAAAGACGCCCGGCGGTGTCCGTTTTTAGGAAAAACGTCGTCTTTAGTTTGAAAAACGCGATTAAATGTGGTATCAAAATACGTGCCCATTAGTATGTAATATATGAATAACATATATTTTTAAAATATTATAAAATTAAATAAGAAAAGATTTATAAAATATTAAACATGATTCGACCGGTCAAACTATGGATTAGTGGTGTAATTAATGAAAATGGCAACAACTTACTTAGATATTAGTCTTTCATGGCCGTAATTTACAAGAAAAAAAGATGATGACTACAATTAGAAAATAGGGTATTTTACATGGCTGTAATTGACAAAAAATTCTTTGAAATATGGGGGAAAACCAAGGCAAACAGAATCATAGGAGAATCTTATGTTTATTTTAATAATTTTCAGGTACTCTTTTTGTCCTTATTGCTTTATGCTAAAAATTCGAGAGAGAAATTAATGGGAGGATTAGGAAAAGTAAGAGAGAGAGAGATTCAAAGGTGGGGACCATTAAAGTACAAATGAGTAAAATGTAGGTAAATGTTTAAATATTGAAGGATAAAATGGGGAGAAAAAATGTATATAAATGGAAAAGATTCTATATGGATATATCTTTTTGAAACGGCCTAAAACGGAAAATGGGCATATCAAAATGAGACGGATGGAGTACTTAATATTTTATGTTTCATAACTATTACACTAGATTTTACTCGTGTTAACACATGTGATGTTTATATCCAAATATTGTATATTTACTTTTAAAATATACCTTATATTAGTATAACTGAGAAGTAGTTTTGGTTCCTTCTGATGACAATTATCAATGTGTTAACTATTTTATTAAAAAAAACATTTAGAAAGACAAGCAATTAGTCCAAATTATTCTAATTTTATTTAATTATTGAAATCATTAGAAAATATTGCACAACTAATCAATATTATATTTTTTTTGGCATCTTTAGAAATTTATTATAGTCTTTTTTATTCCTTTTTTATCCACTTTATATGTTTAATTTTAGATTTTTTTTAAAAAAAATTGAGCCATAGGAATTTTATATATAATAAAAACTAGAACATGGGAAATGCGTTTCTTACTGAAAAATGAATAAAGGATTTATTTTTCAAAAGAAATTTAGCATAAGATATATTATTTATATGTAATTGATATTTATTGAGATACATTATGGATATGTTATTGAGAGATGACAATAGCAATGTGGATGAGATAATGTAACTATGGTAAAAGTTATTGGTTTATGAAACTTCTTAATTCTAATTGGTAAGTTTACGGTGTAGTCTTACAGTTTTTATGAATTATTTTATTTAGGCAATAGTTCATCGGGATTGAGTATTGATGTTTTGCTAAGAAACTCATAATACTTTGCAATTATGAAACTTGATTTTTACAAAACATTGCACGACTGATCAATATTATTATCTTTGTTCGCATCTTTGGAAATTTACTTTAGCTTTTTTTATTCCTTTTTTATTGACTTTAAATATTTAATTTTAGAAATTAATTTTTCAAAAGCAAAACATTCGAGTTATATACATAAAGAAACTAAAATATGGGAAATGCGTGTATTTTTCTTGAATAAAACTAAACGTGGGATTTCTTTTCCAAAAAAGATAACATAGGATTTATATGTAATTGATATTTATTGAGATGCATCATGGATATACTATTGAGATATGACTATAGAAATGTGAATGTGATAATGTAACTATGGTGAAGTTTTTTGGTTTATGGAACCTTTCCAATTATAGTTCGTAAGTTTATTAGGGTGGAGTCTTATATTTTTATGAAATAAACTCCCTTTGTAACTCCGTCTCAATTTGATGTTCCCATTTTCTTTTTTGGATGTTTTAAAATTTTTTTCCCACTTTGAGTCTTTTCTAGTTTAAGAATATTTATTTCCCCATCTTACCCTTTAACAACCAATTATTTCCTACACTTTTTTACTTTTTGTCTTGCACATGGCCACTATAGAATATTTTATTTCCCAATCACCCACTTTTCTTTCTCTCTCTTACTTTTTCAAAACCAAAAAGATACTAAAGTACACTTTATACAATATAAAATTAAAAAAATTCTCATCCACCTCAATTTGAATTGATTTTCCCCCATATTCCAAATGAGAACATCAAATTGAGATGGAGGGAGTATTACTTAAACAAGAGTTCACCAGAATTGAGTATTGGTGTTTTGTTAGAGCATCATAATACTTTGCAATTATGTTATAGGTTAGGATATGATATGTTCTTGATTGTTTCATCAAATTTGACTCCAGTTTTTTAATGTAAAATTTACTTTATTCTTAATTTGGGAAATTCTAAGTCCCACCTTACCTCCATACAAGTTGCAAAATAACTTACCCTACCTTTTTTTTAAACTCAAACCCCATATAAGAGACTCTCTTCATCTTCAGCTTGTATTTTAAAAGACTGTGTACTTTTAAATTAAAATTAGACAACGGTCCAAACTCAATATCAAGAAGATAACAAATCATATTTTTTGAAAATAATGACTAGTTTAATCCATCTTGTAACCTGTTTAATACATTCCGTGACTTGTTTAGTTTATTCAATAATAACAATGTTTATTCATTGAGTGGCTACTTTAATCCATTTAGTGACTAGTTCAGTTCATTCAGTAAGTCTAATGATCTTGTTTGTTATAGTTCGAGACTAAAAGTAAAATAAAGAGAGGAGAAAAGAAGGAATATTTACGTTGTTGCGAAATGTGTAGAAATAATGTTGGGTTAGAGTGAGATTGAAATCGGAATAAGTATGTTGATAGAATGTGGGCTTAGATTGGTCAATTTTAAGTTAAAACTAGACCATCTCTTTTAATAATTTGTGTTTCATTTTTTTCTTATGCAAACCCCATATGGAACACTCTCCCTTTAACCAACTCCTATATCCAGATGATAATTCATTTCTTTTACAGCTCTCGATAGTAATTCCTTCCTAGAAAAATAAGAATCTAATACTCCGAAAAACAGATATCAATGGTGTTTTAAAAGCCAAATCCCTCCCAGATTCCTTTTTCATCACTAATTCAAATTGCAGGCTGGCAGCTTCACCATCCATTATATTTTCTCGATTTGCCTTTTAATTTAGACACTGAATTCTCTCTTTTATAATTGTAGAGTGCAAGCAAAAATTGGCAAAGTCACTTATCATGATGGGTGAAATCGGAGGAAATGACTATAATTTCGCATTTTTCCAAGGAAAATCACTATCTGAAATTTATAAAATGGTACCTGAAGTTGTTCAAGTTATAAAAACAGCCACAAAGGTAATAATGCTCTCAACCTTTTAGAATATCACTACATGATCCTACATGGCAATACTTCATTTGTTCTATAATTCTTGCAAACTTGTAATTTCACGTTTTCAATACACTACTTTGATAACTGGAATCTGTTATAATTCCTCCGTTTCTTTTTAATTGCAACAAACCCAAGTGGGTGAACTCCTAGGCAAAATTTTGGTGAAAGGGATGAGAGAAAGTGGGGCATGTGATAAGGAGAGAGATAGAAAGAAATAACTTGTATAAAAAGAAAGAAAATATTTGTTGCAATTAATTTGATATTTCCATTTTTGACAATTGTTGCAATTAAAAAGAAACGGAGGAAGTATGTAATATTAGTAAAATAATGAAAATTTGATATTTAAAAAATTCACAGTTAGATGAATACAACAAGATTTCACATGATCATGGTTTGTAAAACTAATTATTCTCTCCATATATAATAGTTAAACTTTGTAGCCAAAGTTTGTAAAATTTGACAAATAAATTGCAAGTGCTACAAAATATGGAGCATAACAAGTTTACTCATTGCTAACAAAGGGTAGATGCTACACCAGTAAGTAGGATGATCATGGTACTCACGCTACAAAGCGCGATTTAAAAGAATGTGGTGCACGGACTGTCCATTAGAAACCTTTAAATGAACATCAGTTCAAATTCAAAAAGTAAATGTCCTTAACGATATTTAAGATGTTCATTTATCTTATGTTATTATCACTCATATATTCAAGATGTTCATTTACGAATATCAAACGTACATAAAAAAATCAACTTAATTTATATCAAAAATCACTTTTACTCACCATTTTCATTCAAAAGAATTTCAAATTCCATTTTTTTGTCAAAAAGGCGGTAATGTAGAATTAACATTTGTAGCATTTAAATGAACGTCGTCAATCCATTAGAAGAATTTAAATGAACATTAGAAGCATTTAAATGAACATTAGTTCAAATTCAAAGAGTAGAAGTGATTTTTGAATTGGTGTTTCTTTAAATCCTTATAATGTTCATCCATATTCTCGCCTTTTTTGGCAAAAAATATATATTGAATTTTTTTGAATGAAAATGGTAAGTACAAATGAATTTTTGAGAAAAATTAAGTTGATTTTCTAATATACATTTGATATTCGTAAATTAACATATTTAGTATTGTGAATGAACAATAACGTAAGATAAATGAACATTTTAGATATTGGTGGAGACAATTACTTTTTGAATTTGAACTGATTTACATTTAAAGGAATGAACATTAGAATCATTTAAATGGACATCAATTCAAATTCTAGAAGTGATTTTTGAATAGATTTTCATTTAAATCTTTCTAATGTTCATTCCACATTCCTGCCTTTTTGGCAAAATTTTGAATTTGAATTTTTTTGAATGAAAATGGTGAGTACAATTGAAGTTGATTTTCTAATATACATTTGACATTCATAAATGAACATATTTAATATCGTGAATGAATAATAAGATAAGATAAATGAACATCTTAAATATTGGTAGGGATACTTACTTTTTGAATTTGAATTGATGTACATTTAAATGCTTGAAATGTAGACTACGTGCACCGCATTCATTTAATTCGCGCGTTTTGTTTGAAAAGGGTTGTGTTTTTAGCGTGAGCATCATGCTCGTCCTGCTCACAAGTGTAGGATCTAATTTTCTCATTGCTAAAGGCTTAATATAGGTAAGGTACTAAACATGTTGAGTTTTGTTATTTATGCAGGAAGCTATTAATCTTGGTGCCACTCGAATAGTTATCCCAGGGAACTATCCCATTGGTTGCATGGCAATTTATCTTGAAACGTTTAAAACTAATGATTCAAGATTGTATGACGAACTCCAATGTTTGAAAAGTTTGAACAATTTTGCCAAATTCCATAACAAAAAAATACAAGAAACTATAGCAGAAATTCAAAGGGATCATCCAGATGTTTCCGTTGTATATGCAGACTATTATCTAGCTTTGATCAAAATTCTCCGGAATGCTACTTCCCTCGGTTAGTATGATCACCTTATACTCTAAGTTTAAGTACTCTCTTTTCTTCAAAGTGGTTAACATTTACGAGATGATTATTGGTTGACATAAACAATGTAAGAAGTGATATTTCCTACAACTTTTTGGTTGACGTAAAAAGAAGTTCTAGTTTTCAGAAAATGGATATACGAACTAACTTACCTAATCTTCCTAGGTAGTTGAATTTTACAAGGGATTACTCAGCCAAACAACTTCTTAACGCTTTCAAAGGAATAAAAAATGATTATCATTGAAATTTTGGACGACTTGTATTTCTAATTTTCGACGAGTCTCACAATAATCTTAATTTTTTTTTTGTTTTCCTTTTATAATTTTGTTCACGTGCTCTTTTTCTCTCTCCTATCAGGTTATCACGTTGTTGCACTTTTATGATATACCTCTTATCATTTCTTACAGTAAAAGGGACTTAGAATATATATGTATAAATATGATTAACAAAAAGAACTGTAATGCAGGGTTTGATAAGGACACAATGCAAACGGCATGTTGTGGTAAAGGAGTTGTTTGTGAAGATCCTTACAAACGCGTGAATTGGGATAATATACATTTAACGCAACATGTTTATCATATTATGGCAAAATTTTTAATCAATCGTATTAATATTCTTGGCTCTTGTACAACTTAATTTATTATCTTGTCTCTTTCTAGTAAATTCTCAAGTTCGCAATTGTATAGCATATACATAGTTGGGAGTCTTGGGACTAAGTTCGTCCAAAAGTAATTTTTATTGTAAATTATTTTTAGCTGTATCCATATAAGTGGGTGTATATATATTGATGCATATTATTTAACTTAGTGGTTGATATAAATACAAAACAATACTTCTTACTCTTACTGATCGACCTTCTTTAGATTGAGCTGATCGAATCAAAATTAAATGGAATTGGATTAGTCTAAACTGAACTTATATTATATGAATTGAGTCATATTAATAATAAAAAGTAGAATAATATAAGCATCAACAACAATAATAATATGACAACAAGACTCATGTAACTATGTAAGTATTGTTATTACATTAATAAATTTAATCAATTAAAGTTTTTTACTAACGTTAATAAAGTTAAAATTTACGGTTTTTATATTGTAGATTGGTTCACACAATTCACTGGTGGCTCTTATTATCAAATATGCCTATAGATATGGCACCGTATGACGCAATTAGGTTTGGCAAACAAGAGAAAAGCAATCACATAACATATGATTCTTCTTGTTGACTTGAAGATGATAGTATTTGAAACTTAAATCATACTCAACATTGTGCAATAAGAGAGAAGTATTATTGCTTGAACATAGCTTCTCTCATAGATAATAGAGAAGATAGTTTATTACTCCCTCCGTTTCTAAAAGATTGTTACACTTTGACATTTTATACTATTCACATATTTCACTTTGACTATTATTCGTGACTTATACATAAGAAAAAATATAGTCATGTGAGATCTTGTTAGATTCCTCTTGATGAGTAGTATATTAACATCAAAATTTTATAATATTAACAAGTACATAATTAGAAATATAAATGCTTAAAGTTCTGCATTGGCATGCTTGAAAAGTACAAGTTTAACAATTTTTGAGAAACGGAGGGAGTACATTTGAGAAACTGTTTCATTGGATCAAATGAATCCAATGGATACAACTGATATTTATAGTTATCAACTAGTATTTAACTAAGGCTATGTAAAGACCACCTAACTTTTGATTGCTAAACCTTAACTTTTAATTACAAAATCTTAACTTTTGAAACAAATCTTAACTTTTCATTGATAACACGTAACTTTTGATTACAAAACCTTAACTTTTGATTGTTAAACCGTAACTCATAATTACAAAATCTTAACTTTTGGGCTTTATACTGGGTTTACAATAAATTTAATGTAGACCCGGTCTATATTAGACTTGTTGTATATAAAACTATTAAGTATAGTTAAGCCAACAAGGCATAATGGAAGGGGACATGAAAGTAGAGTAGCTTGCATTAGTTATATGGGCAGCTGTAGCTGTAACTCTTAGTTTGCTTGAACATCATAATCACCAATACCCTCCTCAAGCTACGCAGGGGCAAGCTCATGCCCAGCTTGGATAGAAGAGAGTTAAACTGAGATGATGGAAGAATTTTAGTGAAGAGATCTGTCAGCTGTTGTGTAGTAGCAGGCAAGTAGGAAACCTAAAGCAAACCTTTCATAACTTTTTCTCTTGTGAAATGGCAATCTATATCATTGTGCTTTATTCTCTCATGAAATATAGGATTCTTGGTAATGTGTAAAGCACTTCGATTGTCACAATAAAGTGTGACAGGTTTAAGCTGGTGAATCCCCATCTCTTCGAACAGTCTCACTAAATCAAGTTACTACAGCAACAACATTTTCCATGGCCCTATACTCAACTGATAAGAGGTGATCCTAATAAAAGAACATAGCCTGTAATAGACCTTCTGGAATCTGGACATGCACCCTGACAGACTAAAGTCGTATCAGCTAATCAAAGATAGATCCTAAGTCCTCTAACAATGGTAGTCAAGGGAAGTAGGGTCGAATCCACAGAGAGACAACGTTTCTAAGTTAATATCCAGCTAAACAACTACTTCAAACAAGATCAGGGAAAAATCAGTTGAACTACTAATTAAACACTAGAAAGCAATATAAAGAGAGATTTTAATCTATGAAATAAAGGTCTAGGGAATCAGTTCGGTCCACCATGCTTATACCAATCAAAGGATTAAACAACTATCAGAACCTAGGTCAAGATTCAAGTGATTAGAGCACGTGTCAAGCTATGGTTAAGTCTCAACGCCCATAATTCAACATACGCCGCATATTCACTAACGTAATCATAATTACTGATGTGTACTAGGCCTCTAAAAGTAGGACGGATCTGTGCAAACAATTATTAAACTCAAGCAATCAATGAAACTGCGCAACAACATAAATTACTCAAAAAGAACAAATCACACCATAACCAATCTAAACAAGCCCCTGAAACTATTAGCAATGCAAAAGTAATTCATGGTATAAACATGGCTTTCCTCCCCTAAATCCCTAGAAATTATACTACTCAGACATAATGGAATCAACAATAATAAAATCATTATTGATCTTGACTTTGACTACCCAGGCTCAGCGGGGCTCAAGGATCAAGCGAAAGAACGCCTCTATCACAGCAAATGCTACAAGTCATCGAAAATCAGACAAGTACGAAGTCAAAGTCAAGATCAATCCATTAAAGAGGAGCTAACACACAAAAACAGACTGGATAATCATATGAATCCAATAGGCTACAAAGAGGCCTCACAGTCTAACCAATTCAGGCATGCAGCATAATGTAGCGTATAATAATCAAAACTCGCTCGAAATCATAGCAATCTGATAGGCTAAAGTCGTATCACCTAATCAAAGATAATCCTAAGTCCTCTAACAATGATAGTCAAGGGAAGTAGGGTCGAATCCACAGAGAGACAGTGTTTCTAAGTTAATATTCAGCTAAACATCTACTTCAGACAAGATCAAATAGA
This sequence comes from Patellifolia procumbens, assembly GCA_947645195.1. Taxonomy (NCBI): domain Eukaryota; kingdom Viridiplantae; phylum Streptophyta; class Magnoliopsida; order Caryophyllales; family Amaranthaceae; genus Patellifolia; species Patellifolia procumbens. The sequence continues at coordinate 819,849 of CANSGD010000791.1, forward strand.
CATCAGCTGAACTACTATTTAGACTAAAGTAAGCAATATAAAGATGAGAATTAAACTATGAATTAACGGTCTAGGGAATTAGTTCGGTCCACCATGCTTATACTAATCAGAAAGGTCAAACTACTATCAGAACCTAGGTCAAGAATCAATAGATTAGAGCAACCTGTTAAGCTATGGTTAAGTCTTAACGTTCATAGTTCAACATATGCCGCTTGTTCACTAACATAATCAGAATTATTGATGTGTACTAGGGCCTCTGAAAGTAAGACGGATCTGTGCAAACAATTATTAACCACAAGCAATCAATAAAACTGCGCAATAACATTAATTACTCGTTAAGAACAAATCACACCATAATCAATCTAATCAAAACCTAGAAACTAATAGCAATTCAAAAGTAATTTATGGTATAAATATGACTTTCCTCCCGAAAACCCTAGAAATAAGACTACTCACTCATAATTGAATTAACAATATCAAATCTAATACAAAAATCTAAACTTTGCATCATGAACTAATTAAATAATCACACTAACAAAGAAAAGATTAAATAAAGAGATTAAAAGAGAAGAACAATACCGAATGACGGAAAGCAATAACTTTAATTGAAAATAATCCGAGGTTTGGTCTCCTCCAAAACTAATCTAAAGTGTTTACTATAAGAAAGCAATTAAAACTAAACTATTGAAAGCTGAAAATAAAGTATCTCACAAAATAAAAGAAGCTAAATATTTATACTAAACTCTAAAATAGATAGGAGAAGGATTACAATTTAGGCCTAAAACGAAGCCTTCGGGTAGGGGCCCGATCAGGCTAAAGTCCGCCCGATCGAGTGAAAACTGGCAAAACTGGCAAAACTGGCGAAGGTCGTATCTCCTAAACCAGAAGTCCGATTGGGGTGTGTGACCTATCATTGGAAATCTCTTGAAGTCTAGAATCCAACTCAATTAGAATTTCTTGATTATCAATTTTCTATCAACAGTTATGATGAAAATAGTGAACGTGTGTCAGTTTTGGCACTTCTTTTACTAACTCAATGATTCATTCCAACTCAAAATTGTCCCGAACGGATGCATAGTGATCCTTTTGCAAGCTACCTTCATCCTCAATTATTAATAGGCTTTATTTTATATAATCATAATCAATTTGCATCCAAATAACCTGAAAATCATCGAAACACACAAACGGGGAGTAGTAGAGCACAACTTGTGTAAATTCATGTCATTATGCACCTAAATGCTCTAAAAGGAGTTCTAAATGCAATATAAATGTGATACATCACAATCAAACATAAAATCATAGCAATAAAACATCAAATCATAGCCTCAAGATCACAAATGCCCAACTATCCAAAAAATAGAGTCAAATCATTTTCAATAATAGCACAACAAGGGGCACATGGAGGCAACTAAACCAGTTATATAAACCATTTTTTTTTTGATTTTTTCAATATTTTTCGAGAGCAATAAATTTATCCTAAAAAGTAGTAAAAGAGATAGAGAATACAAACAAAAATCCTCCCCCAAACTGAACTTGGCAGTGTCCTCAACTGCCAAAATGTGAACAAAGGACGATGCTAAGAGGAAAAACAACGTTAGTGCTCTCTCACTCTAAAAAAATCAGAAAAATGAAAAGAAAAAGAAAAATAATAAGGGGGAATTACAAGTTACCTCTAGCACAACGCTGGTTTATAAAGGCCTCGTATGACTATAATACCTCGATGTGTCAAAATGGAGGGGCTTGGCAGTGAGTGCCACCCTTATCAAACATCCCCCTTCTCCAAATGTTCTTCATAATACCTCCAGATTGTGAGGCAACCTTAGGTGCATTTTGAACCTTCTCTACACCCACCTCATCCAAAATCTCAGCCCTGCAACAAGATTGTTCAAGCATAGGTGCCTTAACAACATTGGTTAGTTTAAAAATCACTTTTTTATCACCAACACTCAGTGTTAAAGACCCAGACTTAACATCAATGACAGCACCAACTACACAAAAACGGTCTACCTAGAATAATGGGAATCTGGGCATCCTCATCCATATCAAGTACCACAAAATCAACAGGAATGTAGAATTTTCCGACCCTAACAGGAACGTCCTCTAAAACACCTAGGGAGTATTTTATATAATGACCAGCCATTTGTAAAGTGATTTGTGTGCATTTAAGTGCTCCCATGTTCAGTTTCTTATAAACAGATAAAGGCATAACAGAAACAGAAGCACCTAAATCACACAAAGCTTTATCAATAAAAATTGGTTCAAGATGGCAGGGAATAGAAAACTACTAGGATCTTTCAACTTAGGTGGGGTTTTATTCTGAATAAAAGCACTACACTCTTCAGTAAGAGCGACACGTTCTACCCCACCAAAGTCTCTTTTCTTAGTGATCATGTCTTTTAGGAATTTGGCATACACAGGGATTTGGGTAATTAAATCAGTGAATGGAATCATTACCTCAAGGTTCTTGACCATAACCAAGAACTTACCAAATTGCTGATCGACCTTTGATTGCTGCATCCTGTGAGGAAAAGGTAGCCTTGGTGTAAAAGGCGCTTCAGAAACCTTCTCCTTTTTCTTCCATGTCTGTTCAACTTCCTCAGATAGTTCGACCTCAGACGTCGAACTCTTCCCTTTTCCTTTCTCTACCACCTTCTTCCCCTTAGTCTGGGAAGCATCATCAGTGGGCAATGGAGGGGCGTCATAAGAAACAGCACTACGAAGAGTAATGACATTCACGTGCTCCCTCTGAATGGGTTGCCCAGACAATTGCCTCTAAGCATTGTTTTCTCCCAATTTGGCAATCTAGGTCTCGAGAAGTTTAATGTGCTTCTCTTGGGCTCTTTGTGCCTCCTCAGTAGCTCTCTACATAGCCAGTAAATTCTTCTCTTGAGCTCTTTGTGCCCTCATTAGTCTTTTGCATGGCTAACATCAGCTTCATTAATTCAGACTGGTAGGCTCTTGTGGGGTTATTTGTGAGGTGGGGTTTGAAAATTTTGTGGAGATTGGAAGTTATTAGGGTGATGGAAAATTTGTGGTTGGGGTCTCTGAAAACCAGGGGGTTTTGGTAGAATGAAGGTTTACAATGATTTTGTGGAGGTGGGGGTTGAAAGTTTTGTTGATTTTGGTAGGCATGTGGAGGGGAGAAGTTTTGTGGTCTCTTTTGGAAGGCATTTGTCTGCTCCATCTGATGTTGACTGAACTTACAGTCATGCCCAAAATGACCCTGAACACCGCATACCTCGCAGTAAGATGAGGTAATGGGTGTTACAGCAGACATAACATTTATACTCAAAGGAGGGGGTGTCGAGGTAGAGGATCTCAAGGTGTCAATCTTCTGTTTCAGCTTCGCCATTTGCGAAGTAAGTAATGCAAGAGCGTCTACCTCCAATACCTTCTTTGTGAGGCTTCGGGAAGTGGAATGATCATTGGCTGTAAGGTTTGACAGGAAATCATATTCCTTATATATAAAAACGCCTCCTGCAGACGAGTCAACAATACTCCTCGTCTGAGGCTGCAGACCATTGTAAAATGTCTACGTCAAGAACCATTTGTCCATGTTGTGATGTGGACATTCTCTCTGCAAGTCTCTAAACCTAGCCCACGCTTCCCGAAGTGTTTCATCAGGCCCTTTGAAAAACGTGGCTAGTTTGTTTCTGATTTCTGTTGTCTTTGTAGGTGGATAATACTCTTTCAGGAACGTAACAAAAATCTCCGACCATTCAGACACTTTAATGTCATTGAACTACTTTTCTGAGCTCTGTCTCGGAGTGAAAACTCGAATAACATGACCTTCAATTGCTCATGTGTGACTCCTTGATGCTTTACAGTTCGGCAGACTTGTTGAAATATATGCAAATGATTGGTCGGATCTTCAGTGGGATACCCACCAAACTGATTTTACTGAACCATGTTGATGAGTCCATGCTTAATCTCGAAGTTGTTAGCGGCGATGGTGGGCATTGGTGGGCCAGTAGGAATGCCGATAGGATTGGGCACCCCATATGAATTCAACGATTTGGCCATAACTGAACTCGAAGTGTCTGCTTCAAAGGTGTTCAGCTGAACAGACTGCTTTTCTCTCTGAAATTTCTTTCAAAACTGCCTGATTGTCCTTGTAAGATTGGGATCCGTTAGGATGGGGGAACCATTTCTTTGTGACCTGGGCATACAAAAGAAATAAAAAGAATCAGTAAAACGTACCTCGATTGGAACAATGAAGTTCCAATGAGGCACAGAGAAGTAAACCAAATAACCAAACAAAAACTTAGAAAACTATCCATCTCCCCGGCAACGGCGCCAAAAATTTGCCAGGCTAAAGTCGTATCAGCTAATCAAAGATAAATCCTAAGTCCTCTAATAATGGTAGTCAAGGGAAGTAGGGTCGAATCCACAGAGAGACAACGTTTCTAAGTTAATATCCAGCTATACAGCTATTTCAGACAAGATCAGGAAAGAATCAGCTGAACTACTAATTAAACAATAGAAAATAAGATAAAGAGAGATTTTAATCTATGAAATAAAGGTCTAGGGAATTAGTTCGATCCACCATGCTTATACCAATCAAAGGATCAAACAACTATCAAAACCTAGGTTAAGAGTTGATATCACGTATTTATATAGAGTTTTCCCCCTTATTTACAAGCTAATTTGTGCGTCATTGGAGCTCTTGGGAGCTATTTTGTGCTAACTATCGTATGTAGTTGTGGTTTCGTGTTTTAGTATTGAATTGCAGGTTTTATGGAGTTTTCTCCTTATTCCCGAGCCTTTTGGAAGCAACCACGACTTTACGAGATGTTACGAGGCACGTAGGATGGCTCACGAGCTTTATGGATAATTTAGGAGGTCCCAAGACCCCTAAACGTGAAGATTAGAGAGCCAAAGAGTCAAAAGGGAGGTTTCCGTACTCTAATCGGGCAAAAATGGCCCGATCGGGCGAAGAAATATTGATCGGGTATAGATGTTGCGGACCCGATTGGGCAAGGCATGCCGGATCCGATCGGGCGAGCACACATGTGCCCAGACCCGATCGGGCATCCACCGCCCGACCCGATCGGGTCGAATGCTGCTACGTCTCCTTTTGCTGCTGCTTTCGAGGGGAACACGCTGGCCCATTTTGCTCCCAGGCCCGATCGGGTGGCAGCCTCGAGCCCGATCGGGTGGGCCGTTTTTCTTGGCTTATGCGCTGTGTTGCCACGCTGGGCGAGGAGAAGCAAAGTTTGGTTGATTTTATGCTTGGCCCGATCGGGTGGATGCCTCGGGCCCGATCGGGTCTGGCGCTCTTTGTCGCGGATTTCGACTTTTGTTTCCTATTTTAATTAGTCTTGAAGGGGTATTATAAATACCTTTTCTTCATTATTTTAGAGACATCTTTTATTCATCTTTCATTAGCTTTAGACTAGTTTTATTCTTCATTGTTCTTAGTTCAATTCAAACACATTAGATTAATTTAGAGGTGATCAAACCTACTTCGATTTCAATAAAGTTCCTGCTTTCCGTTAATTGGTATTCTTTCTTACCCTAATCTCTTTTATTATTCTCAATTGCTTAGTTTATTTATTTAATCGTTCATGATGCAATTGTTAGGGTTTCATATTAGTTTTGTCGTTGTTAATTTGATCATGTCTGAGTAGTCTCTTTCTAGGGTGTTAGATAGGAAAGCCATGTTTATACCATGATTGTGATTTAGACTCTTATCGATTTCTAGGGCTTGATTAGGGTGATTGTGATGTGATTTGTTCTTTATTGAGTAATTAACGTTATTGCGCAGTTTCGTTGGTTGCTTGTGGTTAATAGTTGTTTGCACAGATCCGTCTTACGACTAGAGGCCTAGGACACGTCAGTAGTTCTGATTACGTTAGTGAACATGCGGCGTATGTTGAACTATGAGCGTTGAGTCTTAACCATAGCTCAACATAGGCTCTAATCCCCCGACTCTTGACTTAGGTTTTGATAGTTGTTGACCTTGTTTGATTGGTATAAGCATGGTGGACCGACCTAATACCCTAGACTTTTAGTCCATAGTTAATCCTTTGTTTAATTCGTCTTTCTTAGCTTAATCATTAGTTTAATTAATTTCTTCCTGATTTACTCTGGAGTAGCTGAATTGGTTGAATATTGATTTAGAAACTCTGTCTCCCTGTGGATTCGACCATGCTTCCACTGACTACCTTAGTTAGAGGACCGTATGTTTATCTTTGATTAGGTGATACGACTAAAACCTTTCAAGAGTCGAGTGATTAGAGCACGTGTCAAGCTATGGTTAAGTCTCAACGCCCATAATTCAACATACGCCGCATATTCACTAACGTAATCAGAATTACTGATGTGTACTAGGCCTCTAAAAGTAGGACGGATATGTGCAAACAATTATTAACCTCAAGCAATGAATGAAACTGTGCAATAACATTAATTACTCAATAAGAACAAAATACACCATAACCAATCTAAACAAGCCCTAGAAACTAATAGCAATTCAAAAGTAATTCATGCTATAAACATGGATTTCCTCCCCTAAATCCCTAGAAATTAGACTACTCAGACATAATCGAATCAATATATGAAACCCTAACAATTGCACCATGAATTGAATGAAATATTAAACTAAGCAATCAAAAAATAATTAAAGAGATTAGAAGAAAAACAATACCGAATGACGGAAAGCAATAGCCTTTACTGAAAGGAATCCAAGGTTCAATCACCTCTTGAACTAATCTAAGATGTTTAAACTAAAAGAAATTCTAAACTAAAAATATTGAATGCTAAATTAATCATCCAAGTGTTTTATCTCCTAAAAACAATTTAGGCCCTGTTCAGTTCACCTTACAATAATAATATTCAGTAAAAATAAGTTCAGTTCAGTAAAAATAAGTTCAGTTCAGCAAAAATAAGTTCAGTTCAGTAAAAATAAGTTCAGTTCAGTAAAAATAAGTTCAGTTCAGCAAAAATAAGTTCAGTTCAGTAAAAATAAGTTCAGTTCAGTAAAAATCAGTAGAGCAAAGAAGAAAAAACAACATGAATCAGTAAAAATAAGTTCAGTTCAGCAAAAATAAGTTCAGTTCAGTAAAAATAAGTTCAGTTCAGTAAAAATAAGTTCAGTTCAGCAAAAATAAGTTCAGTTTAGTAAAAATAAGTTCAGTTCAGTAAAAATAAGTTGAACTGAACAGGGCCTTAATATAATCTTCATGAGTGGAAAGAAATAAAACGTCAGCTCATAATAAAATGGCCTAACTAAAACTAAAAGGAAGCTCCCACTAATCAACCTTTGCTATTTATTGAGAATCTGCCATCCTCTTAGCAAACGGAAATTAAATGAAAGGTTGGGCCGCGTGAAATTTGGGCCAGCAAATTACTCCTCCGCAACACGCAACTTAGCAACAATCTTGAAGCATTTGGGCCAACCGACTGGATCAAGCATAGGCTACCCGATCGGGCCGTGTGCAAGAAGCGCCCAGCAGCTCTCCCTTCCTTTGTAACGCAGCAGCAACAGATCAGGAAACTTAGGCCTGCCCGATCGGGTTGGTGCAATAAGCCAGCGCGTTTTTTTCTCCTTGGACGCATGGTCTCTGTTAAGGTTTTATTTTAATACCGCAAGTGAACGGTGTCATAGCACTAACGGATCGAACACAGGGAGGTGCAAGATCAAACACTAGTTGACTCTAGACTATTAAATAGCTACACAATTCTATATCGATGGTAAGATCTATCAAACTAATTTCTAAACCAATAAGAAGGATAACAATAACGATGATAAGAAAGTACTAAGATTGAGCATCACCACTAACATGAATTGATCAGACACAACTTACATTCCAAGTTATTGAATCGAAGCTTAGGAGAAATGACATTCTTTCGAAATGGACTACCTTAAGACCACTTTCGTGACTACAAAAGGCCTAACTAATATGCATGTTTCTTATTTTCATGGCTAACATTCAAATTTAGAAGCATTAGAAACCAATATCAAATGAAATTCTCAATCTCAATTCTCACTATTTTCATGTGAGAATCTCGATCAATGACAAGCCAAAATATATTGAATCCCAAATTTCGTTGGCGAATTCAATTGATGAGATAACAAAAATGATACAAAGAATTCCTAATTTCAATTCCAATCTCATTGATAATAAAAACTAGGTTTAACAATGATGCAATTTGATAATGAAAACAAGCTTGTCAAACCCTAATCATATGATTCAATAACATGAAATTAAGAGAATAAATTAATCAATCCATGCTAGGGCTTAACTCAATCTTAGAAATAAGACTATTCAGTAATCATGGCAATAAGAACTATAAACATAATTGAAGACATTTTGAGAAATAGAAAAAGAGAATAGAGAAATCAAACTTGAATTAATGAGTACTTGAATTAAACTTCACAAATCTGATGTATTCGATCTTCAGAACTAATCAAAAGCAATCTAATTAGGGCTAAACTAAGAGTTCTAATAATAAAAGAGTGAATCCCTATTCAATAAAACTTCTGGGTATGAATACTAGTCACTAAAATAAACTAAAATCCGAAACCGATAGAAATAACGCCTCGAATACACCGCGGTTCAACTTGCTGGCCGCTATCAGTGGTGCTGACTGCAACTAGTGGTGGACGTTGGCCGCGAGTCGCGGTCCTGACCATGATCAATGGTTAACTCTCGGCAAAAATCAGCAAACAGTGATGCATGCCGCGAGCAGGGGTGTGTCTGGGACGTTCTTCTCAACTGAAAATTCTGAAGAAGGCAATCAATAAGCATCTGGGCTATCATATGAGACTTGTAGGCTCCCAATGCAACTCAAAGAGCATCAAAAGCATCCCAAAAGTCTCAAATTTGCATCTGTACTCATTTCATACAAACTAGACACAAATTTATCGAAACTTAGACAAATAGTACTGCAATCTCCATCAAAATGTGCCTAAAAGCATGTGAAATACAGACTCAACAAACTCCCTTATGCTTAGACTTTGCTCGTCCTCGAGTAAAGTGCGAGGCAACAGGAAAATTAAAACGCAAGGTCCAAGCAATCAATAACTACTCATGCCATCAACAACGCTCAAACTCACTATAGAGTGCTCCCCAAACATCCTTCTAAAGCTCCCTCAATTGGAAAACCGTCACAATAAGCATCCTCTACTATCAAGCCATGGGGCTAGCAAGAGGAGTGAACTCCCCCATGCTTGTCCAAAGCATCACCTAGAATGGTCATGTCCCGAAAGATCTCAAAGGACACGAACACTCTACACAACAACCTCTCAACAACAACTCAACTCTCATCAGCAAATCCCTCATCAAAAGACTCCAAGGTGAAAACAAGGGATTATAGGCGACACCCTTATGTTTAAACAATGAAACATCGAGTATACAATAATACACAAGCAACAACCTGCATCCAACCACACATCAGCAAATGAGTGTAGTCCTACCCGAAATCTCCTCTACAATCCTTATGTCAACCACGTCGGCAAATGAGATGAAAAGTAGTCAAATTTCACTTTTTTTTCGATCTCTCATTTTTCATAGGAGCCCTTTCGGGTTTTCATCCTAGCCACTCATATTCTTCCATATATCACTTATCACCCGCTCATAATAGCCACTTTTTTGCCTAGGTGAACCTTTCAGGTTTTTCACCTAGCCGGGCCCCCAATTTTGCCTAAGTTGCTCTTTCTGGTTTTTCAACTTAGCAGGCTTCATCTTTTCTTTTTTTTCTTTTTTTTCTTTTTTTTCTTTTTTTTTTGTATTAAGAAAAGAAAATGATAAAAAAGGGAAAAGAAAGAAAGAAGGAAAATAAGGAAAAATAAAAGAAAGAAAAAAAATATGTACAAAGATAGAGCAGCCTCTCCCCCATGCTAGAATGAAGCGGTGTCCTCATGCAGCAAGGACAAGAATAAAAGCGGGAAAGGAGTACTCGGGTTGCCTCCCGAGAAGCGCTCGTTTAAAGTCAATGAGCTCGACTATCATTCTAATCAGTCGACGTCTAGAGGGCGAGCTAGGCAAAGCTCTTGCTTACTCCCCTTATGAAATTCATCGCGCGTCACTTGCTTATCTGGCCACTTCTTAATCCACTTCTTGCACCATTTTTGGCTAGAGTTTACATCGGGGGGTTTAGAGTACCCCTCAGCCATGACATCCATCTGTAGCACCTCGGGCAGTGGATCAGGGGCCTTGTCTTCCCCTTTCTCCACAACATCAATTCTATTGCAAGTATCTTCCAAAGAGGGAGTTTTCAATGTCGTATGGAGTTTAAATTCTACCTTACTTTCACCCACAATCAGAGATAATTTGCCACTCCTCACATCAATTAAAGCTCTTGCGGTGGCAAGACATGATCGACCAAGTATGATTAGGGTCTTTGCATCCTCTGGCATCTCCAAGACAAAGAAGTCGCAAGGGATAGTATGTTCACCAACTTGGAGGGGTACATCCTCCACAACACCTAAAGGGTATCTGACAGACCGATCAGCTAACTGTAGGGAGACACGAGTAGAGTACCCAAATTCAATTTCTGGAATATTTTATTAGGAATATTGCTGCAACTAGCCCCAAGATCACATAGTGCCCTTTCGATTTTCACATCCCCTATGGAGCAAGGAATGGAAAAACTTCCAGGATGTCCCAGTTTAGGAGGGAGATGATTCAGTAGTATGACATTGCACTCCTTAGATTGCTCCACTGTAGAAGCTTCTTGAATGTTCTTCTTCTTACTCGACACAAGCTGCTTCAAGAACTTAGCGTAGGCAGGAATTTCGGCAATTGCCTTAAGAAAAGGGATGTTGAGATGCATTCCCTTCAATAACTCCAAGAACTTGCCATATTTCTTCACAATTCGAGCCTTGGCCAAACGATGAGGGAAAGGTGCCGGTTCCACATATTCTCTAGTTGGCTTCGATTGTTCTTTCCCAACTTCTTTCATCACATCTTCCTTAGCAGCCACATCATTCAAACCCTCAGAATTCTTTTCTACTTCCTTCAAAGTCTTCTCATATCTCAAGGTGATTGCACTAACATTTTGATTACCCTTTGAATTCAGTTCTGGTTGCCCCGGAAATTGGGGTGGTGCCCTCTGAAGTTGGGCTATCTGTTGGGTCACGTTGGACATTTGCTGAGCTAGCTGTGTAATTTGAGTGTCAACTATTTTATTGTGGGCGTCTATTCTATCGAACTTTTTATTGGTCTCCTCTGAATTAGCAAGCAGCTTTTCTAATAAAGTATCAGTGCAAGACTTCTGAGGAGGTGGTTGAGAAGATTGACCTTGTGGCCTTTGCTAAAAATCTGGAGGAGTGGAGTGTCGTGGTGCTTGATTTTGATTGTTGCTCCAAGAAAAGTTCTCATGATTCCTCCAACCAGGATTGTATGTATTTGAGTATGGGTCGCTCATAGGTCTAACATTACCATATAGAGCATTGACTTGCTCTTGTTCCATGATACTCATCTCAGCGGACCTAGAAGCATTGTTCCCTTGAAAAGCATTCATCTCTGCACTAGCAACTCCAAATATCTGTTTAATCTGTTGAGTCAATGCATAAACTCTACTAGATAGAGAAGTTATTGCATTGACCTTATATCTACCCCCTGTCTTCGTTGATGATGTAATAGCCCGACTTTTTATTAAACCTTAAACCATAATTATTAAGTGAAAAATTCTTATTAATTTAAACTTTTAATCAACATGTGTTTATGTGTGTGATTAGTGATAAGAAAGTTAGAAAATTATGTGTTATGATATGGATTGTGTTAGTAACATGAAAGTTACTAAGTAAGAATGTGTTATGGATAAGATACGACCAATTAGCGTACATTAGTATGAGTAAACATGGGTGTGTGTGATTTGATATCACAAGATGTGTGAGTATGTGTTATGAGTTAATTATGATTAGTAACTCAAAGGTTACTAAGTATGGAGATACGTAAAGTTATGAATTAGTTATAAGTAAGCATGATTGTGTGAATATGTATATGTATACATATACTTCCTCCGTTTTTTTATACTTGCATCATTGAGCATATGCACAAGAATTAAGGGGAGGAGAGAGATAGAGAGAGGGAAAAAAAGGGACCCATGTGATTGGAGAGAGGTAGAGATAAAATATTTCCCTAAAAGGAAATGATGCAAGTAATTTGCTACTTCCAAAAATGGGAAATGATGCAAGTAATAAAAAGTGGAGGAAGTATAATGAATTATGTGTGTATAAGTATATTGATGAAAGTATATTTGTGATTAAGTGTTCTCTCACTTAGAATTGTGATTTAAGGTCTTATACTCCATTATATAAGTTTCCCACATTTAGAGAAGTACAAGAAAATTGGGAAAACAATGTAGCTCACTAATTTGGGTGTGGACGGAAGAGTATTGCATATTTTTTGACCAAACAAGTGTGAAATTTATCCTTAGGATGTGCCCAACAATAAATGGGTCTATTTGGGTCAACAGGAAACCCAAAAGTTGGAGAAATGAGGCCCCCAAGTGAATTGGTGCACTGAAAACAACTGAACATCCACATTCATAGAGATGACCAAATTACCCTTACTAAGAGGGGGAAAACTAGAAGTTCAAGTGAAACCAATATAAGTAGACATACTGATCTAACACTCACCCAAAAACTCATCTTCATCTCTTGAGTAAAATAGAAAACCCAGAACTCCAAAGAAGACCCTCCCCACTCGCCTGACCTGGACAGCAAACCAAGGTGGGTTATTCTCCATTTTTCTCATTCTTTCACTCATTATTTCCAATATGCAATCTCATATTTGGATTAATTGGGTCCTAATTCATATTGGGGAAGATTTGGATCATGAAGATAGTCCTTCAAAGGAGGTTAAACTCACCCACAAAAATCAGTCAAGGTAATGAGTAACACCAAACTTTGATTAAAGGTTTATCTCTAAGTTTTAGACTACTATCTTACCCAAATTTTGATGTTTGAACTTGAGAATTTTTGAGGGACATCAAAAGAGTTGATTTACAGCATTGGAGAAGATTATTAATATCCTTTTTGGTCACTCATTCAAGGTACACAAGAAAGATACAATTTTTAGTGAAAGGAATTTAAAGAACTTGAAAGTTATGAACATATATTTTGATTGGAGGATTTGCATGTAGGTTATTTTGGATTACAATCTTATTGTGGAGTGTATTAAGAGTTAGTATTGCTTTCATGCAATGAGATATTGAGTAAGAATGATTTAAGAATTGATTTGATGTGATTAGTGTGACTATCTTACTTTGAATGATCATATTTTGAACTTGTGTATGATTGGAGAAGTTTATCTCCTTAAGCTATCTTTGTGATGTAGATATGCATTCTGTAAATTTGAGTATTTATTTAGATTAAATATTATTAATTTTGGATATAAGCATGTTTTTGCTCAATTATAGTGTTTTCCATGTTTATGGGAAAATATTGACGATTTATGGTGTTAATTACTTTTCAATTATTTACACCTTTGATAAAATCTTATAAAAATTATTTTGAGCATTATAAGGACAGTAGAAATGAGAATATAATTTGAAAACATTTTTAGAATTTAATTTTATAAGTAAATAAATTATTTACTTGTGAATTGACGAAGTGGTTATTGAGTACTAATAATGAGTTTCTTGAGAACTTTGAAATGTAAAATTCATTCTTATGAATTATAAACTTTCTTATGACCTTAAGGACAGTAAGTATGTCCTCAAATAATTTTTGGTGTTAAATAAATTAAGTTATTAGATTTAATTATGTTAATTTCGAACCATTCTCAGTTTTGCTACTAAAAGATTCTCTTGTTACCATGATAAACATATAAGGGCATAAGCCTAAGTAAAACTATACTTATTCTTATATTATTACTCTTGAGGTGGTTTATCTTGTTGAGGATTTATAACAATAACTTTGAAATAGGGGGTAAATTCCTTAAATGTTAGTATACCGATTATACGAGTAATGCTACTAAAAAGATATCGAAAATTGAAATACTTCTGAAGTTATTGAATCCACAAAATATGATTTATACATTCTGGAATTACTTTTATGTTATCTCCAAAAGGATCATTTGGACTTATGATTTGGTTTGTGATATGATATTTTGTGATTATCGAAAACTATCGATTTAAGACGGAAATGTCTACTTTTGAAATGTGTTTTAAGAAGGGTGGAGATTGTGGCAATGGTGACTTGTCACCTTGCAATGTGTATGTATAATGTGTGGGGACATGTCATGAAAGTCTTGCAAGCGAAAATAATAAGGGATGGGCGACGGCCTACCAATGTGGGAGTTAGTGGTTAACACTACTCCAATTTGAGTTCTCCCCCGAGTTTTGTGAAATTTGAAGAAAAAGCTATATTGGTATTATCTTGGAATATCTTATGCATATTTCTTATATATGATTTATACGATCATGTGGTCGATGAGACCCTTGTGTAGACGCATATTGGCGTATTTGTGAATTTGAGAAAGTTATTTTGAGCATTATCTTGGAATATCCTAAGCATATTTCTTATATAAACTCTATAAGGTTGTGTGGTCAATGAGACCTTTATATAAACGTATAATGACGTATTTTTAAAAGTGAATACAAGTTTTCAATACCATACATGAGTTTATGGTACGATTGTGAAACTTCAGACATTTAAAGAACTATCTTGTGTTATACATATGTATTCGAATATGAATTAAGATAATATATATGTATTCGGATATGAGTTGAGTTAATATATATATTCGTACATGAGTGGATAAATCTATATGTAATTGTATATGGGTTGAAATAACCTTAATTTAAATGTAAGCTTTCTTAATGATCTATTTTCAGCCACCATAGTAATTTCGCTTCCGTATAAGAACATGTGTACCAGCGTCGCTGATTTTTGTTCTTAGAACCTGTCCCGGTGGGGGCAGATTCAGTTGTTTTGCAGGATTAGATTGTGGAAGCCGTCCTAAGTTATGTGAAGCTATTTGAAGATGCTTATTTGTTGTATTCGACGGCGAGGACGAATTTTGTATATGACATCGTATTTTGAGTTTCTACTTGGATTTTGACTTTGTAATAACTTGTGTTTAAAGTCTTAGCTCGATTCTTCTATCTAAGTACTTTGACTTACTTTGGAAAGGGGTCAACACGCTTAGTGACAGCCGGTCATTGCTTTGGATTATGTTAATCAGACGATTATTATGTCTTATTTGAGCTGCTAATGGCCGCGCTGTTACAGATGACCTTTCACTGAACCAATGATATTTGTTAGCGGCCATATCTTCGATCAACTCTAGGGCTTGCTCAGCTATCTTAGCCATTAGTGCACCTCTAGAGACAACATCAATAGAAGTGCGGTCCTCATTAGTTAAACCATTATAGAACGTTTGAATGATAAGCCAAGCAGGGATCTCATGGTGTGGGCACTACCTCTGCAAGTCTTTGTATCTCTCCCAAGCTTCATAGAGTGTTTCACCATCATTTGAGTAAATGATGTGATTGCATGTCGTAGCTTGGAAGTTTTCCCTGGTGGGAAATATTTGCGGCAGAAAGCAGTGGCCAAGGCATTCCAGTTGGTGAACTTATTAGCTTCTTGTTTCTTCAACCACTCCTTCGCGTTATCCCTTAATGAGTAGGGGAATAAACGAAGTCGAACTGCTTCTTCAAAGGCAGCATTCATCTTCACTGTATCACACTTCTCCAGAAAAGAATTGATGTTGTCATTTGGATTCTCTGTGGGATTGCCACTGAATTGATCTTGCTAAATGAACTGAATCAACCCGATCTTGATCTCAAAATTGTTGGCCTCTACAGCGGGCCTGACAATGAGTATGTTGAGGTAACACCAGACATATTATAGTCTCTGAGAGGGCGAGCCATTGTCTCTCTTTGATTGTCCTCTAACTGCTTTCTTCTTCTCTCAGTGTTACGCCTTCATGCAGTGGCTTCAATTTCAGGGTCGAAGTATAGATTGTCTACTGATCTCGAGCGCCTGTATATTCAGAAACAACTAGCAGAGGAAAAGAGTTAAACAACAAAAGGAAAAGAAAAACAAAGGAAAGGGTGTATTCTACTAGGTCTATAATAAAACTAATTCTAATCCATAGCCTCCCCGGCAACGGCGCCAAAAACAGGTTAGGGTTTTTATTTTAATACCACAAGTAAACGGTGTAGTAGCACTAACGGGTCAAACACAGGGAGGTGCAAGATTAAACACTAGTTGAATCTAAACTATTAAATAGCTACATAATTCTATATCGATGGTAAGATCTATCAACCTAATTTCTAAACCAATAAGAAGGATAACAATAACGATGATAAGAAAGTACTAAGATTGAGCATCACCACTAACATGAATTGATCAGACACAACTTACATTCCAAGTTATTGAATCGAAGCTTAGGAGAGATGACATTCATTCGAAACGGACTACCTTAAGACCACTTTCGTGACTACAAAAGGCCTAACTAATATGTATGTTTCCTATTTTCATGGCTAACATACAAATGTCAAATGAAATTCTCAATCTCAATTCTCACTATTTTCATGTGAGAATCTCGATTAATGACAAGCCAAAATATATTGAATCCCAAATTTCGTTGGCGAATTCAATTGATGAGATAACAAAAATGATACAAAGAATTCCTAATTTCAATTCCAATCTCATTGATAATAAAAACTAGGTTTAACAATGATGCAATTTGATAATGAAAACAAGCTTATCAAACCCTAATCATATGATTCAATAACATGAAATTAAGAGAATAAATTAATCAATCCATGCTAGGGCTTAACTCAATCTTAGAAATAAGACTATTCAGTAATCATGGCAATAAGAACTATAAACATAATTGAAGACATAATTGAGAAATAGAAAAAGAGAATAGAGAAATCAAACTTGAATTAATGAGTACTTGAATTAAACTTCACAAATCCGATGTATTCGATCTTCAGAACTAATCAAAAGCAATCTAATTAGGGCTAAACTAAGAGTTCTAATAATAAAAGAGTGAATCCCTATTCAATAAAACTTCTGGGTATGAATACTAGTCACTAAAATAAACTAAAATTCGAAACCGATAGAAATAACGCCTCGAATACACCGCGGGTCAACGCGCTGATCGCGATCAGTGGTGCTGACTGCGACCAGTGGTGGTCGTTGGCCGCGATCAGTGGTTAACTCTCGGCAAAAATCCGCGAACAGTGATGCATGCCGCGAGCAGGGGTGTGTTTGGGACGTTCTTCTCAACTGAAAACTCTGAAGAAGGCAATCAATAAGCGTCTGGGCTATCATATGAGACTTGTAGGCTCCCAATGTAACTCAGAGAGCATCAAAAGCATCCCAAAAGTCTCAAATCTCAACAAATCTGCATTTGTACTCATTTCATACAAATTAGACACAAATCTATAGAAACTTAGACAAATAGTACTGCAATCTCCATCAAAATGTGGCTAAAAGCATGTGAAATACAGACTCAACAGTCTCTCACCCGATGGGGTCGGGCAAGGGCTGCCCGATCGGGCCCGAAACTCCAACACCCGATAATATTCTTTGCCCGATCGGGCCACATTCTGCCCGATCCGAACACGGGTTAGCTCCATTGGCTTGTTTCTTTAGCGTTTTGGCACTCAATCTTCAAGTTTAGAGGTTTTGGGACCTCTATATTCATTTATAATGCTCGTGATGACTTGTACGTGCCTCGTAACAACTCGTAAAGCCCGTGGTTGCTTCCAAATAACTCGAAAATAAAGAGAAAACTCCCTAAAACTTGCAATTCACCACTAAAACACAAAACCACGACTATATACGATAATTAGTATAAAATAGCTCCGAAGAGCTCCATTGGCGCATGATTTAGCTCATAAATAAGGGAAAAAACTCTATATAAATACATGATATCACACCCCAATCACTATCTGGGAAAGCTTGTAGAGTAAGAGAATTAGAAGCTCTGAGAAGAATGCCTTGACTAGAATTAGAAGCGATATATCTCTAAACATGTTGAAGAGCCTTGCAATGAGATGATCTAGGGGCTTGTATAAATTGACTAAAAGTTTGGACAGTGTAACATAAGTCCGGTCGTGAATTAGTGAGGAAGTTCAATTCCCAACTAGAGATCTATAAATAGTTAAGGATTATCATAAAGAGGCCCATCATCTGCAAAGAGCTTTAAGTTGAGAGGAAGAGGAGTGACAACATGTTTGACAAAGTTGAGATAAGCAGCAAGTAATAAATTTGTGTTGTGTGAGAGTGATGCAACAGTGTATCCCACCTCAATTCATGGG
Organism: Patellifolia procumbens; assembly: GCA_947645195.1. NCBI lineage: Eukaryota > Viridiplantae > Streptophyta > Magnoliopsida > Caryophyllales > Amaranthaceae > Patellifolia > Patellifolia procumbens. The sequence goes on from CANSGD010000791.1 coordinate 838,080, forward strand.
AAAAAGCTAAGCTTACCTAGATCTTAATGCTAAAAACTCTGTCAAGATGAGTTTATAGAGCATTAATTGATGAAGACTCAGTCCCTATGATGATAATATCATATGAATCAACACCCAGAACATCATATAATGAACAAAGAGTAATCTTTTCTTGATTGCTTAAAAGCCTGATGAGATGGCTCTCGTACAAGCTTGCCAAACCATTGCCTTGAAGCTTGTTTGAATCCATAAAGATACTTCTTGAGCTTACATACATAATTGTTAGGATAAGAACACCTCTAGGCAACTTCATCTAAACATCCTCCTTTAAATCTCCATGGAGCTTAGTTTTAGAAGACATGATGCGCACCGAGGCGCAAAGGGTCCCTAGAGCCTAGGCGCAAGGCGCGGGCTTCTTGTAGGCAAGGCGCATCTTCATTTACTTTTTATTTTTTAAAATTTATTTTTATTTTTCTTATTTTGTGCTAGAAATTATTCTATTTTAATATATTCTTTCTAATATATTAAAAATATATATATAACAAATTCATACAGAATTTTAAAAGAGCCAAAACAACAAAAATAGTAAAACTGGTCAAATCTGAAAAAAGCAAAGGAAAGTCAAATTAAAGTAATTAAAGTGTTGAGTCAACAATAAAGTAATCTCCCATTAGATGTTATGATGTCAGCCATATCCAAAATAGAATAAAGCCATGTATAATACTACAGTAAACAAGCGTCAGAGAGAAGAAAAGGGGGAAGAAGTGAAGAATAGGCGACTCTTCTCGAAGATATCAGCAACCACCACCCCTGTATACCGTCGATGACCGGCAGAGATCACCGTTCATCTATGGCCAGAGGTTTCGGTCTGAGTTTATGTGGGTTGCGTTCGTCAATTTCGAATGATTCTCAAATTAGGGTATTAATAATTTGGGGGTTTTTTTATTTAGGGTTCAAATTATAGCAATGATATGAAATTAAACGAGGGATCGTGGTCAAATTTGACTCAAAAGGGCTGAGTAAGTCTTAATTTTGTGATTTTTTTAGCTTCTAAACTCATATCTTCTATTTTCTCTCTCGTTTCTACAAGAAGCGGCAAAGCGCAGCGCCTTGCGCCTCTTCCGAAGCGCGTCTAAATGCGCCTAGATGAATTAAAACGCCTTGTCTGAGGTTTGGAAAGCGCCACCAATAGCGCCTCCCCTGCCGCCTAGGAGCGCCTCAAGCACGCTTTTTTAAACTAAGCCATGGAGATATGCATTACTTACATCAAGTTGATGTAAATCCCAACCTTTGCTAGCAGCAACAACTATCAAGGGCTATACATCCTCCTTTAAATCTTCATGGAGAAATGCATTCATTATTTAGTGAATTATGAGTTTACACTTTGAATGACTTTGTGACGATCTTTCGATTTAAGGGCTATACTAATTGTTATATTGTGAGTTATTCTATTATTCGTGTGAACCTATTAGCTCAATTGGTAGAGTATTGTGCAACTACGGAAAAATATAGGTTTGAAACCTACATAGGTTAAACAATGATAATATTGCTTTAATGTTTTTGTCGCCCTTTTTTTCAAAATGTAACCCTTTTTAAATTAAATTTAGGTCCTTTTTCATCAAATTTAACCCTTTCTACATTACACACTCATTTAGTTTAATTTTATAAGGTAAATTTGTGTAAATGTAAAAGTTTCAAATGGATAATAAACTCATATTTTTAAAATTAGAAGCGATACTTTTCTAAGTTTTGAAAGCAAAAGGGGTACATTTCAAACAAAAAGGGGTACATTTATCTCTGAAATGGTACTTACAATCTTTTTTAATTGCTCAATGGCCCATATCATTTGGTATCATAGTGATTTTATGAGTTACATGGTAGGAGCTCCATGTTGACTTTGTATTCGTGTTAAATTTAACCATGCCGAAAAAGAGTCTGAATCATATATCCCACATAGTGTCCCATTTGGTGTCCCATTTTCTATTATTTTGTCCCATAACTTAGATAAAATAATTTTTTTGTTGTGATTCTACATGCTCCCTATTAGTAAAGCCTCCTAAAACATAAAAAATAAAAAACTAACTTCCCTTAGTAAAATAAAGGGCAAAAATAATTTATTTTCTTTTCGCTCTTTATTTTAATGAGTCAATATTATTTTCTATATTTTTGTTTTTGAGGAGGCTTTACTAGTAGGGAGAATGTACAAAATAAACAAAAAAATATTTTATTTAAGTTATGGGACAAAATAATTGAAAATGGGACACCAAATGAGATACTATGTGTGATAGATGATCCGGACTCGCCGAAAACCCTTGACACTATCCCGACCCATTTAAAGCCGACCTGTTTAATTAAACGGCTTGCCGTGTCAACTCATTTAACTTGTTTAAGCCATATAATTTAAAAAATTATGATGATAAATTAAATTTTCGCGTCTACTTTTTTTTTTTTATCATTGTATAGATTCATCTTTGCCTAACCACTAACCTTTCTCTGTATTTAAATTTGAAGAATGAAGTAAGAAATTATATTTGTTACCTTCATACCTACTATAATTTTATAAATATCTATATTTTAAAATTCAATGGACAAAACCTTGTCAGTTTCGTTTTGAAAATCTTAACATTAACCTCACCTATTTATTAAACGGTTAAACTCATGTTGACCCGTTTAAGTAAATGTATCAAAAAATTTCAACACAATACCCGCTGCTTATTTCATTGGAAAAATTGGCTGGAATAATCCCAACTATGACCATTTCGCTCAAAATAATCCCAACTATGGGTTATTCTAGAATAATCCAAATTATTGCGGGTACCTTCTCAAAATAATCCAAACTCTTAATTTTACTATGTATAATAGTCCCAAAATGGATCATTGAAGGCAAGAGAAATAAAGTTTGGATTATTTTCGGAAGGTACCCCATAATAGTTTGGATTATTCTAGAATAACTTAAAGTTGGGATTATTCTGAGCGAAACGGGCATAATTGGGATTATTCCAGTCAATTTTTCCTATTTCATTTCCGATTTGTGTCGTGTTATGGTGTCGCGTAAAATTTTGATAGCTCTAACTATTGTAGATATTAAGTTGGGCTTTGTCTGTAGGCTCTTGTTTTAATTGGCTACATGGGCCAAATATTGCGAGATACTTATACTTCATTCTCTTTGACATACATTGTCTGCAAGTAAAAGAGCAAACTATATTTCCACACATATCACACTGAAACTCAATAAGCCCTATGATGGCATCTCGCATCTCTGTTCTCACCTTCTTCGTAGTAGCAGCACTCATCATTTATTACTCAACCGTATCAATATCAACCATCGCAGCCACCTTCGCCGATGAAAATCCCATCAGAGTTACATCTGATGGTCTACTTAACTTTCAATCCTCTATCATAGATGACATTGACGACAACGATGCTGTCTCTTCCCCCTCTATTTCCCCAAGGTATTTTCTATTTGTTACTTTTGATGAATTTGTCTTTAATTAATATCTACTTTTTATAATTTTTATAAATACACAACATGAGATATTAAGGCTCAAAAGTTTGCATTGGCATGCGTGAAACAAGAACGGTAACAATTTACGTGGAACTAAGGGAGTATTTATTACAACCCATGTGAAGATTCGTTGTTGATTAACGACATAGGTTTAGATTACCATTGCTATTTTTCTTTTAGCCGAGATTTACAATGTTCAATGCGTTGACTTTTTTTGGGGTTCTATAGTTATTCTTTTGCACCTTTTTCAAGCTGTTGGTACTTGCTAGTTAGAGAACCGTTTTTTTTCTTTTGATCTTGTTTTCAATCTTTTTAGTTCACTTCCATTGAGTTTGAAACATGGACTAAGTAATAGTATGCGTTGGTTTATAAGAATGTATGTTTTAGTTACATTTTAGTTTATTTCAATTCAGTTAAAAAAAATATGGCCTAATCAGTAAGATTATGGACCTGTTCTTTGAACTTATTTTTCAGTTTCTCATTTTAATTCAGTTTCATGTAGCTTACAAAAGTAGGCCTAAGTAGTAAGTGTACGAGTTGTTCTTTTTTAACTTGTTTTTTCAGTTCAATTCAATTCAATTTGTTTATTTTGAGCGACTTAGATGCTAGCCGGTACTTGATTGTTTGCAACATTTCATATCATTGACAATGTTGTAATTGGTATAATTCTTCCTAGTATACTTTTGTTGATATTTCTTCATACATATAGTGGTTGTTATACATGAGTCTATATCGAATATTCATTCCATTGTTGGTAATCTTAATTATTGTTTTCATCCCTCTTGCTGAAATTCCTAATGTTTTCATTCTAAAGCTTCACCATAGAGGCCATCTATCAATTCGGAGATTCGATTTCTGATACTGGCAATTTTATACGTGAAAATCCAAAATCCCAATTCGCTAAACTACCATATGGGCAAACATTTTTCCACAAGCCAACGGGTCGTTGTTCTGATGGACTTCTCATGATTGACCATATCAGTAAGGTCTCCTATTAAAAAAAAAAGCAAAATTATCAGTATTAAAATTTGTCAGTTCTAACAATTATTGGTTATTATGGACGCAGCCAAGTTCTTCAACCTACCATTCCTTGACCCATATCTTAATAAAGAAGGTAACTTTAGCCATGGAGTAAACTTTGCTGTTGCTGGATCCACTGCACTCAACACATCCACTTTAGCCATGAAAGACATTGTATATTGCCCCACTACAAGTTCATTACTTGTGCAGCTTGATTGGTTTAAAGCTCATCTCATTTCCATTTCCTCTAATTCGTCAGGTAAATGATGAACTACTTACCACTTACTGTATCCAAATGTAGGTGATTATAATTTTGTTTTTTGTCCACGCAGACAATTCATTCACATTCCATGGACCTCGGATTTTTTTTGTCATATAAGACCAAATAAAATAATTATTTAGTGGGGGAATGATCTAACAATTTTTTTTCTTGCATGGAAAGACCAAATCAATAGGTTCGATAGTGGATCAAGCTAGTTTAATGATTTTTGGCCATTGAACGATCTTCTGGCATGGACTTCTTTTTCCATCCATTATTTGTCTTGTCAAAGCATCTTGGGGAGCAATAATGGGGAGAAAATGACAAAAGAGGACAAATTTTTGGCCACAAAAAGAGAGTTAAAGATGAAAAACTCATTAAATGGGCGAAAATCATTAAAGTGGTCTGATCAGTTTTTTTTGGTGTTTGCACCCGGTTCACCATTCAGGCTACATCCGGATCGATACCAAATTCGGGGTGGTTAGGTTTCATTCCTCTCGCAAGGGTGTTGCGAATTTTCGAACACGGATCCGTCCTACCAAAGCCAGTCCCCATCACCACTGGACCAACACTTACTTGGTAAAATGTTCTGATCAGTGATCACACAATCAAACCTATTTTATATGGTCTTCAAAGGCAAAAATGATACTAACTTATTAGGTTTTTCTTGCAAAAGACCTATTTTGTTTGATGCTATCTGACAAAATACCATAAAACTAATAATGTGATTGCAACTACACAGGAGAAAAATGTTTGGGCATTCCTGTTATATATCAATTGCTAAAATAAATATCACTTAGTCATATTACTAACTCTCTTATATACAATATTAGAATGCAAGCAAAAACTGGCGAAGGCACTTATCATGATGGGTGAAATCGGAGGAAATGATTATAATTGGGCATTTTTCCAAGGAAACCCAATAACAGATATCTATGAAATGGTGCCTGAAGTTATCGAAGTTATAAAAACAGCCATAAAGGTAATAATTTAGTGACCTTTGATATTATTTTTATTGACTACATGATACTTGTTCGATTAGGAGATATCTAGGTTTATCCACCTGATGTATTACCCACCTCTAACACATATTATAAACGTTCAATATTGTTAAGTTGATATCTATTAGTAATGAGAATCTACCCACTAGGTATACCAACCTTATCAGAAATTCAGATAAGATATTGATTATTGCTATTCAATTATTACAAAATGTTAATGTAGGTAATGTATTGGTTATTGACTTATTGTTATTCATGCAGGAAGTAATAAATTTTGGTGCTATTCGAGTAGTTGTCCCAGGAAACTTTCCCCTCGGTTGCACTCCCATTTATCTGAAAATGTTTAAAACAAATGATTCAGAAATGTATGACGAACTCCAATGTCTGAAAAGTTTGAATACTTTTGCGACATTTCATAACAGTAAACTACAAGAAGCCATAGAAGAGATTAGAAAGGATCATCCAGATGTTTCAATTGGGTATGCAGACTATTTTTCAGCCTACAAGGAAATTCTTCAACATGCTACTTCCCTCGGTTAGTATGACAACTGAAATTCCCATCTATCTTTTTTATTCGCTACATTTTGAGTTTTACGTTTGCCAATGCAATACATTAGCCGTAATATCTCTCTTAATCTATAATTGAAAAATTATAAAAAGTTTATATTTTGAAAATATATATTAAGAAAAAACTTATAAAATTTCTGATGACCATATTTTCCTTACATATAATTAAATGCATGGTCAAAGTAGTTTTTAATTTTTTAACTAGTGTAAAAGTCATTGTTGCAACTAAAAAAAAAGAAAGTATTTAATATTGATGTTTAGTTGAACTACATCTAGCCCTAAGGATTATGTATAGAGATTAATTGCATTTCCTCAAATGGTATTAAGTTAACAAAATTACGCGTCAATCGCTGTTATTAATATTTATTAGATGCTCATTTTTTTCTGTTAGTTTCTTAAGCCTTAGGGTCACATATATCATTCCTCTCATATAAATATGATTAACTAAACATAAGGTACTTCTTGACATGTAGGATTTGATAAGGACACGATGCAAGCGACATGTTGTGGTATGTGCAACAAGCGCCCGTCTAATTTGGATTCTCGTATGAAGTGTGGAATTAAAGGAGTTGTTTGCGAATATTCTTTTTCTAGCGGCCTTTGTGAAGATCCTTACAAACACATGAATTGGGATGGAATACATTTGACTCAACATGCTTATCATATTATGGCAAAATTATTAATTAAAGGTATAAATTTTCTTGGCATCTCCCACACAATTTGAATTAATATTTTTCTAGTTAGGGTGCTTGGAATGGGGTAATGTATTAAGGAAGTAATGAAAGTCAAACTAATGAAATAAGGTAGTTACAAAGGAGATAATATGATACTTGAAAGAAAATAAGTTTATTGTGAAAAGTGACTGATGATAGTGAGATAGTAACAAAAGAGGAAGAATGGAGCTACTACCCTCATATGGTGGGTAATAGTACCTATGGGGGTGATGATGGCCAATATTTCTTCCACTCACTGCATCTCCTTCATAGTATCACTATCACATGGATACAACGAACTTAACTCCTTCATAACTAGCTTAATCTTTCATTCCTTTTGTTTGCCTTTTTGATTTCTCTTATGCATTATCCCATCCCAAACATGCTGTAGCTTTTAACTAAAAAATGCTTATATTTTAGGGACTAAGTTGTCGATTCCACAAATAATATTTGTTTTTGAGAGTTGTAACTATTTTTTGTATTGAAACCATAGAAGTGTTGGTGTATTAGTGTACTTTATTTAATTTAGTCATAATTCCTCCACAATGTTTCTTTTTTCCATCTTCGCTTCTTATAAACATTCTGAAGTATGTCTGTTTTTTTTACATAAGCTAAACAATGAAACGTAACAGATTAGAAGAGGAAGTAGAAAGGAAGCAAGCACATTGCTTCTGTAGTTTGTGCTTGCGCCACGAACTGTCTAGGGACATCATGGATCATACACTAGCTGAACCTTTCAACTATGGAGTATAAACAATAGTATTAGGAAGAAAAGGCTACCTAGCACACTTTAGTCTTGCTTTGCAAATAAGAACCCCTGTTCGTAGCCTCGTAGGGCTGAGTGAGCAATTCCAAAACCACCTCCTCCCGTCAACGACAAATTATTATATGTGGCTGACCCAAACCCGCTCAAAACAGTCGGTAACCTCCCCTTAATAGTCAGAGATCGGTTTGTTGGCGATGCGGTACAACAGCGTAAGCAACAACGAAGGGGAAGGGAGATAGAGGAGGGCACGAGTGGAGCTTGTGGTGGCTGCAACCACGAGGTAACATAGGGGAATAGAGTAAGATAACAGTGAGTGAGGAGGGCGAAAAACAGAGGAGTAATTCCGGCGAATGAGGTCGGAAAAGAAAAGGTAGTGGTGGTTGTCGCTTGGTGTTGCAATGGCTTTTAATGGTGGTTGTAGTGGTGGTTAAGGAGGGCAGCCATGCCAGAAGTTACGATGAGGGCAATAATGTAATTTCATAGTGTTTTAGGAGGGAAATGAACAGGTGCACCTCACTTAAGAGAAATATTTATCAGATTTAGGGAATAGGGGGTGTAACCACTAACTTTGCTAACTTATTGTGTGTTATTTTCACATTAAAAAAACTTTTAAGAGTTTTTTCACAAAAAGTGAAAACTTATAGGGGTTTCTTCACAAAATTTCCCATAAACAATAATTTTAGGAAGAAAAGGCTATCGAGCACACTCTAGTATTGGTTTGCAAACAAGAATTTCTATTCGTAGGGCTGAGTGAGCAATTCCAAAACCACCTCCTCCCGTGATCATTGTGTGTGCACCACATTGTTTGTTACGGTGCGGTTAGTCGCACAAGGCTTCGTGCCAAGTGATCACTTTTTCATATCTTATCGGGTTAGATCATGCTGAACTTGAAATCAGCTAATAGAGTCGGATCACACCTAAGCAACTCTATTACTCCCTCCATCCCAAAATAAGTGTCACATTTAATATTGTCACCTGTGTAAAAAAAGAGTTAAAAGATGAGTAGGTGATGTAAGACACACTTTACAGATTAAGTAGAGAGAAAGAGGCAGACTAATTTGGATATAAAATAAGACCAACTAAAGCCTGCATTTTATTAACAAGCCCATTTTATCTTACTCTAGCCCAATACTATTCCTACACATTGAGCACGATTTCAGTTGTTTATTCTCTTCTCCTTTCCTTATTTTAATTTTATTCTTGAAATATAACAAGTGATTCCTAAAAAAACATATGACTTACCGAATGAATTAAACTAGTCACTATATGGATTAAACTAGTCGCTCGTTCGTTAACGTTTTTTGTTTTCAGTTTCAGTGTTTTTGAAAACAAAAAACAAAAAACTGGAAACTACAAAAAGTGGTTTTCACTTTTTTAGTTGTCAGTTTTCAAAATCATCATGCTTCCAATAAGCGTGACTAATCTTTGATTTATTATTGGACATATATCATATGACTTTCAAATATAAAAATACCAAAAACTGAAAACCACAGTGATACCGAATGGGCCCTAAATAAATTTAACACTAAGTATTGAATGAACTAAAACAGGTCACATAATGAAGTAAATAGGTCACTAAATAAATTAAACTGGTCCCTATTTTCAGAAGACGATTTATCGATGTTCTCTTTTTATTATTGGGCCCATTGGGCCGTTGCCTAATTTTATTTTAAAAGTAGCCAATCTCTTACAAGTCCAGCCGAAAAGAAATGTGGCAACTCCAAAAAAGAAAAATGTAATACTTCATCCGCTTCTTTTAGTTGCTACACTTTCTAATTAAGGAAATTTCTTATTAGATGTTACACTTCTTTATTTGGCTTTTCTTCTCTTTAGCTCTCTCCTCCCACATGACTTTTCCTCTCTACTTCTCTAATATCAAAAAATGCATTGAAATCCGTAAAAAGGTGTAGCATCTAATTTAATACGGAAGAAGTACTTATTTTAAAACGAGAGGCGTAATTCATTTATACACTAGTATAAAATTCTGAAAGCAGGAGTTCCGTTACCATATTCAATTTTTCAATATATCTCCATATAGATTGAGAACATGTATTTGATTTTCGAGGGAGAATTAGAGAATCGGTTACAAACTCAGTAGAAATATATATATGCAATTTACAACTTCTTGTTTCGTTCCCATCTATAGAAATACAGCTGAGAGTAGAAAACTATTTTATGTTCATGTTGGGTGGATAACAAAATGATAACAACTCTATAATGTCGAGTCAACGAGAAATGATATCATACCAGATTACCACCATAATTGAACAGTCATTCCATCATACTTGAATAAGCATGAACTAAAAGGTCATCAATAAAACAATGGAAAAAACAAAGATTGGTAAAGCATTGATGTACTATAAGGTTAAAGGAGTGTCAAGACTCAAGACTGTTGTATGTATTCCGTAGAAACTGGGCTGTTGAGAGGCGACGAAGTGTCAAGCTGGGGCTGGACTTCAATAGGCTGCATTTCAGTTTTCTTCTTCTCCTTCAAAATCACTTGTCTTGGCATTACTTCTAAAACAAAGCTCCCTCCATTCCAAACAGCAGCAGAGACCTTCAGAATTTGGAAGATAACTGACAGCTCGTATGACAAGAAGATGGGGACAGTGAGTGCCATGGTTGCCACTGTAAACAGAGCCTGAAAAACTATATACATCAACATGCGATTCTGGTCCCCAAGCAAGCCACTCAGGCGCCACCACATACTGTTTGCTTTCTGAGCTTTCTTAGAAAGTTCCCTATTATCATTCAATAGTTAAGTTAGCAAGAAGGTGGAAGAAGCAAATTGCCCAAAGAGCGTATAGAGAGAAAAAATATTGAAGAGGTAGAAAATTGATAATATTAATCTCGGCACCTTATGTCGTAACGAAACAAAATTAGAAGAAATATAACCTGTAAGAAGTCATGACTTCTGGATCTCGCAACAGCCTCTGCCTCCGCAGCACATTAACTATCAGAAAATAAAGAACTTGCCAAAGGGTGTAAGCAAATAACGGGACAAGAAACAGCCACGTCACAAGGTAAGACTTGTCTTCTATGTAAGGCCATGATACTCTGCGAGCAGTTCCTTCTGGATGCATGGCTGCAAAGGTGGCTGGATTCCACCACCGAATAGTAAAGAAAACCAAACCTAGAAAAGAACCGTATAAGGCTTTTGAGTTCTGAAGAGCTTAAGAAAGAGGCTTCTGCCTCACCCAGACAACCAAGAAAGTACACAAACCGAATCCTCCTATAAGATGGAACTCTACTTCACAGCTCCAGGAAACCTCATTTCACATGCATAAAAAGTTTCAGTCAACACCAAATTGATGATTAAACTTTCAGATATGTATTGCCGCACAGTTTTTATCAACTTACATTTCCATGTCCAAGAAAAGGTTATCTATGAATCATTCATCAAGTCTCAATATGCTCAAACTGTAGAATTAACTTAACTTGCTATTGATCCTTATTGCATTAAAACACCATCCAGCCAAGATGCTAACGCCACTAAACTTGCCTCAGGGACTAACAAAGCAAACATGTGTCAAATAACTAGAGCAACAAAATTAGCACTAAAAGTGCAGATTTCTGATTTGATGCCTAAAAAGGATATACGCATGTAAAGAAGACAAGGTTAGAAAAAAACTCATCCACCAAAAGATAATAAAAGAAGCCTTCCTAAATCATCGAGGCATAGATTTCCACAACATTTAGCCAAATAGCTAAAATGCCGGTACAACGTTACTAGCTGTCGTGTATCTTGTATCCTTATTCAAATTTAATATCCAGTCCACAAAGAAGAAATTTTTGATAGGCCCACAAAGTAGTAAGATCTAAGAATATTTCAGCTTACCAGGTAATAGGTGTATAAGGACACTAGTAAGTTTGTCAATGGAACTAAAAACTAAGCTACATCTCCACACAATAATTGCCCATGCTAATGGTCCCTGCAGTTACAAGTCAAGATTAGATATAACTAAAGAAAGCTGATGGCCCAACAAAATCTGAAGTAACACAGAATTAGCATATCACTTACCTCAGAAAATGAGAAGCAAACCATAAAAAGCTTTTCATCTTTCGGATACATAAGAAGTGCAACCAAGAATATTGTATTTGCATAGTAACAAAAATCCTGCCACACCATGAACAACCTACAATGAGGCATTTCCGAAGATCTTTGATGCAATAGCAACATTCAAAACAGAACACAAAGCTAATCAGAGGTCTAGCAACGTAAAGCAGCCTACATTGATTGTCCAGTTACATTATTTTCAAATAGCATCAAAGAATGGAATACTATATGAGCTTTGAGATTAATATGCAGCAACATTAAATATATCAACGCCTGCATTGTACCACATCCTTGAATCATGTAGTGGTCAAAAGACGAATCCAAAGCCAAAGGTGATGCGTAGCTAGTAGCTCAATCCTCCATCATCAAAAAGTTTGCCAAGAAACTCTTGGGGATCCATTCTAGCCTCCTCTTTTGTTTTTGGTCTTCCCCAAGCTTATAGTATGAATCTAATCATACTTGAAGGTCCTACTGAGAACGAAGTTACCCAAAACCCGATGTAAAAAGTCTGATCTTTGTTCAAAAATAAATTCAACCTTACCATATCTTGATCTTAATAAACCTCAACTTGACTGCTCTGATATATAAGAAAGATTGACTATTAGCTCATCAAAGATCTCCGGTGCCTTACATAACGCCTAAGTCACGTTGGTGTGACTATGTTGTTATTGTGTTTGCAATATATGACAAGTAAAGGACGTGACGGGACAAAGAATGTTATAATGGAGCGAGTCCGTTACGTGATTGACGGCAAGGGGAGAAAAACGTGACTTTAACCATGGCGCTACGTAGCTGTATTTTGTGGAATGGCGAATTCAAAATCTGTTACAAACAATGACTAAAGAATGTATTGTAAGTTGCCACATTAGAGCTGATTTTTTCAGCATTTCATACTGGAAAGATAAACTCGCCTTTAAGGTGACAGCAAATAGCCAAATACAATACCCCGCAACAAATTAATCATTGTAGGACCTCCCTTACAGGCGTTACAGCTTTACATGACTATATACATCTCATTCACTAAGGACCATGCACAGCTCCAATCGAAATTGTGACCACGATTTATATGAAATATTTGGCGTTATATGTGTGATATTGCTAAACTAGCTTTTTTGACAACTATCCCTTAACTAAATTTTATTTACTTGAACAACGATTTTCTTTATTCTAATCACTACCTAAACATCATCATAACCGTTATGGACCAGAACAACAGAGCTTGCCACTCCCTACTAGAATATGAGAATACAAAGAAACTCACACTATCTCAAATTACTAAAAACTAGTCACCACAACAGGGACTTCCAAATATTAGCCGCATCAATAGTTAATAGAGCTCCAGCCTCAATACTCTCAAAAGTTCTTCTTTCTCAACCCGATATGAAAAAAACTATAAGTAGGTAAAAAAAAAAAACACTTTCATCTTCCCTATGGTACCACACAAGCGGTGGCATTTATCAATAGGGTGGTACAACATTGGTGCCAAGGGGTAATGAGGTGAGGGAATGTAAAGGAATATTATCCTCTAGGTTTTACTTTATCATGAGGTCTGAAAGAGGCATTGAGATCAACCCACAAGCCATGCGATTTTTAAAGTGATCATATAGCTGATGTCCATCAGAGTAAATCCCAAAACATATTTCCAACCTTAAAAACATATTACAATCTCCAATAATAACCGAAAATAATATTGAGAAATTTCCAATTTCCTTTGATTATTTTGAGGAAAGATATAACCTAAGGGCCACGTATGAAATTGCCCATTTTTCTTAAAAGGGAATATTTAAATATTGAATTACATTAGTACAACAAGAGAAGTCCCTGTATAACTTCAGAAAAAAGTAATTTGTCAATCAAAATCAAAGCTAAAAACAAGATCAAAGGCTTGCCTCCCCAAGACCGTGACCACTATCAATGAGTGCAGAGGTTCAAAATAAGATTACAGATAAGATACTGAATAGCCTCAAACTTGTAGATCCTTAATGTCTTTTAGATGATGCAGGAGCAAAACAAAGAGATAATTTTTTTCTATTAATGACTTAAGATTGCTTCTGCGAAAAAATCCATTACCAGTAGAGACGCAAAAGCAGAATTAGCAAGCGACACAACACATTAATTCATTTCTTCTTTTGCATCTTAGAACAGTTTACTGTATTTAACTAGTGTTTCAAGAAGCAAGATATGCACACATTGCTTTCCACAACATTTATTGAAGTACCATGTTGCATTAAACATCATAGACATCGCTTTCTTTGACTGACATTCCGTTCATTTAACAGCTTTGTTAACTAACCAATGGCTGCATTGTTTCGTCCAAGTTAACATTTCTCTAACGGGGTATCCAACCGTATAACGTTGAACTTCACATCAAAAGACTGCAATTGAAAAAAACAACTAGTCTTCCCGTACTGTTCTTTTGAACTAAATGGACTTGAACTAAACTGAAATTCCTGGGATGAATGCAACTGAGCTGAACTAAATTGAAATTAAATTAATTGTAATTAATCCAGTCCAAAAGACAACAGCCTGAATGTTAGTTGTTTAACCTACAAATAGAAGCCATGTACTATAACCCATATAAAGAAAGTACAGTTTGAGGTCCAAGAAGCGCATTTATGAATCAAAGGTCCCAACGAGCAACTCTGTGATCAATTGTTAACATCAATAGGTCTTCAAATCACTCCAATCTGCCTAATAAATTTAGTAGTTCTATTAGATCTTGGCCAGAAAAGTGTAATGTATTCTTTCTAAAATAGACAACTCAAGTCGCATTTCTTGATATTGATTGATGTGTACCGAAAAAAATTAATGGCAAGTAGTTGATACCAGACTTACCAGAAGATAGTAATGCCATTTCTTGTACCGATAGTAAATCCATCTAAGTGGAACAAATATTACATAGAATACACAGTACACATATGGAACATCTTGTGGCCCTGAAACATTGAAAGTTGGAACATCAGTACTCTACAACCAAGCTCAAAGTACACCTAAAAAAGACATCATATTTACGACACCCGTCAAGAGAACAAACACTCACTTGCCCCTAATAAGAAGCAAAATCCTCCAAATGCAAGTACACCACACAGATAAGTCACCTACAATAACATACAACAAAACACAAAAACCCATAAATTTCAGTGGCGCATATGATCGAACACTTTACCGGCATTCATAAACGAAACAAATCAAAGTATGATACCTTATTGATGAATCGCTCATGCTCTTCAGCTTGTTTTGCAATGCGTTCCGCATGTTCTGATATGATTTTTTTGGTTTTCTCTTTAGTTTCTGAGACTTTCTTCAAAAATTAAACAAACCCATGTCAAATTGAAACACCCAAATCACAGAAAAGTGATTGAATTACAAAAAGATCAAGAAATAAAGAGATGGGTTGTTTGTTGGTGCATCACCTTGGATCGATCCTTGAACCTCTGTTTAACTTTGTGAAAGGAATGTTCATTGGGTTCATCAACTCCATCATCGCTGTTCGACATGTTTGTTATGTTGCGATTGCAGAGATACCCAGAAAGAGAAATCAGTTAAAATGGCAGAGAGTTGAGAATCTGTTCAAGAACTTCTAAAAATGGAAGTTTATTCATGAATTAATCCACTACGCTGCCCTTCTGGAGTTCTGACAAGATGTCTGTTGTAGTATACACGTCAAAAAGGAAATGGGAATCTCAAATTCAGGATTGGATAGTTCTTGCATCTTCTTCACACGTGGATTATTCATATGTTGCCACGTTTACTTCTCGGACTTTCGCATATTTTTTTAAAAATTATTGTAGATGTAGATGTAGATGTAGAGGTAGAGGTAGATTGTAGATCGTAGATCATATATTGTAGCTGTAGACTGTAGACTGTAGACGGTAGACGGTAGACAAAGAATTTATCATATATGCGGGTGTATGTCACTTATGAACATAGTATCTAAGTTTATTCAGGCAAAAAAATGGTATTGGATTTACTATATTCATGGTACACACGGTGTATGATAAATTGTGTAAAATTATAGATGTAGACTAGCCGTGTAAAGCATGGTGAACTTTTTCAAATTTGGTGATTTCGTGTTGGCTCGGTTCCAGGTTGATCTAAAGTGAGTGTATGCTTGGGTCATTCAAGACAAGTCCAATTTATCCTTTTTGACCTTATTTGGATCATGTCGGATCTGTGTCATGGTTTAGTCAGATTTGAGTCCGATGCCAATTTGGTTGGGCCGAAAATGTTTCGGATGAGCTCGAATTGGATTCGAGTAGGCTTTTTTTTTTGCAGATCATATTGGGTTTGATGTACTTCGGCTGGGGGCTCAAATTGGGTTCGATTACTTTGGGTCGGGTCATTTGAACTCTCATATCAGACTAAAACCATTATGATTTTGGTTAGATTTTTTATCGGGTCAATTTGGTACATGTCAATTTCAATCAATATTACTTCGACTTTCATTGAAATTTTGATTACGGATTATTGAGTACACGAACATGATTCAAAATTAAACATAGATTATTATTGGTTGTAATCGACTTCATATTGACTTCGAATCGGGCGCAAATCGAGTTTTGGTTGGATCCTACAGGATCAAACATGTCACGAGTTGGCTTCGGATCATATATTTATCAAGTTTCGCGGGATCCCTTATTCAAAACAATTTAGGTTTGAGTCAAATTTAGATTGATCTGCAGGTTTGATTAGGTTTTGACCCCTCTACTTGAGACAAAAAGAAGATTAATAGACCACACAGTTTGTACAAAAGAATTTGGTAAATCATCCTATTTTATTTTTATTTTCTTGAAAAAATTGTTTTAAATAAGTCAACATTTATCCCGTCTTCTCATATTAAGTCAACCTATGCGTAATTCTCGAAGAAGTCAACCTTGTATGCAACTTGAATTTAAACAGATCAAATTAGCAATTAATACTTATTTGCCTGGTAAATTAAAAAATTTACTTATTCCCAAACAAGTGAACACAAATGTGTAATTAAAAAGTGGAAGGACTAAAAATGAGAGTAGTTTAATTTCCTAAAACCCTTCAAAAAGTAAGAGAAATAGATTGTACATAAAGATTTTATTTATTTTGCTCGTATATTCCATTTATAAAGAACAAAAAAACAATGAAAGAACTATAATTTGGGATGCACGACATCTTGTTCTAATTATTTTTCAGATCAAGACATCTCGTTCTAACTAATCTAGAAAACCTATGAGGCCGGCAATTAGCTAATGCCTAATACACTAAATAATTTGTTGTCAATGGGGAACGACATTATAAAGAGGAAGGATTCAAGGTGGAATATGGTATCTACAAAAGTATATTACCAAATATATATAAAGTCCAGAGCAAGTGAAAAGGCACAAAATGGCATCACCCAAGTACTTCAAGCTGGTTGTTTTAGCATTAATCTTGCTCTTCTTGTCAGGTATAGTTACTTTACCTAGTCTCTTATCTATAGTTCATTGCTTGAGATTTAGCATGATGTTGGTGTATGTTATATTTTCTCTGTTTTCTAAAAATTGTAACACTTTGACTTATATGTTTGCCAAAAAACAATTTTAACCACTCATATATCCAATTATTCATTTCTAAAAATTAGGAAGAATTAATATCTTGAAAATATACATGAAAATAAATCCAATAACATTTTATATAATAGTATTAGTTTATAAAGTACATATCAATTGAAACGTATGGTCAAAGTAGAGTATATAGTGAATAATGAAAAAGTTAAAGTATTGAATTTTTGGAAAACACTACAGTAGAAGTATTCTGAATGCATTATCCATTAAGCTAAGGCTCCATTTGTTTTGATGGAAAACAATTTTCATGGAAAATTATTTTCAAGTAAAACAATTCTCAATCGAAATCATGATTGTAAAACACATTTTTCTTTGTTTGTTTGATGATGAAAAACCTAGGGGGAAAAGAAAATGGAAGTAACAAGAAGTGCAAGGGTGGAACGAGTGAACAAGGTGAAATAAGGATTAAGGAGTATGGTGGAAAATGTGGCATACATTGATTGAAAAGGAAAATAGTTTTCCTTTTTAAAATAGAAATTACCTACCCTTGAGAAAATGGTTTTCCTCCCCTTCGCAAAACAAAGAAAAGAAAATGAAAAGGTGGCGGAAAATTAGTTTCTAAGGAAACGTTTTCATCCAAAATAAACGGAGCCTAAATAGAATCCCTTACCTTCGTCTCTTTATATCAAGTAATCTATTCCTTGAATAAGAGATTACGGGTTTGATTCACATTCGGGACTTTGTGCTCTCTCTTAAAATTAAGTGATATCTATTAGTGTTTATGCATGCATGACATTGGTAGGTTGACCCAGTGGGTAGACAACCCACTACTAATAGATAATAAAAAAATAATTTATGCGGATGAGTTGAAATCAAATATCACCCTTCTATTATTATGTGGGTCGTCTACTCGTTGGGTCAACTAAGTTTTCTCCAAACATGCATGTATAGGAACGATTCCCAACCTCGAACCGTGGGATTATGTATTGTACTCTCAAAATAGGGACATCACATTTTTGCCAACTCACTACTTTTATTGGTTCCAAAAGTAGTCTATAGGAACCAATCTAGGTTATATCTTGAATTGGTACCAAAAGTGATTTCACTTGATACTTAGATTATTAGTATGGATTTGAGAATCAAGAATAGCTTAGTTTGTTATAGTAATACTTTCGGTTTCAAGAAATTTTGGGATCAATTCTCATACTGCGCTTTTGTGCTTTTCTTATACATACACGAAAAGAAAGGAAAAGAAAAGAATAACATCAATGTAACCAATTTTTGTCTTTTAAAACTTTTATTATTAGGTATTAGAGTTCATTTTGCATTGTGATAGTTCTAAGTAATGATCTCCATATACATAGATGCGATTCTATCCATCCAATTAAATTTGGTTGCTCACAATTTGAATCTTCTTGGGAATTGTAAAAGTTATACTCTTATTTAGGGAAGAAATTATATGAAATGAATAATTGTGATTGATTTGTAGCTTGTACCATAAGAATCTTTTTGTAACCCTTCTTTCCTTTCTCTATATAGAGAACATGCACTGATGTACGAGAGTAGAGAAAGCTTAGTGATGAGAGCATTCTTTTAATTTTAGGAGGTATTGGGATTAATTTTCACCTTCTTTACAATTGTCGCAGGAATGACTGTCGTGATGGGTACCTGTTATGAGAGAGATTACCCTTGTGCCTGGACTTGGGAATGTTGTGAAGGTCTTGTTTGTGATTTTGATGCACATGGAGGTGAAGGAGGTTTCTTCGGCTACTGTGTTTAGTAATAACATGTAGAGTAGCCCTTAATCACATCCTTCACTCCTACACTCAAGAGTCAAGACGTCGATAAGTTACTCCTATTACGCCTAGAGTTTGTATATATTCACCATAGCTTCAAATAATGAAGATATTTCTTTGTTAATTCATGCTTGTTGGTGTGGGAATTCTATGAAAATTGTCTGTTTGTAAATTAGTATTTCAAGTTATTCGTTGTTGACTTACTGTTGATGTACGTTATTTTTGTACTATTAGTTCATAATTAATTCAGGAGAAGGTATTGGGTCAGATTTGGTCGGACGACTTTTAGTTGGTTTCATTTTTTTTCAGTTGGTTTCAATTTTTTTTGAATTTTGTTTCAGCTGATCTTTTTTATTTCAGTTGGATGTCTTTTAAGTTCAGTTACTTATCTTATTGTTTCATTTACGTGTTTTGTTCTAACTGAAAACAAAACTTAAGGGCCCGTTCGATATCAATGTGGTTTTCAGTTTTTTGGTTTTTTGTTTTTGAAAGTCATATGATATATGTCAAATAATAAATCTAAAATTAGTCAAACTGATTGGAGATATGATAATTTTGAGAACTGACAACTAAAAAGTGGAAACCACTTTTTGTCGTTTCATGTTTTTTGTTTTTAGTTTTCAAAAAAACTGAAAACTGAAAACAAAAAACGATAAGGAACGACCCCTAAGTAAATGAAATAAAATAAGTTCTAAATGAAAGCAACTTAGTTTTCAGTTACTTATATTATCCTTTCAGATAGTTATAATATTCTTTCATTTAACAACTAACTAAAATTAAAAAAAATAAAAACTAAGTTGTTAAATGAAAGAATATTATAACTATCTCCTCTCACTTTCTCCTTCTTCTTCATTCCACATCAATGGCATCTTGCTCCTACCCACCACAAACACTAGATCGTGAAGCTGAGACCGATTTCTCTCTCCTCTACAACAATGGCTGCCACCAGTCGGATCTTTCTCTCTTGAACTTCCACCTTCGACACAGCAAGGTGGCGGAGGAAGAAGATGAAGAAGAAGGAGCAGCGGCGCAGCGGCGGAGGAAGAAGATGAAGAAGAAGGAGCAGCGGCGCGGCGGCGGCGGAGGAAGAAGATGAACAAAGAAATGGCAAGAAGCATGTCCGTCTGACAGTAAGTATTGATCAGACGGTCTGACCCAATACTTTCACTTAATTCATTAGGGGTGTTCTCCTTCAAAAAAAATCATTAGGGGTGTTCATTGGGCTTTTAGTCTTTTATTTAATCTTTAAGTGCAATGACTTTTCTTATAAAACACTAGTTTAGGTTATGAGCGATACACCGGGTTTTGTTTACAGTTTAGTAATTTTACACAACTGATATCATTTGATCTGGACATATGTATATATGTGAAGAACCCCTAAACAAAAACATTTAATTTCATTCATATAATGCATTTAAATATCGTGGTTTAACTGTTTAAATAATAGCAAAAGGTAAGACAAGTCATCTTATTTAATTAGAGTTGATCTTAGAAGAGATCGCGTAATTTTAATAATCTAAAATTAGGCAACATCCCAAGCTCAATAGAAAGAAGAGAATGAAGCACCTTGTTAAACAAAGTGATAAACTCTTTTGAATAAAGTGATGGGTTTAAGTTAGTCTAATTTTAATATAAACTTAGACAGCGTCTTTTAATAACTTTTGTCTTATTTATATCCTGCATTTAGTCGTGGTTTAAATGATCCTTTGGTTGTATATGCAAAGGTGGTGCACATGAATCTACAATGCTCATCGTACGCACAACTCAAAACACATAACGTAAAGAAAAATGCGATAAATTCATTAGAATATAACACGGAATGAACATTGGTTTGTTTTTAAGTAAACACCATATTATTTTCAAAGAACACGAAAAATCGAGGCCATGTTTTTTCTCTTTTATCAATAATCTTTTTCCTCCATTTTGAATTCATTTGCCCAAAAAGTTTCGCTCTCCTCCATTTTCTCTCCAAAACCTCTTCATTTCCTTCCCAGAATCCACTTGTACTCACCATTTTAATTCAATTTTTTTTTTGAATTTCAAGCCAAATTCTCACATCCACCTTATTTTGGTAAAAATCCGACACCTCTTTATCATTTTAAAAACGAATTCCAACCCCAAAATTTTTTGAACTTCAACCTCAATCCAATAACAAAAAAGTTATTGAATGGTAACATCAAAGCATATAATTTATATATTTTTTGGTTTACCTTTGGCTGAAATTTAAATCTATTAGATTGTTCTTTTAATATTCTTCATATGATTTTTTTTTATGTTAATTTAGTATGTTCAATTCGTGTCAATTAGTTTATTATCACCTTCTTAGGAAATGTTCATTCAAAACATTAAGGAAAAATTGCGAAATCACCACCTGCATGCTGGATTACTTTCAAGCTAATCACCTTACTTGCGTTTTTTTTTTAAATAACCACCACTTCTTTCCGTAACGTTTTCATATATCCATCTTATAAGAGATTTAGCTAATAGTAGTGTTAAATGTGGGGCTCATTTTCTTACTGAATTACCCTAACTCCCTCCAAATTGTCACGATTCTGACTTCTAGCTCCCTCTAATATGTTTGTCTCACTTTTGACCTATAAATATAACCCTAAGATTTACAATCCTAATCTAAACCAATCAACCGACATCCTTATCAAATTTTTGAGATTTCTTCAATTGTTTGAACGATGGAGCGTCATTAACAATTTCCAATATCCAATTTCGATCCTTTTGAAGCACGAAATTTAAGTATGTTAAAGCACGATTGAGGCTTTTTATTAATTTAAATAATTTTCAAAATTTTCCCTTTATGAACTATTAAGGATATTATGGTTGCCATTGGAAGTGAAGGGCAATCAATTACCTGCCATTATAGTAACATCCTTTCCTTTTACCTTTTACCTTCCCCTCATCTTCAATCTGCTTCTCTTTTCCTTTTTCTTCTCTCTTAGGTTCCTCCTTTCCTAAATTCTCTTCAAAGTGCTCTACCCTGACAGACAGTTGTGTTGTCAATGTAAAAACTAAGATAAAAGGAGAGAGAGCATAGTTTTGGTGGAATTTTTAATGGAGAAACTAAAATGGGAAAGGTGAAAGAGTAAATGAAAGAATTCAGAAGAAAGAGGAGAGACGAAAGAGAGAGTAGTGAAGGGAAATCAAAACCGTGACAATTTGGTGGGACTTAGGGTAATTCAGTAAGAATGTGGGACCCATATTTAATGATGTTAGATGAATTTGGTAAAAGTTGGGTGATATGAACACGTTAAGGAAAGAAGAGGTGGTTGGGTGCAAAAAAGTGCAAGTAAAGTGGTTATTTTGAAATTAAAGTAGCCAAACGTGCAGGTGATTATTCGCATTTTTTCCAAATATTAATGATGCTCTTTTAATTTGGATTGATGCTCATAGTGAATCTAATGTATTTTAGAGTAATATTTTCTTAAAATGTTCATTCAACAGATAAATGATATTCTTTTCAATTGGATTGATGTTCATTATACAGCTAATGCATACTTGACTAGTATTTGCTAATGCTCATTTTATTTGAATAAATGTTCATGAATTTAAAAGCCACTTGTACCATTTGAATGATCTTTTGAGGGTCGTGTTGATGTGTATTATCCAATGTACATTAGCTTAATGAGTTGGGTAATAAATAATATAAGCTCATTATTTTGAAAGTAGATTATATGCATATATGTTCATTTTATCATTGTTGGCGGTGTTTATAAATATAATTATAATGTTCTTTTAATTATGCTTGGTAGATTCTTCGATCATTTGAAATCTTACAATGTTTTCTTTAGTATGTGCAATGTTTTCTCGAAAGTTCATTCAAAATATTAATGGTACTCTTTTTATTTGGATTGATGTTCACTATACATTTTATGTAAATTAAAATAATTTTTTTAAGGTATTCTTTCAAAATATAACGAAGTTCTTTTCATTTACATTGATGTTCATTTTATTAATATTTGCTAATGTCGTTTTATTGGTAATATTCTTTTATTTAAGATATGTTAATGTTGATTTTGTAGTTTATGTGTTATTAAATGTTCATCTTATCACCATCTGTGGTATATCAATGTTCATTGATTCCAGATGGTGTTACACAATATATAACATTCAGTGCATCTATTGTTCATTCTATCTATATCGATGCTCAAATGTGTAATTGTAATGTCCAATGACTACTAGACAATAAGTTTTAGTGTTCATTTACTTCCTCGATGTCTGACATTATGCAACATTTATTGTTCCTAAATATTTATTTTACCCATATTGGTGTTTATTAGCGTAATTATAATATTCAATGACTATAAGGATTTGCAAACATTATATATTGGATGCATGGTAGAAACACTAATCTAATGTTGAATAACTAGAATGGTCAACAAGACAAGGATTAAATGATGAAGATGGGCTATACATGGACTATGCATCATGAAATTTTAGACAAAACCCAAAATACTGAGCATCTTGAATAATTTGAATGAACATTATTAGGGTTGATTTTAGGAAAAGTTAACGTGAATAATCCTAACATAGCCCATCTTCCACAATTAATCCGACCTTTAAAATATAATTCCCAAAATAATCACAACTATTTTCCACTCTTCCCAAAATAGTCCCAAGATAGCACCAATAACCATCATGTGCGATTGTTTTAGGAAGATTAGATAATAGTTATTGGGATTATTTTGGGAATTATTAAAGGTGGGATTAATTACCGAAGATGGGCAATAGTTGGGATTACGCACGTTAATTCTTCCTTGATTTTAAGAGTACATTTGATATTAATAATGAATATTTTGAATAACCATAATGACCATTAGCTTTGTGTAAAAGAACATAAGTCAAATTTAATTCGAACAGAAAAAATTGATTTTTCTAAGTTATACCCCTGAACTTTTTGATATTTTAAACCATGCCCATGGCTATACAAATTTTTTAGTTGTACCCCTATATTACTTCTTATTAATCATAAGTAACCTTTGACAAGTCATATTAATGACAGGCGAAGGTTAATCATAGATAGTGTTAGTAACTATATTTGAATTTGCGGTAGAAAACGAAAAAAAGAAAGAGAAAAGTCATAAATGGTGATAGTTATAATAAAATTATTCTCCCATTATAATGAAGGGATGTCAACAACATTTATGCTTTTCCTATTTCTTATCATTTTTAATTTCAAAATCCAATAATTACTAACCTGAGTAACATCATTTAATGTTATTAACCTACTTGCAAGTATCTATTTTTTTGGATTGGGCCATAGCCTTCTTTTCCAAATACTCGTCAAAAACAATACTTTGTTTTACCTCGATTATGGTAAAAATTGAATCCTTCTTTCTACGTTAAGGGTTGAGATGGATTTGTTTTCAACTGCCCGTTAAAGAATATATCGTAATAATAAAATATATCTAAAAAATTGAGCTTATTATAAACAATAATTTGATCTAACCCCAAGTTTTTTTTTTTGAGTGGTGTAACAAAAGTTATGATTAGTTCATACACTATAATAAACCTTATAGTTTATTGACATTCAAACTTGTCCCTTATTTATTTAGAATTTCAATTATCTTTTTTATATTTTATGACATGATAATCTATCTGATGCGTACGGGTGTAAACGAGCCGAAACGAGCTCAAGCTCGACTAAACACGGTTCGGACAAATATCAAAATCAGACCCATAGACACTAAAATCATCCATAAAAACTTCCATGATAGTTTCAATGAAGTCAGAGAATATGGCCATCATACACAATCCAAATGGCATTCTACGATATGCAAAAGTACCATAAGGACAAGTAAAAGTAGTCTTTTCCTGATCATCTGGGAGGATTGGAATTTGGAAAAAGCCAGAACATCCATCCAGATAACAGAAAAAACTATGCTTAGCTAACCTTTCCAACATCTGATCAATAAAGGGAAGGGGGAAATGGTCCTTTAGGGTGGCATTATGAAGTCTACGATAATCAATGCACATTCGCCACCCTGTGACCGTCCGGGTAGGGATTAAAACACCTTTATCATTTTTCAAAACAGTCGTCCCTCCCTTCTTTGGAACTACTTGCACAGGACTAACCCACTTAGAATCAGCAATAGGATAAATAATGCCTGCATCTAACAATTTCATGATTTCTTTCTTCACTAACTCTTGCATATTAGGATTTAAACGCCTTTGAGGTTGAATGCAAGGGCGCTGATTTTCCTCAAGATTTATACGATCCATGCAAAAGTCAGGGCTAATGCCCTTAAGATCGTCAATACTATACCCGATAGCTTTCTTGTGCATACGAAGCACTGTAAGCAATTGTTCCAATTGGCTATCTGTGAGTTTAGTACTAACAATCACAGGACATTGTTCCTTATCATCCAGAAAAGCATATTTCAAATGGGAAGGGAGTGGTTTAAGTTCTACCTTTGTTACCTGAGGTGTAGAGGTAGAATAAACATTTTCTAATACCACATAATCTTGTCCCTTTTCAGAAGTAAGGCCCTCCAAATCTCGTCTCCTGATGGTTCTCCCATAGTAAGTGCTACCTCCAAAGGATCAGCACCAGATATCTGCGGGAATGCAGATAAAACAGCTCTGTCTACAACATCAATCCTACAACAAGATTCCTCAAGCATAGGAGACTTCACAGCATTGGTTAGTTTAAATGTTACAGTATCATCACCAACACTCAAAGTAAAAGACCCAGACTTGACATCAATTACAGCACATGCAGTACATAAAAATGGTTTATCCAATATAATAGGAATTTGGGCATCCTCCTCCATATCCAATACAACAAAATCCACAGGGATGTAAAACTTTCCCACCCGAACAGGGACGTCTTCTAAAACACCTAGAGGGTATTTGATAGAACGATCAGCCATCTGCAAAGTAATTTGAGTACACTTAAGTGCCCCCATGTTCAGTTTCTTACAGACAGACAATGGCATGACCGATACAGATGCACCTAAATCACATAAAGCTTTATCAATAAACAGTGCACCTACATGACAAGGGATGGAAAAGCTACCAGGATCTTTCAATTTAGGTGGAGATTTATTTTGCAAAATGGCACTACACTCTTCACTGAGTGCGACTCTATCTACCCCACCAAAATCTTTCTTTTTTGTGAGCATCTCCTTCAAAAACTTAGCATAAACAGGCACTTGAGAAATAAGTTCTGTGAAAGGAACCGTTACCTTAAGGTTCTTGACCATAGCCAAGAACTTACCAAGTTGTTGATCCACCTTGGACTTTTGCATTCGATGAGGAAAAGGCAACCTTGGTGTAAAAGGTGTATCAGAAACCTTCTCCTTCTTCTTTTCTGCCTGTTCAGCTTCATCAGACAGTTCGACATCAGACGTCGAATTCTTCTCTAAATCCTTCTCTACTACCTCATTCTCCTTACTAGGGGCAATATCATCATCAACGGGCATAGGAGGAGCAGCATAAGCAGTGCCACTACAAAGAGTAACGGTGTTTGCTTGCTCCCTTTGTGTAGGTTGCCCTGGCAATTGTCCCTGCTGCCTCTGTGCATTATTTTCTGCCAATTGAGCAATCTGAGTCTCGAGAAGTTGTATGTGCTTCTCTTGGGCCCTCTGTGCATCCTCATTGGCTTTCTGCATAGCCAACAACTGTCTCTCTTGAGTTTTCTGTGGTTCCTCATTTTACTTTTGCATCGACAATACTAGTTTTATCAGTTCAGACGTGCTAGGCTCTTGAGAGGTTGCATTTTGTGGTGCTGGCTGATAATTCTGATGGGCAGGTCTTTGGAAACCAGGGGGATTGTGAGAATTCCCTTGGTTTTGGTAGTAGTTGGGTTTTGGGTTGTTGTGTGGAGGCTGATAGGAATTTTGTGGGAGATGATAGGAATTTTGTGGCTTTGGGTTCTGAACGTTGTTGCTTCTATAGGAAAGAAGTGGATTGTCTTTCCAACCAAGATTGTATGTGTTGGAGTAGGGGTTAATTGGTTGTCTTTGCTGAAAAGCATTCGCCTGCTCCATCTGATTTTAGCCGAACTGACAATCATGGCCGAAGTGACCTTGAATACCACACACCTCGCAGTAAGATGAGGTGATGGGTGCAACTGCCGACATGGCATTGATGCTCATAGGCGGGGGTGTTGAACTAGAAGACTTCATTGTTTGTAATTGCTGAGTCAGTTGCGCCATCTGAGAGGTAAGCAATGAAATAGCGCCAACTTCAAGTACCTTCTTAGTCAAACTCCTAGATGATGAGTGGTCATTGGCTGCGAGATTTGCTAATAATTTATAACCCTCATCAACTGCCTTGTCTAAAAAGAATCCTCCTACAGACGAATCAACAATACTCTTCGTCTGAGGTTGCAGACCATTGTAAAAAGTCTGCGTCAGAAGTCCATATTATGATGTGTATGTTCCTTCTGTAGGTCTCTGAATCTAGTCCACGCTTCCCTCAATATCTCATCTGGCTCTTGGGAAAACGTGGCCAACTTGTTCCTGATTTCTGCTGTTTTTGTGGGAGGGTAATACTCGTAAAGGAATGCAGCAGAAATCGCCGACCATTCTGGCTCAGTGATATCGCTGAACCACCTCTGAGCCTTGTCTCTGAGTAAGAACTCAAATAACATAACTTTCAGCTGCTCAGGTGTGACTCCTTAATGTTTAACAGTTCTGCAGAGTTGTTAGAATCTCTGCAGATGGTTGGCCGGATCTTCAGAAGGATGCCCACTAAACTGATTCTGCTGCACCATTTTAATGTGCAGGCTTAATTTCAAAATTGTTTGCATCAATAGTGGGCATTTGTGGACCTGTGGGTATGCCTTCAAGATTAGGCACCCCATAAGATTTCATTGACTTCGCCATTGGTAATATAGAAATCTCTGAATCTGGCTTCTCTTGATAAAATTCTGCTCTAAGATCCCGAAGTATTGCTTCCGTGTCGGGATCTCTAGGAATTATATGAGTTTTCTTTTGATACCTGGACGTAAAAGAGAAACGACAAGATAACCGTAAGAACGGCCTCAATTGGAACGGGAGGTTCCAATGAGGCACAAAGAAGTACGCTAATTAATCGAATAAAAACTAGAAAACTAGCCGTCTCCCCTGCAACGGCGCCAAAATTTGATAGGCTAAAGTCGTATCACCTAATCAAAGATAAACCTAAGTCCTCTAACTATGGTAGTCAATTGAAGCAGGGTCGAATCCGCAGGAAGACAAAGTTTCTATATTAATATTCAACCAACTAACTACTTTACATGAAATCAGAGAAGATTAACTGAACTAATAATTAAACTAAGGAAGACAAGAATTAAACTGAGGATTTAACTATGGAATAAAAGTCTAAGGCAATAGTTTGGTCCACCATGCTTATACCACTCAAGAGGTTCAAATAACTAAAGTCACCTAGGTTTAGAGTCGAACGATTAGAGCACGTGTTAAGCTTATGGTCAGGTCTCAACGCTCGTGATTCAACATATGCAGTATGGTCACAAACATAATCAGAATCACTAATGTGTTCTAAGCCTCTAAAAGTAAGACTGATCTGTACGAACGATTATTAGCTAGACATAACTCATGAAATTGGCCACTAACACAAATTATGAATTCACGAACAAATCACCTTACAATCGCTCTAATCAAAACCTAGAAACTATAGCAATTCAGAAAGCAATCATGGCATAAACATGGTTTTCCTCCCTAAAGACCTAGGAAAGGGGATTACTCACTCATGGCTAAGGAAGACAAAACTAATTCAAAGTAAAGATTCATACTTGACAATAAAACCAATAATCAATCACAAATAATCTAAATAAGAATGAACGAAAATAAAGAGATTACCGAAATTGAGTCTGAATACAAATTATATTGAAAACAAAAGCAACGATCCAATCTTCAACAATGGCGAGAGAACAACTAGAGTTCTAAAGCTAGGGCTCAATGAAATTACAATGAAAATAAGATGTCTCTAAAAATAAACTAAGTGTTGTATTTATACTCAGTCTAAAAACAAGAGAAAAAGGATTAAAAACAGGCGACAAATGCGTGTCATTAAATCAGAAATTTAAACCGCCCGATGACGTCGGGCAAATCATTCTTCCTCAAATCAGCATATGGCAGCATATCACAAACCGCCCGATGGGTCCAGGCGAAATCCGCCCGATCGGGCGGGTCTTACGTCTTCTTCATATTGCAACTGGCAAGCATAGTAGGGAACTGGGCACCTCAAAAACCACTGCCCGATGGGTCCGGGCGATGTCGCCCGATCGGGCGTTTTGACGATCTTCCAGTAGCAATGATTTCGCCCGATCAGGCGAATCCAGCCCGATGGCATCGGGCGACCAACTGTTTCCTTCCTTTGGCTTAAAAGCCAAATCTCGAATCAAAGACGCTCTCTAAGCCTATGAAACGTGGCCTTAGAGCTCTGCAACTCGGTAAATCTGCCCCATAACTCCGCCTATCATATGTTGATGCCCAAAATAGCAGAGAATAGGGAGAAAACTCCCTAAAACCTGTAATTCAACATAAAACACGCAAAACACAACTATATAGAGGAGTTAGCATAAAATAGCTCCTAAGGGCATAGTTTGACGCACAATTTAGCTCAAAAGTAGGGGGAAAAACTATATAAAATAACACGATATCAATAACAAAATTAATAATTTATATAATAAAAAATAAACAAGTTATGTAAACTATTTAGTGTTAATATAAAAATGTTATCAGTTTTTTGCTTAAGTTGCAGTTGTCTTTGTTAATATTGACAAAATGTTGTATTTATTAGTACCAGATTAGTAAGAAATTACGCTTCCGATTTAGTTACATTAATCAAATATTTATATTAATGATAATAATATTACTAATACAAATAATAATTATGTAGTTATGAATAATACCAAACGTTAGATAATATGTATATTAAATGCTTCTTTTCTATCTTACAAATGTAGTTAAATACAGTTCGACATCAACAATCCGAAGAAAGTGATGACAACGATTTTCAAGAATCTGAGGCGTCATTCCTCGAGTGTTGGGCCAAACTATAGTCTAAAGACAAATAGTTGGTCTACACTCGAGAGTTATACTAGTGGAAAAAATAGCTACGAACACGTACGCAGCTAATGTTTTTTTTACATTAGCTGCGCCTTCAATAGCTACGTTTCAAACACACACACACACACACACACACATACATCTATATATATATATATAAATATACATACATATATACATATACATATACATATGTATATATACATATACATATATATATATACATATACATATATATATACATATATACATATACATATACATATATATATGTATATATATCAAATATACTAGTAGCAACATAACAAAAGGTTCATTATACATTTTGTAGTAACAGAATGAGGTTAGCTGATAATACAAACCTGATAATCAATTTGATGATTTGTTTAGTAACGTGATTAATTAATAGTAACAGAGAACTTTATTAAATTATGTGATATGGTGATAAATCTTTAGTTATTTTCATGTTAGACTATAATGAAAAACATTTATAACGTTATGATAAAGGATCAATCAAAGTGTCTGATAGTTACCTATCGTTTAATATTCATATTGAATAATAAGATCATATGAATTAGTAATGCTAACGAGTAGTGAATGAATTGTTCATTGAAACAGTTCATTAATGTCCTTCCATGATTGGAGATTATTTTCATATTAGAATACAATAAAAAACATTTGTAAAGTTAGAATAAAGGATCAATCAAAGTGTCTGATAGCTACCTATCGTTAATATTTAAGAATAAGATCACATGTATTAGTGATACTGACGAGTAGCAAATGAATTGTTCGATGAAACGGTATCGAAAATCAAAGTTTTATATTTTATGTGAACCTTTAGATTCATTTGAATCCGTTTCAACATAACGGATCTAATAGCTATGTTAACATTAAGGAGCATAACTTCAATTCTAAAGACAAACAGTTGGCCGAGACTCGAGAGTCAGCATAAATATGTGTACAACAAGATTAATAATTGTTGCGACTTATAGAAACCAATAAACAAGGTATAACTTTAAGTTTTATCGTAAAAAAATTATAAGGCTTTAGCTTAAATTGCATTTATATATATACACACACATACTATATATATAAATCAAGTATATTAGTAGCAACAATAGCTTTAATGTATAATTTGCAGTAACTGGATAAGTTTAGCTGGTAATACAAACCTAACAATCAATAATCATAAAACACATCAATTTGATGATTTGTATAGTAACGTACATAATTAAACAGTAACATAAACCTATATTAAAGTTTTCGTATTAACAGGGTGGTATTTGTTTTTGTATTTATTCATAACAAGATTAATAATTATGTACCTTATATTAATAATGAACAATAAACAAGGTGAATGTAATTTTTATATATATATATATATATATATATATATATATATATATATATATATATATAAAATTATATAAGTATCCAAACATGTTAAAACAGTTTTAAGAGTTGCTAAATTGTTTAGTAACCATATCAATTTAATTTGTTATCGCAACCTATATTACAGTTTGAATGTCTTCTTTACAAGCGAACCAGGTGGACTGAAAATGGAGTGTATTAATTTGAAGGGACTGAAAATGGAGTCCAGACGAACTATGAAGCTGAATAAAATTCGAGTACGTAGCGTGTTAGCACAATTGTTTTTTTTAAATAAGTTTCTAGATATACAAAGCAAAAATTTTAAGAGTCAAGAAATTGAAGTTTATTGTTTTTACAGAGATGCAAATTATAGAGGCATAAATTTACAACAAAGCATGTAAATTAACTAATACTGAAGTAAAATTAGAGTATGTAAATTAATTACTTATGACAATCTCCAGTTTTAGCGCATTTTGTTAACAAAAAAATATCTAAAACTTCGCTGGAAAACTTGACGCCATTAATGGCTTCCAGGTTCAGGTTGTATTCTCCGGCCATTTATCACATAACATTGAACAAGTTTCTTGGGTGCAATAGCCAATTGAAACTGAGGAGGAAATAGGTTGTAAAGAGCATTAAATGCTCTTGGGCGCCAAGAGGATTGTCCCGCCAAGGAGGGACTTGGGGCGCCAAGTTACTAAATCCCCCCCCTTTTTTTGTAGCAGTGATGTGGCAGCTTTCCATTGAAAGTGTATGTTTACCCCCGTATACACTTAATGTATGTGTATCATCTCTCGTAAGTAAAAATGTTAAGAAAAAGTGATAGGAGAGAGATACAGAGAAAAATTTACTAACAACAAAAAGTAGAAGGGTAGACATTACGAAAACAGAGGAAGTATAAGATACCAATTTACCCTTTACAATCAAACCTCCTCCCCTCCCTTTTTATCTTTGTTTTACCTGTTCTCACGGAACAAACACTAGGCTCTCTCCCTAAACCCAGATTCTTCATCATTCTACCAGGCTACAATATGTTAGAACTTTAGCATTTACCATTTATTTCAAACTACTCGCTAAACCCAGATTCTTTATTATTCTACCAATTCCAATATGTTAGAACTTTAGCTCTTCATCCCTGGCTACAATCTGAAACATGGGAGTACCGATTTCAGTGGCTGGTTCCACAGAACTGGTACTTCCATGGTTGAACCGATTCTCCGATGGTTGAACCGGTTCTCCCATATTATTACTGTTATTATTTTGACGGGATTGGTTGCATAATTGACTGTGTTACTTTTACGATTTGTTGAAATTTTGGCTGTTATTAGTAAGAAATAATACTTCACTTTGATTTGATTTAAGGGTTTTTTCTGATCACATTCAATTTTGGTTGGATTTTTTTTATGTTGAATTTAGGTTAAATTACGAAAACGTTGAAATGAATCTGTCAAATAGTCTAAGAGTCTCGGAATCTTCTTCGGGTAATGGTGAGGAATTTAGTATTGATCGTGAGGATATGTGGTATTCTCTTAGAAGACTACTATGGCCTGTTATGCCTGAAGAGCGAGAGAACAAGGCTATAAGGAGAACTGCTTTGTTCTCATTATTCGAACGTACGCGATTCAAATCCCATGATGATGATGTTACTCAAAAACCTAACATTGAGATTGAGAATGGCAAGTATTTTGATGTTGTATCGTTATTGTCCTGTAATTATAACACCAATGATCTGGTTCTGCTTCGCAACAATGGTGGTCAAGTTCACCTTAAACAGGATGCTTTCAAAGATAAATACCTGATGATTTGCTGTTTCAACGTTCCTGTCTTCCGTGGAGATATTTCTCCTATCCAAGTCCAGGCCCTTGCAACTATTTACTCTGATTTGTATGCTCGCTATCCTGATAATTTTGAGATGATAGTGGTACCTAAGATGCACAGTTTGGCCAATCATCAGCAAGTTTACGACCACTTCTTGTCCGGCTTCCCCTCTTCATGTCTTGCTGTTCCCTTTTCTTACTCCGATTGTCGTGACTACATCTGCAACTGCCTTGACCTTGTCTTTTTTTTTGCTAAATGTCTCATTCTGGATGGTGCTAGTAAACTTTTGTACTCTGGAACTCCTGATTTTGTGCTGGAATTTGGAGCCGATGCCTTTCCCTTTACTCCCGATATTCTTTCAATGAAGGATGATCCCTTGTCAGAATCCGATCCTACGTCCACACTTGAAGGACTTTTGCAGTGTGATCCCTCTTATGTTCTGAAGAAGACTGATTCTCCTCAGGAGAAAGTGTCTATTGCCACACTCAAACACAAGGTTGTCGGCTTATACGTGTTTGCTAGAGGAGATTTTTTGCTCGATCTTAATAAAGTCTATGAACAATGTAGAGCTAAGGATATGGATATTGAGATTGTGCTTGTATATATGCCCTTTGCGTACTGTCTTGACCCACAGGCTTCCCAGGACAAGATAGATAGGCTGCTGCAGAACCACAAAATATCTTGGTGGAGGGTTCCCTATAATGACTCTGTAAGTCGTAGACTCTCCCGAGTCAATTATCTCTCCATGGATGATGTGCTGCTTATCCTGGGGCCCGATAATAGTTATGTGGATCCTTTTGGACGAGAAGTCATGAAGAGTTATGGAATTACTGGATTTCCATTCACTAGAGATTCTCTCGTTGAACATGAACTAAAAAGGCTGCAGGAACTTACGTTGGAGTCACTGCTGGTTTATCAGTCACGGAATTATGTCTTTCACCATGATGAGAAAGTTCTTGTGGAAAAACTCAGGGGGAGGAGTGTACTTGTATATTTCGCTTATCTTGGGGACCTTGATCTTTATGATAATCTACGTATATGGTATCCCCAGCTGAAGCAGAAAGATTCTTCTTATGAATGGTCTTTATTCGGCGTCATGTACATTATATTCCTATAGATCCTTCTGAAGATGATGAAGCAGCACGATCCATAATGCCTTGGTCTGTTTGCCCCTTCAGCCTTGATCACTCAAATTCTGTGCTGGAGAAATTAAGGCCTTTCGCTCCACATGATATCCTTATTCAATTTGGAACTGACGGATATATAGGCTTCTAGAAGCTCATGGAACTGATGCTTTTCCCTTCAACGATAATCAGGACGTCATTTTACGATTAAAAGGAATATATGAATTTATGTGGACTTATTAGTGACAGCTCAAGTCAATATAGCTCTTTAGTTTCATTTTCTTGACAATGTTCAGGTCAAAAGAATAAGGAGCTCTCTAGTTTAGTTACTGTGCTCAGTCAGAAACAATTCTGTAATTGTTTACAATCTTCTGATATGCAGTATTGAACTTTTAACATGCAATGTTATGATGAGGTTAAGGGAAAAGATCCTGAATTTGACCATTTCATAAATTAGTGCTTGCTTCAGTTACTTGCTTGGCAATTTAGGGCCTGTTTAGATTTACTGAAAACAACTGAACTGATTAGAGCTGAACTGAACTGAACTGATTGGCGCTGAAGTGAATTAAATTGAATTGAATTAAATTGAATTTAATAAATATATATATAATATTTAAACAATAATAATATGAATATTAAATAATAATTATAATGATAGGTAATGATAATGAATAATCATTAATGAACAATAATAATTTTATTTTGGATATTTTTAAATGATAATTATAAATAAATAATATTAATAATCATAAATTAATAATAATAATAATTAATGATTAATAATAGTATTTTATAGTCTTTGTATTAATATATTAATACCTGATGATGAATATATAATAACAATAATATCTTAGAATTAAATTAATATTACGATTTTAATTATTAGATTTAATTATATATTAATATTTAGTAATAAAATAATGATTGGGTCGGACCGTGCAAAATTACATTATAAATCATTTTGACGTGATTTGATTGGATTATGGGCTGAAAACGCGGGTTTTTTTGTGTTTTAACCTAAACCATGTTCCTGCTGAATGATACCAGAAAGAACCTAATAAAACACGAGTTTTGTAGGGAAGGACCTAATAAAAAAAATCTGTCTAAAATGACCTAATAAAACACTTCCGGTTGTTACTAACAACCTATTTTTGATTTTCCGACCAAAATACAATTTTCCGGCGTTGACTTTTTTTAACACTCCATTGACTCGTTTTTTTTTTTTTACTTCCTCTCTCATTTAGTGCTCTCCTCACTCCCACTATCCCAAATAACCCATCCATCTCTACTCAAATTCTTTCCTCCAAAATCAGATTCATCTTCTTCAACATCAATTCTCCAACCTTCCTCGTGCGTCTCTTTCATCTCTTTCATCTCTACACTGTAAAAAGCATTAACACTGCTCTTTGTCTTACTTTCAATCAATACACTGAGGACCACAAAAGGGGTGTTTAGACTGTAGTTGAAAGATCCGCTTTTGAAGCAAAAGGAGGTGTAAAAGAATTTACCAATGTAAAAGACTCTCAACTTAAGGTAAGCAAACAAAACCACTATTTTATTGAACTCAGTTGTAGATAAGCTTAATTAAAGCTCAATTGAAAAAAGGTGTGAACTTGAGTGTTGCAAAAAGTTAGGTTAAACTATTGTAGCTCAATCAAACTTAAACTAATCACTTATATTAATTTTAGAATTCGAGTAAAATGTATTTTAGGAAACCTAATTTTTCAAATTGGGGAACAATGGTTAATAAGAACCCTAGATTTCTAAAACCCTTAAACATTGAGAGGGGAAATTTAGAAGAGAAAAACATACCTTGTGTTTGATAAAGATTGAAGCTTAAGATCGAAATTGTAGCATTAATGGTGATTTAAGAAGAACCCTACCTTTGAAGATTTGGGAGAAATTTGGAGTTGAGAAGAACTGATTTTGGAGGAAAGATTTTGAGTAGAGATGGATGGGTTATTTGGGATAGCAGTAAGTGGGAGTGAGGAGAGCAGTAAATGAGAGAGGAAGTAAAAAAAACGAGTCAATGGAGGGTTAAAAAAGTCAACACCGTAAATTTGTATTTTGGCCGGAAAATCATAAATAGGTTGTTAGTAACAACATGAAGTATTTTATTAGGTCTTTTTAGACAAAAAATTGTTTATTGGGTCCTTACCTACAAAACTCGTGTTTTATTAGGTTCCTTCTGACAAAAAAACCTTAATAATAATAATAAAAAGAGCAATTAGTAAAATAAATTAGACCAACATAATAATATTTAGCAAAATGGTTATAAAAGAATGGAGTTGAACTTAACTAAACTGAACTGATTGGAGCTGAACTGAACTGAACTGAACTGAACTGAAATTAAGCTGAAATGAACAGGCCCTTAGTTGAATACTAGATAAAACCCCGAGCAAATGCTCGGATTTTCTATCTATCAAATATCAACAAATGAAGAATTTTTTTTTAAATTTCCATTGAGAAATTACATATTCTAATAAATATTAGGGTTTTTCTATGATATACCCCTGAGGTTTTACGTTTCCTAAGCTGTGCCCAAGGTTATACAGATTTCTAATCTATACCCCTTCTTTGAAAAATTTTAATTAACAATAACCTCCCCGTTAAGTTAGTGAAATCGTTAGTTTGTAATTACAGGTTACTGCATACTTAGAATACCACGAAAATTGGTGGGAGAAACATTTTTTGGAGGAAAATTTTACCTCCAAAAACGGATTCTCTCTCTCTTCTCTTATGGTGTGTTCTTTGAAGCAGATGCAACCTCATTTGGGAGGTTTTATGGAACTGGTGTGTTCTTTTGTAAGGTTGTTTAAACTCAACTAAATTAACTCAAAGTACTTTGGTGTGTTTTATACGATAGCGTTTCTAATTTGTTGTCTATTTAAACTACTTTGGTTGTCTATAACCGATCTTGAAAATTTTAACCATGCCAAAATACATTTTCATTAATGGAATATTTAACCATTGCACCATGTTCGGTTCTACACATAATAGCTTCTACATTCAACCGACTACATATTACATCTTCGATCATAACAATTACTAACAATACAAACATAAACATTATAACCTTGATTAAATCCCTAAGTGAACTTTCAAGCCCAGCAATTTTGTCCTTCACCACTGCCATCTCTTGCACAAACTGCTTCACAGACCCTTCTTCACCTGATACTGCTGCTCTGTGGAACATAGGATCACCATCACCTGTCCAAACCATGTTGTACTGTGAAGCCCTACCCATTCAAAATGCTTACAAAAATCACATCTCGAATAACCCTTCCTAGGGTTTCTTGATGAATTAGAGACATGTAAATTTCAATCTAAATGGGGTTTGCGTTTACACTTCGGGCTAATGAAATCCCATTGACATGGTGAAATCACGCAAGAACGAGAGTTTGACATTATTTTTTGGAATTTGGATGGATATCATATGAAGGAAGTAATGGGAAAAATGGTGAGAAATGGTAGTGGATGGTAAATTTTCCCTTAAAAAAAAAATTCCTACCAATTTTTGTGGTATTCTAAGTGTGCAGTAACCTGTAATTACAAACTAACGATTTCACTAACTTAACGGGGAGGTTATTGTTAATTAAAATTTTTTAAAGAAGGGGTATAGATTAAAAATATGTATAACCTTGGGCACAACTTTGAAAACGTAAAACCTCGAGGGTATATCATAGAAAAATCCTAAATATTAATAATATTGATATTCACAATTATTAAATGAAGAATTTTTTAATTTTAAATGAGGAATTCCATACGGAGTGTTTAGTAAATATTAATAATATTGATATTTAACAATTATTATTAATAACCATTGACATAAACAAAAAAAATGATAAATCAATTAATGTTATTCAAAATCATATTTTTTTTCATTTGGGAGTCTTGAAAAATAAGGATTTTTATAAAGTAATCAATCAATTCTCAATATCCAACTTTATACATAAGATATTTCTTATAAGAAGAATGTATTTAATTTGGTTTAATTTTCTCAAAAAAAAAAATCGTCCAATTCTAATAATGACTTAATTAGAACTTAGAAGTTCATGGAGTTGTGAAAAGTTTAAAAAAATTAAAAAGCCAAAAAAAAAAAGGAGATTGGGAGGGAAAATTTTTATGGGATGGACACTACTTTAGTATATTTATAGACTTCAATAATTTCTACCTAAACCATATTTATGATTTGGTAGTTTGCTATATCTTGAAACCTTTATAGTGTGTTTGGTAGAGGGGATTTGGATGGAAAAGAAAAGAAGATAAAACGACATTTTCCCATATTTGGTAAAAATAAATAATTAAGAGGGATTTGATTGGAAAGGACAGGAAGTGGAAGGAAAAGAATACTCTCAAATCCTTCCTTTTTTTCCTTTCCTCCCAAAGTCAGAGGAATTTGGATGGAAAAAAAGCTACTTTGTCCGGATATAAGTGATACAGTTTCTATAATTGGGTGTTTACATAAAAGTGATACACTTTATATTGTTTCTATGTTTGGTAAAATTTTACTTGTAAATTGACAAAAATGTCCTTACTTAAAATTATAACCACACTTTAACTTCATTTAACAAATCTAATTAATTCTTACTAAACCTACCTACCCCATTAATAATTCCCACCAAAAAACTATCATCCCAACCCCCATTTATGATCAGTAACGGATTCACAAACCAACCCTTCCAATTCTAGTTAGTTCATGAATCAGTTTCTCGATCTTTCTCATTTCTTCATTCCTTTCACTCTCTTTATCTTCCCTCATTCTTCGTTCATCATTCTCTCTCTTCTCTCTCTTGATCTCCCTACTTCTTACTCCTCATTTCTCTCTGATTCTTCCTTCTTCATCTTCATTACTCTCTGTTTCACTGTCACTTCTCATAAAAAATATCGGATCTGCACTCTCCTCTCAAAAAAATGTCGGACATCCCAGATTTGAAGCCACTTGTTGATGTGCACTTTAGATCTAGGGATGAAGACGAAGCTATGTTCATCTATGATGTTATTCAGTCGTTTGAACATGGATCTCCTTGGCCCAAGTGTTTATACGAGAGTGAGGGTGCGGAGAAGGTTATGGGTCCCTATGCATGTCGGGCTTTAGGTAAGGTTCTTGAATCTCAAAAGAACAAAACTCCGATTGTTTTGAGTGATGTGGAAACAACGAGTTCCTAATCTGAGTTTGACCATTTTTATTTTGTTGACATTTCGAGTGACTCTGAGGAAGTGATTGTGAAGGAAGAGGAAAAACAAGAAGAGAAGGGAAAAGGAAAAGAGGTTGAGATGGCGGTTGAAAGAGAAGAAGATGTGAAGGATGAAGGTTTGATGTGTTTGAGGAAGGGGAAACAGATTTCATGGGTTCAGAACCCTAGATATGTGAGGGAGATTGTTTGTGCCCTTCGTGCTCCTGAACCGGAGGATTTCTATGATTACGCAAAGAGGATGAAAAAATGGGTATGAATGTTTGCTTTGATTCTTCTGGTAAATTATTGGGGTGTACCTTCTGTTGGTGGCTCTGCTTCTGGTGGATCTGGTGCTGGTGGATCTCGTGGTGGTGGCACCTCTTATGGTGTTGGAAGGAAGCCCTACCTGAGATCCTGCTTTGCTAGGGATCTTGCTTCCTATGCTGCTGCAACTTCCTCTACTAGAAAGAGGAAGGGAGGTCTGTACCTTCAGGCTTTAAACTTAAAAAATTTGAGTCCTTTATCATTTGCAATTGGTTGATATGGTTAACATTGTTGAATTAGTGATGGTGCTGTTTATATTGATTAATACATAATGTTGGATTACTTTATGAGTCCCTAAACATTGTTTATTCGTTTATGTTGGATTTAACTTGTGACACTAGTGTTGTTACTTATTGATTTCTGTTAATCAATACTTAGAATAAGTGGTTGATGCCTAATTTGATGAATGATGAAGGTACAAAATGAATCATGAATGATTTCTGATTAATGTTGGTTGTCCTTATGTAGTGCCCAATTGTGAGTCTCAGCTTAGTTGAAAGAGTAAAGAGTCCTTTTTAAAAAATGCCACTCAATAATCTATATGATGAAGGGACTCACAATGAACTCGAAGTAAGTCAATGAATTGCTCGGCACATAGTGTGCCTTGAGGTAACATTGACTTATCTTCATGAGTTATTTTACATTCCCTGATGGATTAGAAGGTCAAATGATGTTTGTATGATGCATAATGTGGTTCTTCTTGATAAGTAAAAGGACAAACTCAATAATGAAAGAATTTTGGAGGAATTTTTCTTTTACGAGAATTTTGGTGGGGATCTCATGTAGCAAATTAGTTGAATTTTCTATAACATCGAAATAAAACAGTATAATTTTAAGATATAAATTGCAATGCAAGAGATGAAAGAGAGTTAACTAGAAAGAGAATCATAGCGTGAGAGAAAGCCACCACCAAACTCCCCCATCGCTAAAGCCTCCAGTCCATCAAAGGGCAATACGTCAGATTTGACTTAGCCATCCCTCACCCACAGCTCTGATCAACCTAAATCCTCCTCGCCAACTACCACCGAGTCCACCGCAAACCAAAACACATCTTCCAAAGAAAACCCACCTAATTACAAATCTCAAAGCTTAAAGGACATTCTTACCTCTTCCATCCAAAAATACACTTCGTCAAACACCGTATCACCTCCTTCGTCGGCAGAGATCCACATTCCTCTATGTGATGCAAGCCCTTCGAGCCCATGGAATTATAGTATCATAGTGAAAGTTCTGGGAAAGTCCTTCTTAGTGGAACTTTATTTGTTTATCTCTGGAAAAAAAATATGGAAGTTGTAAGTAATGCCTTCCTTAATAGGATTGGAAAGGGGTTCTTATGCTATTAGGCTCCATTCTCAACATGACATGCAAAGGATCATGGACAATGGCCTATGCTTCACCAACAAATTTTACTTATCCGTGAGAGCTTGGACCCCAGGTTTTAAGTCGTCAAAGGTGGAAATCAGTGAGACGTACCCCATCTATTACCTGAGCTCCAAGTAGAACTTCATAGAGTTGTTTTGCTAAGGCATGTGGGCAACTCCGTAATTACCTTCTCCAAAGATGATTTCAAAGGTGCTCAAATGAATCGAGCTGCATATGCGAGAATATGTTGTTTGGTGAATGAAAAGGTAGAGCTTCCTGAGGTTATTTAAATGATTTAGTTCAAACGACGAATTTCGACTAAACATCAAAAATCGAAATTTTTTATCGTGTTTGTACTAGGGGTCATGCCCCTGTTAGCTGATATCACGTATTTATATAGAGTTTTCTCCCTTATTTACAAGCTAATTTGTGCGTCATTGGAGCTCTTGGGAGCTATTTTGTGCTAACTATCGTATATAGTTGTGGTTTTGTATTTTAATGTTGAATTGCAGGTTTTATGGAGTTTTCTCCTTATTTCCGAGCCTTTTGAAAGCAACCACGGCTTTACGAGATGCTACGAGGCACGTAGGATGGCTCACGAGCTTTATGGATAGTTTAGGAGGTCCCAAGACCCCTAAACGTGAAGATTAGAGAGCCAAGGAGTTTTCCGTGCACTGATCGGGCAGAAATGGCCCGATCGGGCGAAGTATTTATGATCGGGTATGAAAGTTGAGGACCCGATCGGGTAATGTATGCCCGATCAGATCGGGCGAGCACACATGTGCCCAGACCCGATCGGGTGACCACCGCCCGACCCAATCGGGTGGAGTGCTGCTCGGTCTCA
The DNA here is from genome assembly GCA_947645195.1 of Patellifolia procumbens. Classification (NCBI taxonomy): domain Eukaryota; kingdom Viridiplantae; phylum Streptophyta; class Magnoliopsida; order Caryophyllales; family Amaranthaceae; genus Patellifolia; species Patellifolia procumbens. Next base: position 880,306 of record CANSGD010000791.1, read on the forward strand.
TTCTGCTGCTGCTTTCGAGAGGAACTTGCTGACACATTTCGTCGCCTGGCCCGATCGGGTGGCTGCCCAAGGCCCGATCGGGTGGGCCGTAATATTAAGTTAATGCTGCGCTGCTGCTACGCGAAGGACCAAGACGCAAACCAATGACTTTTGTACCGCGGCCCGATCGGGTACTGTGCTCGGGCCCGATCGGGTCTAGCACCCTTTTACGCGGATTTCGCCTTTTGTTTCCGTTTTTTAGTTAACTTGAGGGGGTATTATAAATACCTTTTTCCTCATTTTTATTTGACATCTTTCATTCATCTTTTATTCATCTTTCATTAGGTTGTAGACTAGTTTTATTCTTCATTGTTCTTAGTTTAATTCAAACACTTTAGATTAATTTAGAGGTGATCAAACCTATTTCGATTTCAATAAAAGTTCCTGCTTTCCGTCAATTGGTACTCTTCTCTACTCTTTATCTCTTTAATTACTTTGATTGCTTAGTTTATTTATTTAATTGTTCAAGATGCAATTCTTAGGATTTCATATTAGTTTTGTTGTTGCCAATTCGATTATGAGTGAGTAGTTCTCTTTCTAGGGTGTTAGATAGGAAAGCCATGTTTATACCATGATTGTGATTTAGATTTCTTTCAATTTCTAGGGCTTGGTTAGGGTGATTGTAATGTGGTTTGTTCTTATTGAGTAATTAATGTCAGTGTACAATTTCATTGATTGCTTGTGGTTAATAGTTGTTTGCACAGATCCGTCTTACGACTAGAGGCCTAGGATACGTCAGTAGTTCTGATTACGTTAGTGAATATGCGGCGTATGTTGAACTATGAGCGTTGAGTCTTAACCATAGCTCAACATAGGCTCTAATCACCCGACTCTTGACTTAGGTTTTGGTAGTAGTTAACCCTATTTGATTGGTATAAGCATGGTGGACCGACCTAATACCCTAGGTTTTTATTCCATAGTTTAATCCTCGATTTATTCAGTCTTCCGTAGTCTATTCCTTAGTTTAATTAATTCCTTCCTGATTTCATCTGGAGTAGCTGAATTGGTTGAATTTTGATTTAGAAACTCTGTCTCCCTGTGGATTCGACCCTGCTTCCACTGACTACCTAGTTAGAGGTCCTTAGGTTTATTTTTGATTAGGTGACACGACTAAAACCTATCACCCTCTATGCAACAGTCTCCAAACATTTTCAGGGAAGCTAACAGAGCAACGGATTGGATTTTAAATGTTGGTCACCTCGTCAATGATTATTTTCATATAGAAATTTCTGGACATTCCACCCTTTCCCCATCCTAAGTTCTGCTCGTGCGGAGGGGCTCCTAATGTTATCTTTTTCCTAGTTTTTCTTATCTTTAATAAAAATAAATTCACTGGGTTAAAAAACCCTTAATTGTACTCTAGTATTATTATTATTACTATAGTATAGTACTGTAATGCGGCTTTGATCATTGATACATGCCATTTTAGAGGAAAACTTAGTAGAGGTCGTCTATGGACTAACATGTAGGCTGCATTCGATCATAATAGAACATTCAACCCTCAAATCCATCTGTAACAGGACATCAATGGGGGATGCAATCGTGATTTTCATATCTGCTACTAGCCTACTGATTAGTGCTTATTTTTGCATATTTTTATCCTTTATTATGATATTTTTAATGTCGTCTGTTAAGTTATCTGGGCTAAATATTATACTTTAGTAATAGTTTGGGTTTAATCACTTATTTGTTATTTTAGCGCTTAAAAGATATATTTGTATGTATTTTATTCATTAAGTGATGACCCATTTATACCAAAGTCGAAAGATGTGTTTAATTCGTAGTTTATAAAATGTGCAGGAGCGCGTTGTCGTATTTTTGCCATATCTCACTCATACGGAATCGAAACGATACAATTTAAGTGGCTACGGAAAGTTAAGATCGACGCCTACGACTTTACTTCAGAATACAAAAGTTGATTTCCTTATCTATCCAGTCTAAAATGCAATACAAAGTACCAGCCACATTTATTTATGTGAAGGTTGATACGTGACTTGTTAATATTGATTTAACCCAATTGTGGGTTGGGCCACAGACACACTTACTGCAGAAAATTTAATGAGTCCACCTCATTAACAAAGCCAAAAACAAGAAATAGGGCTTCATAATGAAAAGAAAGAAAAGGTCAGCGGGTTTTAAAAGAAGAGAGAGCAAGATAGCAAGAGAGAGCAAGATAGCAAGAGAAAGCAGTAGATAGCAAGATAGCAGTAAAGATTTTTAGAGTAATTTTAGGGTTTAGTTAAACACTGGTTTTCTTTTTCTTGAATGATTTTGATAATTTGCCATTGCCGGTGGAGTGAGAACAACGGCAAAGCTTAGTTCAATTTCAGTATTCCATATCTAGTTTGTTAATCAAGTTTGGTAATTTCGTTCCTTTCTTTAATTAATTTCAGTTTTATTATAGTGGAATTTCCTAATTCCCAAGCTTTTGCGTTATTTTCATGGTTCTTTATGATGTTAATTCTCTAATTTCTTTGAGTTGTCAATTGTCTTATTTTTGGAGTTACAGTAGCCTTAGATTTGTGGTTAGCGCTTGTTTTCTTTATTTTCGTTTTGAGTAATTCATTGTTGTTAGTTTCAATCTTAGTTAGTTTGCTATGTTTATTTTCTTGTTTTATTTTCCAATTATTGATTTCTGTCTTAGTAGTAGTTTCAATTGGTTTTCATTGTTATAGTTCATATAATCGAGTGGGTAATTCGACTTAATACAACATCTCTGTGGGATCGACCTGTATTTGCTAGTTGTGCTACATTGTACACCGTGCACTTGCGGTACTAGTTTTTATTCATACACCTACTATTATTGTGCCTATCGTACTTTTGATCCGAAAAATTTTGGCAACGACAAGAACAGGCAGTCAGGATTTGTATTTAGAGGTGCAATGCATAATTAGTTAAACAAACGTGGTCTCAAACAAGGGAAGATCTTCCATAAGGCCAATAGGGGTCTGCCCCATAGTACAAGTCTGAAAATTTATTTTATTTGAAAAGCATAATTGTTTGCCTTTACACTCTTGAACTTGATTGATCTATTTGGTTTTTAATGGTATTCAAGAAATATAATTCATTTATAATATTTTTGACGTATTAGGGAAAGAACGTTGGTGCATAGATTATGACAAAGCTAACATTATCTCACATAATATTTTTGCATTACATACTAATGGGAGTTTGTAGCAAGAATTGGAGAAAAATTTAAAAGTAGAATAGAAAAATGCCTAAGAACAGATACTTGTGTGTTATGTTACTTTTTATTCAGAAGATTTATATGTTAATTCGGTAAACAGTTAGTTAAAGATTATAATTATCTTTATTCTCTAAAACCACATAGATTTTGAATATAAACAATATGATAAGAAAAAACTAGAATAAAAAATAAAATAATATTGGTAAGGATAAAAACACTTGTTCTTTTTTGCTTGATTACTTTTTTATTATATAGTAACATATCATTTTTTCCTATGTAATCTTTTCATTAAGTTGCTTATTAATATTGAGATAACATATTAAGAAAACTTGGCCCTAAAAACAAACAAAATCAACATGTGTGTTTGTTCGTTTCAAACCGACTCAATTTATTTATGTGTTTTCCCTTCTAAATTTGTTGGGGAGTTCTTTCAAATTTGATTTTTTTGCCAATTACAGCCATGTAAAATACCCTATTTTCTAATTATATCCATCATCTTTTTTTCTTGTGAATTACGGCCATGAAAAACTAATATCTAAGTAAGTTGTTGCCATTTTCACTAATTACACCACTAATCCATAGTTTGACCGGTCAAATCATGTTTAATACAGTATTTTATAGATCTTTTTTTATTTAATTTTATAATATTTTAAAAATATATGTTTTTCATATATGACACACTAATGGGCACGTATTTCGAGATAATATTTAATCGCGTTTTTCGGACTGAAGACGACGTTTTTTCGAAAAACGGACACCGTCTGGCGCCCTTTATGGGCACGAATTTCGAGAATCCCTACGAAACGAGTACCTACAGGCCAGATTTTCGAGCACATACTTCGAGACGGGTTTTGCACAAACGACGTTTTTTTCGAAAAAGGGACACTGTCGTGCACCCTTTTTGTGGGCACGAATTTCGAGAATTCCTATGAAACGAGTACCAACAAGTCGGATTTTCGGCCACGTAATTCAAGAAGGATTTTTCGGACTGAACACGACGTTTTTTCAAAAAAGGGATACCGTCGTACGTCCTATAATGCACGAACAACCCGTCTCGAAGTACGTGTCCGAAAACCCGACCTATAGGTACTCGTTTCGTAGGGATTCTCGAAATTCGTGCCTACAAAAGGCTGCACGGCGGTGTCCCTTTTCCGGAAAAAAACGTCATGTTCAGTTCGACAAACTCGTCTCGAAGTACGTGCTCGAAAATCCGGCCTATAGGTTCTCGTTTCGTAGGGATTCTCGATATTCGTGCCCATAAAGGGTGTTCGACGGTGTCCATTTCTCGAAAAAACGTTGTTTTCAGTCCGAAAACTCGTCTCGAAGTACGTGCTCGAAAATCCGGCTTACTAGTATTCGTTTCATAGGGATTCTCGAAATTCGTGCCAATAAAGGGTGGGTGCCTAACGGTGTCCCTTTTTCGAAAAAAACGCCGTGTTCAGTCCGAAAAACATCTTCTCGAAGTACGTGCTCGAAAATCCGGCCTATAAGTACTCGTTTCGTAGGGATTCTCGAAATTTGTGCCCATAAAGGGTGTCTGGCGGTATCCGTATTTCCAAAAACCGTCGTCCTCAATCCGAAAAACGCGATTAAATATTGTCTCGAAATACGTGTCCATTAGCATGTCATATATGAAAAACATATATTTTTAAAATATTATAAAATTAAATAAAAAAGATTTATAAAATATTAAACATGATTTGACCGGTCAAACTATGGATTAGTGGTATAATTAGTGAAAATGCCAACAACTTACTTAGATATTAGTCTTTCATGGTCGTAATTCACAAAGAAAAAAGATGATGGCTATAATTAACAAATAGGGTATTTTACATGGCTGTAATTGGCAAAAAATTCTTCAAATTTTAAAACCCTTTAGGTGAAACAATACAAAAGATTTTGACAACAAAATCGATATACTGCTAAGGAATTTTTGGTATCAAAAAATTCATGAGTGTCTATAATATGTTTATACGCAATACCCAGCTCACATATTCTAAAAGATTTGAAAGAGTCAAAATCCGCCACTGATTGTCTGGAACATTAACTACCTTCCGGTTGACATCCAAATACAAATGAACCTCATATAAAAAAACCAATAGCCCCTTTTTCCAACAGTGCATTTGTGGACGTTTGCCTAGCCAAATCATCATATTTTGAACCAAATTTATAAACCGGGCTTACCACCATTTAAAATTTTGCTCAGATTGTTCCAATCTACTGTGCTTTCCCAAATTGACCTTACATGGAATATAAAGATTATCTTCAGCTGCAAATTAGAATTAGATAAAATTAAGTATCTAAGTAACTAATAGGAATAGAAACAGTTGTTCATGAATTGCAACAACTATCCAACTTTTTAATAAAAAATATGATCATTACAAAATTGTATAAGAATTAAATTACTACAATTAACCATAGTAATCACGGAGTAGTAAAATAATTCACAATAAATTAAACAAACTTACTTGCTCTTTATCTCAACTTCAAGCCATTAGAAATTTCTATTGCATACATCTCCTCTTACTATTTGAAGAGTTTCTAGGACATGATATGACAATTGTAGTGGGAATACCATTTGGAAACATGGATGAACAATAGCAATGAAGAAAAACATTGAAATTGAAGATGACAAGGTTTCATTATAAAAACTTGGATTAAAGATGAGTAAGAGTTACGAAGTATTTGATTTAAGACTTTGAGCTGAGTATATTACAACAGAAACTTGAAACTAAAAGTTAAATTGAATTAAAAAATAACTATCTAAAAAGAAAAACAAAAAAGTCTGGCCCGTTTATTTACAAAATATTTTAGAAAGTTCATTTTGATTTTTAATGAAAGAACTACTAAAACTAATCCTGGTGATGACTAAAGAAAATATATTTAAAGAAAAGAATTAATGAGCATACTATACGAGTAAACAGAGCCACAAAATTACAAACATTTATTGTAATATGTTATTTAGATTTTTCCATGTATAAGTATTGTAATATGGTGTTGTCGAATATAATTATGTTTTGTGTGGATTTTCTATTTGGCAAACAATTAAGCAAAATTTATAAGTTATATATTGGAACAAGTGTAATAACGTTTTTAGGTCCATCAGCCCTCGACAAGCGGGACCCATTTTTAGGGGGGTATGGGTAAGGGGTCAAGCCCTTGAAACAAGGGCTTGGACAAGCATTCCTAGGCCCATCGAAAAATTATTCTAGGTTTAGCCCGGCCCAAGCCCGCTTTTGAACACCTCCGCCCCCGAAGAAATTCTCAAAATCCGCCACTAGTTGTACTTGCTAACTAAATTAATATTTTTTTATGAAAATTATGATCAAAAATAAAATTATTTGAATCCTATTTATGAGTTTTATTTTGTTTTGAAAATCTATAGGATTTTCCATGACCTGCATATCTTATAAACGTTTGGGTTCAGACACTTTGACAATTTTCCTACAACCCTAACCTTTGAGGTGACTCAAGTTTGGTTTTATCTTTTCTATCATAGTTCATATGGGGTTTCCTCCCTCCATTTCATAGGAACTCGCCTCAAGATATAACAAGTTGTCAAAATATCTTACCTCCAAAATCCGCCACTTACTCTCGAATGGGATAATTAGAATCTACCATTTATTGTAAAGTCCTATTCTTCCTTTTTGCTACATAGTTTTGTTGTGGTGTATAAGTCATGGTTGTTTCACATATTAAGCCTAAAGGTTGGAAATAACTTAGGTCGTAGTATTCACCATCTTTATCAGTTCTTAGCCTTTTTAACTTTTCCATTAAGTTGCAATACTACTTAAGTTTTGTAAATTGTAAACCCGTCAAAGGCTTCATCTATAAAAGAGAATAAGTGAACACAGCAAAAATGTGAATAATCATTAAGAAGTTCATAAAATATATTTCTTGTTTTCTCAAGGGGTATGTGCTATGAAAATCACATGTGTACCTATGTACCAATTCGAATCAAGCAATATACTAATTTGTTCTATATAATTAGGAAACGGATTCCTTGTATTCTTTATAGACATCCATGTTCTATACTCTCTACACTTTGGTATCAAATCATGCTTAAACATGAAATAAAACAATTTTTGTAATTGATATGACCAAGTTTAAAATGTCATATGAAAGACTAGTTATTATCCACCACACATACATTGTCTTTAAGAGTATTACAAATCCTATATTAAACATGCCATCACAATAAAAGATAAATAAATAAACACACTTAAGCCATATAAACATACCGCCATTAGATATCACAAACTGGTCCGTTTCAAACACCATCTTAAAATCTAATTGATTTATGACAGCACCAAAAACTAAGTTTCTCCTAAGAGCATCATTACTCAGGAACAATTTTTTTAAAAAAAAAAAGGGTTCATGGGTCACTATCAAACCTTCTTTTTCATCCACCTCATCAAACCAAACCGTTATCAATTTCACCATTTGACCATGAACCAAATAAAAAAGTTCATCTTTTTCCTTACCCCATATTATTTTACCTTATTCCTATTTTTTGTATCTATTTGTTCATTTTTTTTGTACAAATAATATGAAATGAAGGTCAGTTTTATTTCTTAATGAAATTATAGCAAATTGGTTGTCAATTCATACATGAGGAAAATATAGTATGAACATATATATACTATATATTGTAACAGTTTAATTGCGCCACTTTTCACTCATTGAATAGGCCATGTTGCATTTGGATTGCATGAACTTCTCGTGGAGTTGTTCGTCAGACCGAATGATCAAAAAATTGTTCATTGGCTCGTTGCAAACCTTTATTGGCCTTTTCATGATAAATCATAAAATTTATGGCCTGATTAGATTTAATGAAAACAACTGAACTGAACTGAACTGAACTGATTGGAGCTAAACTGAACTGAACTGAGCTGAATTTAACTGAATGGAGCTGAACTGAACTGAACTGAATTGAATTGAATTAAAATTGAATTTGATAAATATATAAATAATATTTAAACAATAATAATATGAATATTAAATAATTATTATAATGATAATTAATAATAATGAATAACTATTAATGAATAATAATAATTGTATTTTAGATATTTTTAAATGATAATTATAAATAAATAATATTAATAATCATAAATTAATAATAATTATTATTAATGATTATAATGATGATTAATAACAATTTTATAGTCTTTGTATTAATATATTAATACCTGATGATGATTATATAATAACAACAATATCTAAGCATGATTTGATAGGACCGTGTAAAATTACATCATAAATTACATCATAAACTGTTTTGACGTGATTTGATTGGATTATGGGCTGAAAACGCGGGTTTATTTGTGCTTTTAACCTAAACCATGTTCCTCCCTAATGATAATAGTAATAATGACGAATAAAGCTATAATAAACAAAATAATATACAGATAATAATAATAATACTTAATAATAACGATATAAAAATAAATAAATAATAATAATATTAATAAAATCAATTAGTAAAATAAATTAGACCAACATAATAATATTTAACAAAATGGTTATACAAGAATGAAGCTGAACTGAACTGAACTGAACTGATTGGAGCTGAACTGAACTGAACTGAACTGAGCTGATTATAGCTGAACTGAACTGAACTGAAATTAAGCTGAAATGAACAGGCCCTTAATGGTTTGTTTGGACAAACCTTTAATGAAGTTCATGGTTAATGATGCTCTAAACTCTAGAGCATATAATTAGGGATGGTAATGGATCTTGGACCCGGTCTAGATCTGCGAATCCAAATCCGTTTAATAGGATCTGGATCTTCATATTTTGGATCCGACGGATCTGGATCCGGGTCCTTGTTTTGCAAACGGATCTGGATCTTGCACTTGAGATCCAGATCCGGCCCGCAGATCCGTTTTAAAATTCTTTTAAAAAAATATAACGATAAATAGTATGTAAATAAGATAATAATGTAATAATCTTATTATGTAATAGTATATAACTTTGAGAATAAATATTAAGTTAACCACTACATAATAAATAGCTAACAATTATAATAAAGTCGTTACTCCCAAACATTAATTTAAAGATTAAAAATATGGTAAATGTTTTGCTTTACCCCCGCTAAAATCATGTATATGAATTTTTCGTGTAAAAAGTAAACATAATTATCTAAAAATTATACTTTTTTTAAATAACAAAAGAGAGGATTCGTTCAACATCCGTCATAGATTCGTGGACCCGTTGGATTCGCAGATTTGAATCGGGTCCGTATTTTTTAGAACCGACGGATCTGGATCTGGATCTGTCTCTGGGGAAACGGATCTGGATCCAACAGGATCAGGTCCAGATCCGCCCCATTGCCATCTATACATATATTACATTGCTAAAAATATAAGATTTAGTCGAGGTAAACAACGACTCTACTTCCTATGCCTATATAGATTTTGCACTAGAATCGTTTTAATTATGTCCCATGTAAAATAGCTCTTCATTGTCAACCTCGTGAAAGGTCTTGAATAGAGCTCGTTCCTTGCATCTCGATAAAACAGACATCGTCGTATGCTCTTTATTGGCACAAATTTCAAGATTTCAAACAAAATAGGTGCTAACAAGCTTGGTTTTCGAGCATGTACTTCGAGACGCTTTTTTAGATTGAAAATGATGTTTATTGGGAAAACGGACATCGTTGTACACCCTTTGTGGGCAACAATTTTGAGCATTCCTAATAAACGAGTACCAACAAGTCAGGTTTTCGGGTGGGTACTTCGAGACGGCTTTTTCAGACTGAAAATGACATTTTTTCAGAAAAAGGATATCGTCGTACGCCCTTTACGGGCAACAGGTTCAAGAATCCCTAAACAAGTACCAAAAGTCAGGTTTACGGGCAAGTACTTCAAGGCGACTTTTTCAAAAATAGATGGAAAATAACTACCTACGTTCTTGAAAAACTTTTGGTATCACTACCTTGTGGTCTTTTGCGTCAAAATGTTAACAGCAACGTTTAAGGGGCCCAAAGAATTACACAAAAAATGGAATATAACTACTTACTTTCTTGAAAAACTTTTGGTATCACTACCTTATCAAACATTTTTGGTTAACTTTTTGACGGAGAATACCGTAATGTAGTGATACCAAAAAAAATTCAAGAAAGTATGTAGTTATTTTTTTATTCTTTTAAAACAGGATAGTTATTCATAAATAGACTCCAAATATAGGTAGTTTAACAAAAAAATCCGGCAATATATATTATTATTATAACACTATACTCCAAATCCTTCTACAAAATATTTGGTCATACAGTATTACATTATACTATTGCTAATTTTATTTATTATTATATAGGGTATGTTATTATTTTATAAAATTTTAAAACTTCATCGATTGTAACCATATTATAAATTACATGTTGTTAGGATCAAGATTTTCATTTTGGATGAAAGGGATGACTGGGAAAAGCTGATCCGACCTGTTAACCCGACCTGAATCCGACCTAAAATAAGCGGGTTTGGGTTAAGTTTTTCAACCTGATTATCTAAATGGGTTGACCCGACCCGATCTGTTAATTAAATGGGTTAGGTTAAGGTTGAAATTTACAACCCGAACATAACCTGATGATTTGACTCATTTATATAAATTAATCCCAAAAAACTAATGTTAATAAATACTAAAATTGGTAAATAAAGATAAAAAAAGTGTAAAGATGAATCATAATTATCTTATTTTTAGAAAAAAATCAAAATATATTCATTTTATGGTGAAATGTATTTTAATTATTTTTTATTATAATTAATTAAGATAAAAAAAAAATTAAGTAATTGAAGATAAGTGAGTTAAATGGGTTAAGTGAATGACCTATTTATTAAATAAGTTGGGTTAGGGTTGAACTTTTTGACCTGTTTAATAAATGAGTTAGGTTTGGGTTGAAGATTTTGTAACTCATTTAATACTGGCACGAACACGAACCTGACCCAACCCGACCTGTTTACCAGCCCTTGGGATGAGTAGGATCAAATCAGTTGAATCCCGTCATAGTATAGCAAGATCCTTTAAAATTGGGTGAAGAGGGGAATTATACAACCCAGGTAAGCGTACAACGAAGTGAAAATTTTATGGTACTCCCCGGAGCACAGTGCTCCGTGCACCGGAGTTAGGGAAAAACAGCCGGCAAACGAAATTAGGGCAAAATAACTTGTCGGCGAACGGAGTTAGGGCAAAATGGCCGGCGAAATTAAGCAAAAACAAATGGGTCGTTAGGGCAAATCAAAGCAGCGGCTAAAGCAAAGCAAATTGGCGGCTAGCGCAAAGCAAACCAGCGGCTAGGGTCGTGCCATGTTCACCGGAAACCATAGTCACTGTCGAGCAACCTGCACTGGCGTTACTCTTCTCTCTTTCTCCTTTTTCTGACGAGATGTTCTTTGAATTGTTGGATAATGTTCTGTTAGATTTGGTTTTAATGCTCTTCAAGGTCATTCATTTTGTTCTTTTAAAATATTATTGTTATGTTCTTTTGGGTATTTCTGTATGTTCTTTTTTTTATTCTTGTATGTTCTTTTCAATTTACACCTATTTTTTACTTTTTAAGATTCCTTTAAACAATATTTAATGTTCTTTTGATGTAAAAAAAAATATTTTTTCTTTGATTTTTTGTATTTTGTTCTTTATATTTCAAAGAAATGTTCTTTTTCAATTGACGGTTTTTAAATTTTTTTGTAAGGAAATATTTTTTGAGATTTGTAATTTGTTCTTTGTAAAAAAAAGTAGTTTTGTTATTCGAAATTTCGTATTTTGTTATTTTGTTTTAAGTAAATGTTATTTAAAGTTTTGTTTTCTTATAAAAAAGGAAAAATTGACTAGGATAATCCAAACTATGTCCGTTCGGCCAAGAATAATCCCTACTAATCTTTATTCCGGTATAATACCAACTATTGGTGAGGTCCGCCACTATAGACCGTGACCGAATGGAAACCTATTTAATAGGTAAACATGACACGTGTCATGCTCTTAGTGGCTGTTTACAACTATTATTTATTTTGTTTATTTTTAAATTTCAATCTTTACCCCCCTCCTTCCCCATCCTACCAAAAGTCTTCCTCACCATCACCACCACCACCACCACCCAGCTTCGACCTCACCACCACCCAGCTCCGACCTCCCTGTTACGTTGATGCATCACCCACAAACCCACCACACCCATTCTCAGCCCCTACAACCCACTAACCACCCTCTCCCCATTCTCTCTCCAAACACATTGCCACACACCACCACCACAATCATAACCTCTACGCACGCTCTGCCCCTTCACCACTTCCACCCGCACCACCACAACACCACCACTTCCCACCGCAACAGCACAAACACCGGTTTTTCGTATGCACCACCATAAATAACGCAACACCACGACTTTCAACCGCAACAACACAACACCAGCGAATTCTCTCTCTTCCAACCTCTCCTTGTGCGATCTCTCTCTCTTCCATACTCTCCTTGCGTGATTTCTTCTCTCCTCAGGCGAGTTCTTTCACTTCCATTGGGTTTTCGGTTACGGTTTTGAATTGGGTTGGCTTGTTGGTGGATTTTGTGGTGGTGGTTGTTGGGCTTCGTAGAGTGCTAGCTGAAATGGTGGTCTTTCGGTGGTAGTCGAGGTTTTCAATTGGGATTTGGTGGTGGTGGTTGCAGGGTTTCGATTAGGTGTTTTGTGGCGGTTTTCGATTGGGGTTTAGTGGTGGCGGTTGTTGGGCTTGATTGGTTTTGGTTGGCAATTGGTGGTAGTTCTTGGGTTTGTGGTGGTGGTTGCTGCAGTGGCAGTGTGCCAGTGGAGGTGATGGGTGGTGGTTCATTGGTGTTAGAGGACTGCTTGTGGTAGTGGCTGGTGATGGATGGTGGTGGTTGTAGTGTCGTTGTGTGGCAGCGAGGGTGATGAATGGTGGTGGTTGTAGTGTCGTTGCGTGGCAGCGAGGGTGATGAATGGTGGTTCGCTGGTGGTGGTGGCTGGTGATGGATTGTGGTGTGTGGCAGTGGTGGTAGGTGAGATTCGTGGTGGTGGAAGTAGAAATTAAAAAAAAGAATTAAAATATTTTACCGTGCTAACAGGTTGCAAGTCACCTGGGTCTATTAGTGGCGGACCTCCCCAATAATTGGGATTATACAGGAATAAAGCTTAGTAGGGATTATTCTTGGCGGAACAGACATAGTTCGGATTATCCTGGTCAATTTTTCCCATAAAAAATGTATGTTGTTCTTTTGAAATTTCGTATTTTGTTCTTTCTGTTTCAAGTAAATGTCCTTTTGATGTTATGTTCTCCCAGTGTTTACTATATGTTCTTTCTGACGACTTTTTAATGTTATGTTCTCCAAGTGTTCATTATATGTTCTTACTACCGACTTACTTTAAAATCCGGGAGCACCATGCTCCGTTCTCCTCAAAAACGGACTAACAACGAAGTACCTTAAACGGCCATGAAAGTGCTCATGAATTACGTCTCACATAAAACGCATTATCGATTGATAAACACAAATTCAACAACTCTAGACACATAATAAATTGCATTCTGGAAATCAACAACTGATTTCAGAATAGTGGAAAAAGTTAGTGAAGAAGTACTTTCCTAGAGCATAGAGTTTACCTATCCAAATGCACAATTGATAAAATAACATCTGCGATCTGCAAACTAGCTGACATAATTAACACAAATCTAGACACGGTTGGACACAAATGTAACCCCTGAAAAACATATCACTAAGAACTACCCACCTACACAATTAGCAGAATACCCACGAAGAAGTGCAGTACAATTCATGTAAATCGCTGGCTTGAGACTACGATGTCACGGCCTTGATCTTTTGTTGCTGCATGATGGGCACTTGTAATGCTTGATATGCTCAGCCCTGGCTGGAGTAATCTTCACACACTTACCATGGAACCACCTCTCACATATGTCACAGCAGATCCAGAACTCATCTGAAGCATAGTTCTCTCCACAAGCACCACAAAGTGTATCTCCGTGTTCCTCTTCGAATTCCTCATCCAAACCATCTTCTTCTTCGTCCTTTGGCTGTGCTCCTTTAGAAGAAAACTTTGCCTGCATATCACACTCTCTCATTACAGTTCTAGAACACAGATCGTGCCCTTTCACTTTAACAGTTCAGTAAACAGACATGGGTTGCTGTAAATACAGTAGTATGAATGCAACAATCAAAGCTATCTACCACAAGTTGCTCCAAAGACAACACACCACATAGCTACAAATATAATGGCAAACCCAAAGCGAGAATGAACCTTCAAGATTGCCCACTAGCCCAATCAAATGCAAAAATGTTTGATACATGACCAGGGAAAGTGGGACCTTTCAGACACACCTACTCCACATAATTCTCTTCTGATGTTGATATTCCACAAGATTAGGAAGTGTACCAATAGGTTTTACGGCAATCAATTAAGCCCTGTCCTCTTCACTTGATTTTTACTGAGCAGAAACTGATTATTACCGAGCAAAACTGAGTTTTCCTGATTCGAAGTGATTTTACTCATCAAAATTTAACAATGATGCAAAATGATTTTGGCTAATCCACAACTGCTGATCATATGCAGTCAAAACTAAATTTCACAAAACTGATTGTAAGCTGAAGAGAACAACCATATGGACTCTGCATAGAATGAACCATGAATCCATGCAAGAAACTTTTAGTCCACTTGTTTTATTTTACCAGCTCACCATCTAATGCAAGGCTCTCCCAGTTAAAGGCATGCTTGGCTACAAAAAGAAGACCAGCATCTGTTGATGATATTGGTTTCAACTTTTATCAGTACATTGATGAGAATCTAGGGCCTGTTCTTAATCTGAATATCTTGATCTTATTACTAACATACTTCTCCTTATCTGCTTTTCGCTGTGGATTGGACTTACCAGAAATCATCTGAAGTTATTAAATCTAAAAAAATTGTCAAAAAAAAAAATGGACAGGGAATGCAAAGGCAAGCTACTCAATGACAATTTGCTAATAAAATATGTCTAGAAATGAAAGGATGTAAGATCCTGCCAGAAGAGACCAGTTGATACAGTTTTAAAGACATGATAAGATGTGCAACTCATGGGATTATATATTAGATAAAGACGGGCAAAGGTTGCCTTTAAACTAGCCAACAACACGACCTGTGAACAACATAGTGTCCATCTACTCCTACTATAGGAAATTCATGATTTTTTCTTTTCCAAAAAAAAAGACTTATATCCCTGCAATAGAAAATCATAATCAACCATTTTATTTTCTAACCCGTTGTAGATGTAACATTACACAGAGACACAGTACCGACATAAATCATCTCCCTTGGATGACTATCTGACTTATAACCAATTTACAATGGACACAGCAAGTTCTTCAAATAATGTACTGACTCATGCACACTCAGTAAACATTAATAAGACTAAAGAGACTTACAGATTTTGAGTTTGATTTGGATTTGGTGCTGCTGTTGTTAGAAACTGATGTCTTCTCTTTTGAATTTGATTGCTTCTTGGCAGAACCACTCACGACCTCAAATATTGTAGGCAAGTCATTTACCATATTAAACAAACGTTTCCTGCATTATGGATTAGAAAATCAAAATGTAATGATGCTTAATTATGACCATAATGATTATAAGAATCTTACGAGAATTATAACAATCAAATCTACACATAATATCCCAATTTGGAGCAACTTTTCAAACAGATCAAAAAGATTGACAAAAACTGAAAAGCATGGGGCAGATGAAGAACACTCCTTGCCCAAGAATAATAGTTGCACTCTAAAATTATCCCAAGCGAGGGGTTGCCAGGAAAGAAGAAGCCAGTGTTTCCTTACTCTCCTTTCTCTTGTCTTCATAAAAGCAGTTGGTAAAACGAAAAAGAAGCAAATCACACCATGGTCAGACAAATTCACTTAGAACTAAACAAAAATGATTAAAATGCTACGTGTGCAGAATTTCAACATAGTATTATTAAATGAAACAACTCGCACACTTTTCCATCAGAACTTGGCAGAATATCCTAGATCAGGTGTAACAATATATTCCAAAAAGAGAGGTATGCAGAACAGTAAAAATAATTACCTGTCACTTCTATCAAACCCGAATCTCGCACCAAAGTAGAAGGCAACAGAAAGCAACCAAGCATCACTATGAACAGCAACTAGTGACAGCCAGTCCTTTGATTGCATGCCGTCCCTGGCAAAGTTAATACCCAAAGCAGGCTCTGGGAGCTCTGGAGGGACCTCTTCTGCTGGCAAATTCACTTCCCACTGCTCATTTGGAAATCCATACAAACAAAGATTTTCCTTCTCTGCAAAATGCACCAGTTAAGACAACCAAACAAAGAGGTTGCCGCCAACCTGCTAGAACAGCGAATTAAGCAACCAAATTGGGGCTACATAGAGAAGAAGGTGTAAGAAAGCAACTAAGCAAGAAAGACCACAACAACAAAAACAAGCTTTATTCCCAAAGTGATTTGGCGTCGGCTACTGAAACCCTTGGATGCAGGCAAATAACAATGACAGGAATTTTTTGTCACAAACTACCCAAATGTAGAGATAATGGGGGTGTTTGGCTACCGGCTTTTAGCTGGCTTTTTAGTTGCCTTTTGGCTTTTGGCTTTTGGCTTTTTATTCTGGTCAAACAGCCAAAAATACTGTCTGGTAAACAGCTTTTTAGATGGCTTAAAAGCCGGCTTTTAAGCCAAAAAGAAAAAGCTAGGGTGAGCAGCTTTTTCCTTGTGGCTTTTGGCTGTACAATTCAATAATTACCTTGTTGCTCTTAGGCTAGTACTCACCTTTCTCTTGCTTCACAACTCTTATTATTGTTTTCACTCTCTAAGGACTAGTATTAGAATGGAAGAGAGTTGAAAAGAGATAAGAGGCATTCATTTTTTATATAATTTTTTTGATATTTAGGTTTAATTTCTCTTACAACTCTGTAAATGGAATAATTACTCATGGATTGTTAAAAATCTTACTTACTTTGGTGAATGTCAAGTAATTAACACCCATGATTTTTTTCTTCTTGTAGATCTATAAGCTTGATTTTTTTTTTGTGGATCTGTAAGTTGTTGGTATTGGAGCTAATTTAGCTCAGTTGTTCTTGCTAATTTAGCTTTGCTCTTATTGTCTGGCATTCTGATAGCTGTATTAGAAGTTAATTCAATCTAAAACCCATTTCTAACTAGTCGTATACCTGTATAAGTTGTTCTTGCTAATTTACTATTGTTCTTGTTTGCTTGGCATAAGTTGTTCTAGAGATAATGGTATTACTAATTAAAATAACAATAGTGACAATAATCAAATAACTATTATTAGTTTCCATATTTTAGAGATAACAAATAATAATGTTAGTAGTAGTAGTAGTATAGTAATGGTCAATAATATTACTACCACTAACGATAATAATAATAATAATAATAATAATAATAATAATAATAATAATAATAATAATAATAATAGTAATAGTAATAGTAACAATAATGATAATGAAGACATTGAAAAGATATCTATAAATATATAAAATACATACATGTCCTTTAATGTAATTTTGCATAAAACAGCCAACAGCCGAGGTTTTACCAAACACTTTTTAATGACAGCCAGTAGTCAAACAGCCAGCACATACAGCCAAGGACAAAAGCCGGTCAAACCAGCCAAGCAATCAAGCCAGCAGCCGACAGCCAAACACCCCAATAAGGATATAAGCTTGCTATTAGATGAATAGATTCTACACAATTTCAGATTGAACACTATATTTAACTTGGACAAGTGGAAAACCAACACTAAATAATTAAAGTTTCTGCTCCTGTAAATGACAAATTAATAAAGACTTCGCAACCTTTGACAACTCAATCTTTCCACACAAAATTACAGAAAAATACCTCGGACACAATAATTGATAAAAGCTTTACAACATTTATAGTAATAACCAGTACAGAACATACATACAGTATCGCAATGAAAAAAAATGGAAAATCCACTTAAATTTTGTAGAACATCAACCAAATCCCGCAACAATAAACCCAAAACCAAAAAGGAAAATAAAAACAGAAAGAATTTCCTCGAAACCAATCTAGTAATTCCAACTTACTCATAATAGAGATTTACTACTGAACTCGAAACAATCTAAATAACAAACACAAGTAACAATGCCTTAATCTACTCCGAAGAACTCCATAAAAACGTCGAACAAATCATTCAAGAACTCGATATCAATAAGCATAATCTAATCCAAAGTTTAAAATCTTACAGCGAAGTCCGAAAGCTAAAAAATCAAGAATTCGCATCATAGGCGATGAAGTATGCGACACAGTTTACTAGGACAGTACAGCAAGTCATATTTAAAACATAACAGTAATAATGATTAATGAAAACAGAAAGCAATTACTACAATATCAATTCAAAAATTCATGTTCCGAATTTCGGAGCGAAAAAGCGGAAAATAAGCACAACTGCAAATAACTAATCACAAATCGACATTCAACAATATCCAGCGCACGGTATCATAAACATCAAAAAATAAGCAGAAAATCAACGTTGAATCTGAAAAAAGAAGATAAGAACCCTAACCAGGGTCACATTGTTGGAAAAATTCTTCAACATCTGCACACAAAAAGCAAAACAAACAAAAAAAACGATAATTACAAAACCCTAACAAAATTAGTGTGGTTAAATCAAAAAAAGTAAAAATGAAGAGAATCGCAATGAAGTAAGAAAGAGAGAAAATCGAGAGTAGAGATAGATACCAGTAGTAAGAGCTTTGATCATGCCAGCTCTACGACCTTTGAAATCTCTGTAAACTTCTTCAACTGTTCGTGGATTGTACTGCGCATTTCCATCCATTGTTATTGATACTGTAAATTTAACCTCGAAATCGAAGGAGAGGCTTTGCGTCAAATTTGAACAGAGAGAATTTCAGAGAGAGTATTGTGAGTAGAGAAAATAGAGGAGAGAAAAATCAGTTTATATTTTAGAGGGGAAGGAGAAGCGAGGGACCTGAAACAAAGAGGAAAGAGGGAGATATAATCATAAATTAAAATTAGTTTAGGAGATTAATTATCGGACCCGTTCAGTATTATTGTCAGTTTCCACTTTCCACTTTCCACTTGTTATGATTTTAGACTTTAGAGACATAAGAATCAAATGAGCGGTATTATAAATTTAAAATTGGTCACACTGAACTTATTTTGAAAACTAACAACTGAAAACTGGAAAATATTTTTCTGATTGTCATGTTTTTAGGTTGTGCTTTTAAAAAAAATTAAAAATTGAAAACAAAAAACAATAATCAACTGATATTGGTTTTAATAATAGAGTCCAACCTTCATTAGAATTTGGATTTTGGGTTTGATAATTGTAATTATTATAGTAATCATAGTTTTTGTTATTGATGAATCTAATGTGATGGGGGTCCGATGCTATGACGTGGATGGTGATGCTTTTGTTGTGGGTTTGGTATTTAATGTCAATTTATATGATTAGAAAAAGAAGTGTTTTAAACAAAGGATTTTTTTTTCCATTTGGGAGGGGTAGACTTTAGAGTTGACCTGCAATTGTCCATCTAAAGGCTTGTCTTTTGACAATTTCTATGTTCACATTAGAAGTTATAAATAGGTCGGGTTATGTCGACCTGAAAAACAAGCCAAGTCATATCAATTTGAGAAATAGATCAGTTTATGTCGACTTGGTATTTGATTCATTGGTTAAATATGTTATTCACAAATTCTAGGTTGATAAGGTTAATAAATGAGTTACTAAGATTGAATCTTAACTAAACATGTTTATTAAATCGATTCTCTTGTTTATTAAACTTACTAATCAAACAAGACTAATAAGCCAATACCTTAATCAACCCACATTTCTTTTGTACAAATGAACCCAATACAAGCAAAGAACAAAATTTACCCCATTAAGAAAAACTTTAAGCTTACTTTAAATTGGTGATTAAGTTGTGTTCTCTTTGAATGAAATAAGATAAATTAGTCTCATTATTTAAAAAGTTTGGTCTAATCAGGTATAGATTATTCTGTTTAAAAACTCATATGATAAATATATATATACATTGTAAAAATTTATGGTCCGCTTCTCTTATTAAATTCTTACCATGTTTATGCAAATATAAAAGGAAAAAAACCTTCATCATGTGAAATCTTATCTAATTTTCGCCGATTTATGTATCTTAATAGAAAATTTTAAAAAAAAATCATATGTAACTGAAGTTAGTTAGATATAATCTGACATAGTTCGAGTCTTCTTAATCTAGCTAGTAAGGTTTGACTTAATTACAACAAAAATTATTACCAAGTTTTTTAATAGGATGAAGATATCATACCCAAAATCGAAGGAAAAAAATAGTATTTATCTAAATGTTATATATTTTTTCTAGGGTTTAAGAAATATGTTTATTAAAAAGAAGATTCATTAAATCATATTATATATTATTGAATTATTAGTCACAAGCCCAAAGACAATAGTTATTGATTATTGTTAGGATGAATTATCGGATCCTCGGCATACTCATACTTGTCGTGTTGATGCCTCTGTTAACAGAGCCAGAGGCATTGCACGGACCGGGTACTTCAGAAACCAAATGTTGGTGTAGGTTTTCGTGGTGGGTCGAGTGTGTGGGAAAATGAGGAGGAGTATGAGCTGAAGACTAGCTTAGATGGATGAAGTTCAATCCATGGATGTCCTTCTCGTTTCAGGGGAAGGCGTGGTAAATATACTGTGAAGAAAGGTAGATGAGGTAGGTTTTTTTTTGGGGGGCGGGGTATTAAAGGTCACAATAAAATAAAGTGCAAAAGAATGCTGACAATTCATGGTTGGTTTAGGGATCTATAGTGGATGGTCTAATTGACGATAGCGTAATTCCCACTTTCCCGGGGCGCATTATTGCTTTGAGTTATGGTTAAGAGAAGATCATGATGTCATGAGAATAAGGGGTCACATATGTTACTTTGTAGGAATGGAGTAGCGTTATAGATACAGACATGGGAGCACGTGGTGATGCCATAGGTCTAAGCCACTTATTGTACCTTGTGTTTTTGCACATTGCTATGCCATATTGAATTCTTCATTTGTTGAGCGTTGGCAACTTGCTACGAACACATCTCACCTGCCTTGCGGAGAGATGACTTTCATGATGCACGATGTCGACCATATTTAATTTAGGGATTCCCCTTAAGAGACGTACGGTTAGTGCTAGTAAGGAGACATAATTACTTCGAGGTTTATGAAAGGTGTTTGGGCCCATTCTAGTCATGGCCCACCTAACCGGTGAAATGACTAAAATACCCTTAGGGGGAAAAATTACAATTTTACCCTTAAGGACCTTTCAGGCTAGAATGTACAGGCTTTCAGTCAAGCCCATTGACAAAAAGGCTTTCAAGACATCATCATCTTCACCCGATGACGTCACCTCAGTACTACCTATAAATAGTACTCTCATCTGATCAGTCATGTACGTTTTTTCACACATTCCAAAGCATTTACTTGTACTACTCTCTGACTTCTACGTTCAAATCTGACTTAAGCATCGGAGAGCCGATCTCGGGAACATCCCCGGGGTAGTTCACGTTTCACGGTGCTCGGTTACAGGCACTGGGAATTCGAAGACCTTGGACTTGTTACTGGTTACTACCTTAGCTGGATTTGGACTCCCCCGAACTATAAATTTACTGTGTTTCTTGTACCCGAAACAGTTGGCGCCGTCTATGGGGATCTAACATAACACCTGCATTTTCGAACACCATGACACGAGAACAAGGTAACCGCGGTACTACTGCTCAACAGACTACTTCAGAGAATGCGCAGACTACTCTGCTGAACCAAGGAGCTGTTATCGTCGAGGACGAGACTGACGTCCAAGTTACTGGAAGTCAGGCTGACGCAGCTTTCGAGGCTCCTCCACCAGCAGTAACTTACTCAGACCTTCGACAACTCGAGCTCCGAATGGAAAGCCACATGACCACTGTCATGCAACAACTCGTCTCAGTCATGGAAACTCAACAGACTACTCCCCCTGACCGAGGGATGGTCCTAGATCAGCCGCAGGCTCATCGAAGGGCAGAGCACACCCAAAACGTGCCCTAACCGAGCACGCTGCTGCTGGCCCCTCGAAGAGAATACCTCCTGCTTCAAAAGGGAAATCTATCATGTCGCCAAGCCAAGATGATGCTCGACATATCATACAGCAGAAACAAATGAGGGGTAAGAACTTCGAAGCCCGGGAGATGATCGAGAAGATAAGAGAACAGTCCGAAAGAGGGAATTCGAAATACTGCGTCGCCACTCGAACCACAGGACAGTCTCACCCCGTGACTAACCGTCACACGCTGAGGATTGGAAACCCACAACAAGTGGAGGATCCCGAAGAGGTAGCTGAATCAGGTTTTTGAGTTGGTTCAGTTGTGGCACATAAATCACCTTTCAGTCAACACATTATGGGGACCCCTAACCCGGGCAAGGTCAAAATCTCATCGATAGAGCATTATTCAGGCACTACTGATCCTGCTGACCATTTGGCAGCGTACAAAGCTCAAATGAGCGTACAAACGTTTTGTGAGGCCACATGGTGCAGATACTTCCCGACCACCCTTAAAGGGTTGGCCCTCAATTGGTTCACTAGCCTGCCTAGTGGCATTATCACAAGCTTCTCAGCCCTCGAAGCTTTATTCTCCCAGCACTTCATAGCAGCTAAACGCCACAAGAAAACTAGTGTACACTTGATGTCAGTTTCTCAACAAAAAGGGGAAAGCCTAAGCTGTTACATCAAGCGATTTAACGAAGAGTCCCTCAAAGTCTCCGACCTCCAAGATGGAGTCGCTGTTACGGCCTTAATGAATGGCCTCCATCCTGGGCGGTTCAAATTCGAACTCGCCAAGAGGGAAACTCTTACTTTGGCAGATGCCATGAGGCAGGCGCAAAAATATATCCAAGCGTCGGACATTTGCAAAAATGTGCACGATGAGGGAAGTATAGAGCGAATAAACGAGCCATTGACTCAGAAGGATATGGCAGATAGGCTGAAGAGACATCGACCCTCCGATGGAGGCCATGATCCTCGTTTCAACGTCAACCGGAGGGAAATATACTTGGACATAAAGGAGAAGTCTGTGTTACCTCGACCTACTCCCATCAAAACGTTGAGTTATCGCAGGGACAAGAAGCTATGGTGTGAATACCATAGGGATTGCGGTCATACGACCAAGGACTGTAGGGAGTTGAAGAAAGCACTCGACAAATTGGCCGATGAAGGAAAATTGAACATATACCTTAAGGAACCCCAGAGTGATCGAAGGAGAGATAAGGGAAAAGAGAAACAAGCAAAAAGCGACGAAACCGAAGGCTATGTAGGGGTCATAGCTGGGGGGGCTTCGCTTCTGGAGGCCTAACCGGCAACTCAAGGAAGAATCACCTTTACCACTTGAAAAATGGTGAGAGAATGAAGAAGCCGGACACCCCCACCATGGTGTTCGGAGAGAGCTCGAAGGAAATACAGACCCCTCATGATGATCCTCTGGTCATCGAACTTAAAGTGGCCAATCACAGAGTTGGTCGAGTATTGATAGATAGCGGGAGTTCAGCGGACACCATCACCTGGGAATGTCTACTGAAGCTCAAGTACGAGAGGAAGGACATAAAAGCCATCGACCACCCTTGGTTAGATTCGGAGGCCAATCTGTTCACCCCCTTGGAGTCATCAATTTACCTAGCCGATTTGCTAAAAAGGGAAAAGGACGATGCCTTCCAATCAACTTCCTTGTAGTTGACATCGACCTCCAATACAACATCATCATAGGTAGGCCTACGCTGAACAGAATCAAGGCGACAATTTCGACCTATCAGCTCTTGCTGCAATTCGAAGCAGATGATGGGACGGTATGTAGGCTAAATGAGGATCAGAAGTCTACTCGAGAATGTTATGTAAACAGTTTGAGAATGAGCAAGTTGGTCGAGCAAAGTTCAGGGAAGAGAAAAAGAGAAGAAAAAGAAACGAACAGAAGTTCACCCCCACCATTGGGTTTGTTCTACAACGAGAACCCAGCTAACCACAATCGACCTCAGTCAGTCGACGAAGATGAAGAAATACAACTCGGACCTGATCCTAACCGGACAGTACGAATTGGAAAGGAACTTAACCAGGTCGTTCGAGGGGAAATAGTGGAAATCCTTCGAGAATATCAGGGAGTGTTCGCATTTTCGGCTGATGAAATGCCAGGGATAGATCCCTCGGTCACTAAGCAACAGCTGAACATCAAATCGGAATTCAAGCCCATCAAACAAAAGTTAATACATCAGGGCACTGGAAGAAATAAAGCAGCAGCTGAAGAGGTGAAGAAGTTGTTGAGTGCTGGGATGATTAGGGAGTGCCAATACACAGAATGGCTATTGAATGTAGTGCTAGTTCGAAAGCCCAATGGATCATGGCGCATGTGCGTCGATTTTACTGATCTTAATAAAGTATGCCTTAAAGATGACTTCCCCCTCCCCAAAATCGACAAATTAGTCGATTCTACAGCAGGACATGCCCTTTTTAGCTTCACGGATGCAAATGCTGGTTACCACCAGATTCCCCTTGCCGAGGAAGATCAGGTGCATACCGCATTTATTACAAGTTCAGGGATTTATTGTTTCGTAGTCATGCCGTCCGGACTTAAGAACGCAGGGGCTACATACCAGAGATTGGTCAATAAAATGTTCGAGAAACAGTTGGGGCGCAACGTCGAAGTCTACATTGATGATATGATCGTCAAAAGCAGGCTGGTCGAAGATCATGTCCAAGATCTGCGAGAAACCTTATCCACCCTAAGCTTGTATAACATGAAGCTGAATCCCAAGAAATGCGTCTTCGGCGTTCGAGGAAGAAAGTGCTTGGGATTCTTGGTGGACGAGAGGGGTATTGAAGCCAACCCTAACAAAATACAAGCTATCATCAACATGAAATCCCCTCGAACTGTCAAGGAGGTTCAGAGACTGACCGGGTGTATGGCTGCATTGGGAAGATTTTTATCGAGATCAGCTGACAAGAGCTTACACTTCTTCAATACCTTGAAGAAGTCGTGCTTCGAATGGGATAGTGAAGCTTAACATGCATTTCAACAACTGAAAACACACTTAGCTTCACTGTCGAAGCTTGTTTCACCCTTACCGGGAGAAACATTGTTCGTGTACCTCGGAGTTTCAGAAACCGCGCTAAGTGATGTCCTCGTCGCAGAAAGAGAAAAACAACAACACTGTGTATTTTGTCAGCTATGCCTTTTGAGGTGCTGGAATTAGGTACCCCCCATCGGAGAAAATGATTTATGCCTTAGTAATGGCCAGTCGAAAATTGAAGCCTTATTTCCAAGCTCACCCAATCAAGTTACTCACTAGTCAGCCACTCAAAAAGCTCATTGAAAATAGAAATGCCTCTAGTCGAGTTATCGAATGGGCTAATCAATTATCAGACTTCAGTCTACAGTTAGAACCCAGAAGAGCAATAAAAGCACAGGCCTTAACTGATTTTAATGCTGAATGCCCGATAGAGATCGAGGCTGCCACCCGAACCGGGCATGGCAACTCTTTGTAGATGGCTCTTCGTCGAAGGCAGGGGTGCGGAGCAGGGCTATTAATAATAGACCCTCTCAAAAATAAAATGGAATACGCAATAAAATTTGATTTTGCTGCATCAAACAACGAAGCTGAGTATGAAGCCCTTTTGCTGGGATTGAAACTATGCCTCTCGAATGGGGCTAACGAAATAACCGTCAAGACAGACTAACAGCTGGTCGTGGGTCATGTACAAGGGGAGTTCGAAGCAAAAGAGGACAGCATGAGAATATACTTGGGTAAGGTAAAAGAGCAACATCAAAAGTTTACCAAGTTTACAATACAACACATCCCACGGTCCGAAAACTAGCAAGCAGATGCCTTATCTCGAATGGCTAGCTAAGCATCTGGACTGGAACCTCGAACCATCTCTTGGGAAGTGTTGTACAGACCAAGTATCAACAGCCAACTCCTCATCTGTAATATAGACCGCTCGAATAATTGGATGGAAAGCATCCGTTCATACCACGAAGAGGAAAAGTTACCAGAAGACGAAAAAGAGGCGGAGAGAATAAAACGCCGTTCAAGTTGGTTCCTGTTGCATGACCATCTGCTATATAATAATTTCACACATCCGCTTTTAAGATGTGTGACACTCGAAGAAGGCCAACAAATACTTCGAGAAATACATGAGGGCACTTGTGGTAGTCACCAGGGAGCTCGAACCATCGCTGGAAAAGCCCTTCGAGCCGGATATTATTGGCCAACAGTGATGAAAGATGCCAATGGCATGGTTAAGAAATGCCATAACTGCCAAGTGTATGCCCATGTACATCGACAATCAGCCACTCCTCTCACTACCATGCAGGCTGTGCTACCATTTGATCAGTGGGGGATAGACATCCTCGGGCCTTTCCCAACCGCATCCGGTAGGAGGAAATTCTTGTTGGTGGCAGTCGACTACTTCACCAAATGGGTTGAGGCAGATTCCCTAGCCACCATCACAGATAACCAAGTGTAGAACTTCATATGGAAAAACATCATCACTCGTTTTGGAATACCTCGAGCACTCATTTCAGACAACGGTCGACAGTTCAACAGTGGACCTACTAAAGCCTATTGCGCTCGATTCGATATACAAACAAGATTCTCTGCTGTCAGTCGACCGCAAACCACGGGCAAGCCGAGGCAGCCAACAAAGTCATCCTCAAAGGGCTAAAGAAGATGTTAGATGGAGCAAAGGGGTCATGGGTTGAAGATCTTCCGGGCATACTATGGTCCGCTCAAACTACTGTTAAAGAGGCAACTGGTCACACACCTTTCAACTTGGTCTATGGAAGTGAAGCTGTATTGCCGGTTGAAGTGGATATCCCCTCACCGAGGATAACCTTCTATGATTACGGGCAGAACGAAGAAGAAAAAAGAGTCAAACTCGACCTCTAACCAGAGACCAGAGGGAATGCCTTACTCAAATCAATTGCTCAAAAAGCGAGGATGACCAGGCTATTTAATCGAGACGTCAAAGAAAAGAAGTTCAAAGTAGGAGACCTTGTCTTTTGAAAGATTGAAGCCACAGGAAAAAAGCAAGATCTTGGTAAACTAAGCCCAAATTGGGAAGGACCATATCGAGTGACTTAGGTCATTCGTCCTGGAACATATAGGCTCGAAAACATGGACGGTGATCCTCTGTTTCGTCCATGGAACGTTGATAACTTGAGGAAGTTTTATGTTTGAAGCACAGCACAACAAGTTAAGGGGCTAATATAGGATAATATAGGAGCAAGGTTGCTCATACTGCTTTGGCCTAACCGGTCTAGATGAGGATTAAAATGATGTGATGTACGTTGAAGTATTAATAGAATAAACTTGTAAAAGACCTTGCCGGTCCAAACAGGCTTGTTTGAAGTTATGAATAAAATATGAACTTACCGGTCCTTCGAACTTATTTTACTTGCATTTCATTTTAAGTGGCTTATACTGCTTCGACCTCACCGGTTTTTGAATTTTTCGTTATTCGCGAATCTCTTACACCTAACAGGTTGAAAAATTGCAAATCTCTTTACACCTAACCAGTCTTTCGAACTTGTTGTTTTCATATCATTCGAATTACCTAAACAGGTTAAACTAACAAGTCATGAAAATCAGAGATCACCACCTCAAGGAAGCATGGTCGAAATTCCCTGTCAACCCATCTTAGAGGATTTTCGTTTTTATTTGGACAGGCACTAAGGGGGTGATCGAAGTTGTTCCCAACACCAAGTTGAGGGTGTTCGAGTATTTATGAAGCACCAACTGAGAATGTTCGAGTTTTATATCATTCGACTGGAATGGTGTTCGAACTTTATCATTCAAAAGACAAAGACCTAGCAGGTCGAAAAATAAATACAAAGAGAGAACATGAAAACACGATGAGCAAAATAAGTTATTTCATTCCATTCCATCAGAGATTACAAGCTTTGAAACACATGGAACAAAACAAAAACTAAGTTACAAAAGTGCTAAGTTACAAGGATGTCATTCAAAAAGCAAGCTAAGGCACGTAAGACTCTATATCAACATCTTCCTCTTCAGACGAGGATTCAGATGAGGAGCTCGCATCTTCAGCTTCTTCAGCTTCTGCCTCGCCTTCGACAGCCTCAGCCGCAACCTCAGCAGCCTCGACCTCACCTTCTTTAACAGGTGAAAGTTTGGTAGGGGCTTGATCCTCCTTAGCCTCTTCGACCTCCTCAGCAATAGAGGTCGAAGCATCACCAGCCCCTTGCTTGCCCTTCTCCTGTGCAATAAATTCATCGAGGGCCCTCTGCTCGTGCTCGCCATACTTGGTCAAGACTTCTTGAAAGTCCAAGTCAGGAGCCAAGTCCTTCAAAGCTTTCTCAAAACAACGATGGATGTCATCTCGAGCAGACTAATAACCCTCAACCACCTTCTGGTCAGCGAAGGTGAGGCCATCCTGAGACCTCTTCCAGCGACGGATGCACTTTCTTCTCTTCTGTTTAAGGTCCTTGGCGGACTTGTCATATTTCAACTGTAAGTCATCGCGCTGGGCCAAAGCATGATCGAGAAGCTCCTTTTGGCCTTTTATCCGTCCCTCGAGGTCAGAAACGTCCTTGCGCGAAGCCTCGAGCCTCTTTTCAGCTGCCTTGAGCTGGATGGATACTCCTTCTTTGTTGTTGATTAGGCTCGTCCTCTCGCTGTTAAAAGCTTCGAGGTTGTCAGTGTTCAACCTCTTGGCCTTCTCGAGCTCCACCTCGAGAGAACGGACCCTTCGAGAAGCCTCCTACAGCTCCTATTTACATTCTGCCAGCTCTTCGGCCAGCTTACCCGAATCACGACTCTCCTTTTCAGTAAGGCAGGCCATTCAGATAGACATCTGCATAAACAAAAACAACAAGTGTTAAGTTATAGGACTAAGATATGAACAACGAGTAAAAATATGAAAACAAGAGGCTCACCTATAACCAGCACTCGTTGAGTGCTTCGATCTCCTTCGCCGCCCCAAGCTTGGAGATGTCCCCTTGTCCCCGGGCACCAACAGTGCCTCTCGAACTCGTTGGTAACGAGCCCGAAGAGCCTTTTGGGCTAGCACTTTCGATGCTTACGACGCCGGACTAACCCTCGACGTCGTCTGACCAAGAGGACTTTGTCTTCTTGACCAGGGGCTCCTCAACATCCTCCTTGTCCAGAGGACTGGAACTTGAACCCAAATGGAAGCTGAGATCTGGTATTAGGGGTTCGAGTGAAGGGGAAGTGCGGTCCTTTCTTTTAGACCCACACTGCCGAGGACCACGACCTCTGATAGAGGAAGGTCGGGAAGAGAGGCAGTTGATGTGGGCAAAGGCTTGGGTGGAGCCGACTTTACCTTCGGCTTATGTTTTGGATTCTGCATAAACAAGCAAAAAGACAAGTTAGACAAATTAAACAACCAATAGCGAAACAAAAGGTGGTGATCGAACTTACTGCGGGAGGTTTGGGAACTTTGAGTTCCCCTTTTTGAAGCGACAACCTAGCCATGGCTTCCATGCCGCTCTTCGCAGTGTTATTCTTCATCTCTTCGTTAAGATTGTTATAGGCAAGCACTAGAAAAAGCAGACAAGAGGGTTAGAAACAAGTTTATACTAAAAACAGGAAGAACAGATAAGTAATCAACCCCTACATTGGTCATAGGATGGGGACACGCCGAAAGCCGATAGGAAGTGCTCGTTAGCCAGGTCCTAGTCATTGGGTAGCCAGTAATCAGTCCTATACTTTCGCTTCCCGTCAATATGGAACCTCGTGGCTTGGCAATGAGTGGCCACAATAGCCTCCTCAGCATCCATTTCGGGCACATTAAGGTTCATGCCGAAGTTAGGAGGGCTATCGAACAGAGTTACGTGCACATCCCATGGCTGGTCCCCTCGAAATATGAAGAGGAACTCCCCCCGAAATAGAGCATGGTTGGTGGGCATCTCGATCGTAACCTTATAAGACTTCTCCTCTCTTAGACCATCTTTAACCATAATAAGATGTCTAGCTTGAAAAGAATACCAACCAGGCCCATGGCGAACCTCGGACACTTCGTTTAATCTGAACATATTGCGCCAAAGGCATAACGAGGGTTGCACTCCAAGCATGCGACAAATACATATAAAAGATACAATTGTCCCAACAGAATTTGGCATAAGTTGGCATAGGGCTATGTTATACGCCTCTAAAATTTCTTTAAAGAGTGGGTGCAAGGGAAAACGCAAACCCAGCTCAAAATAGGACTTATATACACCAAGACACCCAGGGGGTGGCAACACTACCAAATCGGTGACTTGGGGAGGATACATAACATAAGGAAGCTTAATGGCGTACAAGGTCGACAAGAACGACAGCCCACCTTGAAGATACTTTCGCCACTTCCCCGTTGACCAGTGGCCACTTATTCCCAATCTCATGTTGGGGGAAGGGTAGGGCTCGCAATAGTCGGATGTCGAAGTCCCTTCATTAGTCTCCTCCATTATTTGCACTACACCAAGGGAAAGGAAAGAATCTAAGTAACTCCTCTTAGAAAGAGGGAAGGCTATCGTTACTTTATTTGGATGGTCTAAAAACTCTTCGGGTCCCTCAAAATTTTCCTCACACTCCTCTTCCTCAATAGGAACGGCGTCGAGTAAAAAATCGGAGTTTGGGGCCCAATAAGCTATTGATACAACAGGAGCCTCATCTACCCATGTTTCAACCCAGGGCATATAAGGAAGGGGCAAAGCATGAGAGGCGCTCAATTCGAAAACAGGGTTCATTATTTATATTACAATAACCTCTATCGAATTTATTAAAGAAAGGAAAAAGAGTCAAGAATGAGAAATCATACCTTATTCGAATTACACGAAGGAGATTCCTCGCACTCGACGCACTCTAATAGCAGTTAGAAAAGGAAGCAAAGGGCTTCTTTAAAGAGAGAAAATTAGAGAGAGAAAGTATAGAGAGAAGATGCAAAGTGAGTAAATGAGGAAAGAAGTGAAATATTTATATCTCACCTACCCTGAACAGTAACCTCTCTAATATGAACAGTCACTCAACATGGGAGTTCGTGCCAAAACGTAGAAGGAGGTTTAATGCGATATGTCATGTATACGGTTGAAAACGTATAAATACCAGTCAAAATACGGTTGACCACAAAGAAAAGTTGACCTCAAAGCGTTGACCCTCACCGGGGCTACTTCGAAGAAATTCAATTGTGCAATTCTCCCCTCACAGTCACCGGGGCTACCTCGGACTCTTCAAAGGAACAACCCTTTGACTGAGCTACCTCGAGTAAATTTAAGGATGTTCCTTGAATCCAATACTTTTGAAATTTTTTCGAAGTATACTAAGCCCTTCATATAAGGCACCCCATTCGAGCAAAATGAGTTGGGAATCAATTAGCCCTAACCAGGCTACCTCGAAGTATCAAATTGAGTATAGATCTCAATTAGTCCTAACCAGGCACCTCGAAGAATTTTTACCAACCAAATGATGAGTGTCTAAATTTTTTAAACGACCCCTCTAAGAAGGGCGTTCGAGTTTTGTATTGAGCCCCTCTAAGGAGGGCGTTCGAGTTTTGCATAGAACCCCTCCTAAGAGGGAGTTCGAGTTTTAATTTAAACCACCCAATGGAGGGTGTCTAAAGTTTCATATCGAGCCCCCCTATAGAGGGAGATCGAGTTTTATATTGAACCTCTCTAAGGAGGGCGTTCGAGTTTTCATTGAACCTCCTCAATGAGGGTGTTCGAATTTTCATTGAACCCCCTCAATGAGGGTGTTCGAATTTTCATCGAACCTCCTCAATCAGGGTGTTCGAATTTTCATTGAACCCCTCTAATGAGGGTGTTCGAATTTTCATCGAACCTCCTCAATGAGGGTGTTCGAATTTTCATTGAACCCCTCAATGAGGGTGTTCGAGTTTTCATTGAAACCCCTTAATGAGGGTGTTTGAATTTCTATTGAACCTCCTTAATGAGGTTGTTCGAATTTTCATTGAACCCCTCTAATGAGGGTGTTCGAATTTTCGTCGAACCTCCTCAATGAGGATGTTCGAATTTTCATAGAACCCCTCAATGAGGGTGTTCGAATTTTCATTGAAACCCCTCAATGAGGGTGTTCGAATTTCCATTGAACCTCCTAAATGAGGGTGTTCGAATTTTCATTAAACCCCTCAATGAGGATGTTCGAATTTTCATTGAACCTCCTCAATGAGGGTGTTCGAATTTCATTGAACCTCCTCAATGAGGGTGTTCGAATTTTCGTTGAACCTCTCTAATAAGGGTGTTCGAATTTTCATTAAACCCTCTCAATGAGGGTGTTCGAATTTTCATCGAACCTTAGGTGTTCAATTTTCATTGAACCCCTCAATGAGGGTGTTCGAATTTTCATTAAAACCCCTCAATGAGGGTGTTCGAATTTCATTGAACCTCCTCAATGAGGGTGTTCGGATTTTCATTAAACCCTCTAATGAGGGTGTTCGAATTTCTTTGGACCCCTCTAATGGAGGGTGTTCATAAAGAACCCCTCTAAGGAGGGCGTTCGAATTTTCAGAACTCCTCTAGAAGAGGCGTTCGAATTTTCAGAACCCCTCTTGAAGAGGGCGTTCTAATTTTCAGAACCCCTCTTGAAGAGGGCGTTCGAATTTTCAGAACCCCTCTTGAAGAGGGCGTTCGAATTTTCAGAACCCCTCTTGAAGAGGGCGTTCGAATTTTCAGAACCCCTCTTGAAGAGGGCGTTCGATTTTTCAGAACTCCCTCTTGAAGAGGGCGTTCGAATTTTTAGATTTCCCTCTTGAAGAGGGCGTTCGAATTTTCAAAACCCCTCTTGAAGAGGACGTTCGAATTTTCAGAACTCCCTCTTGAAGAGGGCGTTCGAATTTCAAAACCCCTCTAAGAGAGGGCGTTCGAATTTCTTCAGAGCACTTGAGGGTATTCGAATTTTTAAAACCAACCCCACTTGGGGTACGTCGAGTTTTCAACAGCAAGGCAGACCATTCCGCTCCACATTGCAGTTTCATCATGATCTGAAACTACAACGTAGAGCGTGGGGCTAATGTTTGGGCCCATTCCAGAATCGGTGAAATGACTAATATACCCTTAGGGGGAAAATTACTATTTTACCCCTAAGGACCTTTCAGGCTAGAAAGTACAGGCTTTCAGTCAAGCCCATTGACAAAAAGGCTTTCATGACATCATCATCTTCACCAGATGACGTCACCTCAGTACTACCTATCAATAGTACTCTCATCTGATCAGTTAGGTACGTTTTTTCACACATTCCAAAGCATTTACTTGTACTACTCTCTGACTTCTGAGATCAGATCTGACTTAAGCATCGGAGAGCCGATCCCGGGAACATCCCGGGGTAGTTCACGGTGCTCGATTTTGCAGGTACCGGGAATTCGAAGACCTTGGACTTGTTACTGGTTACTACCCTAGCTGGATTTGGACTCCCCCGAACTACAAATTTACTGTGTTTCTTGTACCCGAAACAAAAGGGACTAATCTAATTAGAAGCCAGTCCCAATATGTGACGAAAGAGTGGTTTCCAAATTTGAGATAATGTCGAGATGCAAAGATACTTGACGATCACTTGACTCAATCATTACCGCCTATACATTGTTGTTATAGGATGTTAATTATTCGACAAGACCTAGGTACTCGGGTTCCATTGTGAAACCACTTAGAATTACGTGACCTTGGATCAGTTTTTGGCTACTCTACGTACTAGTTTCACCAGCTCAGGATAACCTCTAGGCTCTATGCATAGTTGTCGAAGATTATAGGTTGTCTTGCGCTTTTGTAAGCATACAAGTACTTTCCTTATTTTTGGTTCGTGACTGACTCGTTATCCATTAATCCCCATGATCTCCGAGCTTACATGTGGGATTACAGAGTCGGGAGTAAGAACACATCCATCTTGTAACCTTTTGGAAGCATCTGATGCTCTTTAATCATCTGAGGTATGTAGATGACAACTATGCTACTTTTGTTTGTTATATATTATCATATTGAACATTATTCCGTTCATCAACGTTTATAAAAATTATTGCATTGGTTATTCTGGAGCGTTACCGTCTAGTAGGGGTGTGCAAAACCGGATACCGGATCCGATCCGTTTCGGAAATCCGGATATCCGAATATTCGGATAACAAAAAAATGAAATCCGGATCCGATCCGGATAATCCGGTTATCCGAACTTTCGGATAACCGGATAATCCAGATTTTATGAAGTTGCTTATTTTCTTTTACAAAAAGTTCATCCCAATTGTTTTTACAAATTCTAGTGACATGAAGTTGTTCTTATTCCTGCCAGCTCAATCCCATTTATTGTTCTTGTTCCCTTTTGAATGCTAGTGCATGTGGGCTATGGCTGCCAGAACTTACTTTCATATGTGACTGATTGCCACTTGCCAACAGTGGATAGGTGGTCATTCATTGGAGCAGTGAACCAAATGACTTCACTAAGCAAAGTAGTATGCGAGTCCTTCAACAATAAATTCACAAAATTGAAACGAAATTCATCTGAGATTTAGAACAACATTCAAAACAAAAGTGAAAAGGAAATTCATTACGCAATTATGTTGAGAACTAGAATAAGATTCAACACTAAATTGAAGAGGAATGGAAAGAAAAGAACAAAACACCGCAAGCGCGATGAGCAGACGAAGAAAACACCTCACGGCTCACGCTTTGTTCACAAGCGACGACGGAAGAATGGTCGGCCGGATTGAGGAGACTGACGAGTGCGTCTGGCTGCACTCATGGACGAAACTGATGAAGGTGAACGGAGGGGACTGATGAAGGTGAAGGAAGGAGAAAAGACCAGCAGTTAGGTTAAACTAATATGTTGGGCTTGGGGTCTTGGAGTAGTGTGAACAAATGGGCTAAAATTTAAAAAAAATGATTTTTTTAAAAAACCGGATTTTCGGATTATCCGAATTTCTAAAAGAACTATCCGTATCCGATCCGAGAATCCGATTTTCAAACCGGATATCCGATCCGAATTATCCGAATTTTAAAAACCGGAATGGATATCCGGAATTTTTGAACGGATATCGGATTTTTTTGCACACCCCTACCGTCTAGATCGTGTTTTACACTTAGTTGGGTTACACTTACCTCGTTCGTATATGATAAGAGAATTATTTACGGAAGCCATGTGGAATCTACATACTCTTGCATTCCTCGCCATGCTCCTAAATATATATCTTGTTCACATACACTACTACAAAATTGGCCAAAGACATCATTACTATGATATGTGTTAAATCAAATGACAGGTCTCTTAGATTAGGAAACCGGTTTCTCACCAGATGTGGTCTCATAATATGTATATGAAACCAGGCATAGATGGAACGGTTTCTTAACCCCTCCCCATCAATTCACTCGTTCAAAATGGGCCTAACCCATTACCCCAATATATATCTCCTAATTTCTATCTAACCTTAAAAAATCCCTATGTTATTAACTCCAACTGCTGCCCCACTCTTCTCACCCTATATACCAGATCTTCTTTTTCTACCCTAAAGGCTAGATCTTCATCTTCTTTTCTACCCTAAACACCAGATCTACTTTTCTTTAGTCTCATAGACATTCATCAGGCTACGTCGATCTAATGTCTGATCATGAGTTGCTGAATCAATTCCCTCTTACCCTCAACATTGTTTTTGTTAACCTCGTCAGTAAAATAGAGAAAGCTTTCGTGATATCTTCGAAGAAAAATGGAGGCCGTTGTTATATAAACTCACTAACATCCAGAGTTCATCATCTTCGCAATTCACGACTAGCCATATGCCGCTGTTGTCGCTTTCGTTGAATTCCTTTATTAACCTCACGTTGGAAGATTCTAAGAGCAAGGATTTATATGTATTGCTGATTAGATGGATTATTTTGTATGTAAATTTGTAATATATAAGTGTTGAGGTACATGTTCAATTATTAATTTTCTTATGAATTTTTATTGGATTGAGTATTAACTACTTCTCTACGTCATTGATCTTTTGTTTTTGGCTTTTGCTATAATCAAATTGATTTGCCATCTTTTCCCTTTTTTGAAATTATTTGAAGGCTCAAAATAGTAGGGATATCTAAGAAAAAAAATATGAATGAAGCACGATAGCAGATAAGGAATTTTTTAATTAAAGAATAGGATGAGAAACCGGTGTTTAATAAATCAAGTAGCCTAGGATAATACAAAGAAATCGGAGGTCCTTGAAAACAGGAATCTTTGGAGGAGCATATTATGATACGAAGACCCATCTAAGGAACCAGTTTTCTGCCATAACTGGTTTCAGAATTTTATCGAAGAAACTATAAAAACAAGTTTCATAGGCTATGACACCTATGTCCTTGAAACCGGCCCAGGTACAGTTTCTTAGGCCTATTTTGACAGGTTTCTTAGGCCTTTTTTGTAGTAGTGATAAGTCGTCTCATATTATCTTCACTCAATGCGTTCATTAAGGTGTTTCGTCGACCGTTAACAAACCCATTCCCAACCTCTTTCTCATCGTACCCCCCACAAAGTAATGTCACCTTAGCCCCGACATGCTTGTTGATATGTCATTTACATAACAAATAAGTAGAGCTAGGAAACACTGACTCCAACACATTCACAAGCCCCAGTTTAAAAAATGTCATGGTGGGTCCTATTACATCTACCTTTTTAATAAAATACAATTGATTACTAAAAACTTGAGGAGTTTTCTTTTATTTATAAGAGAGATAAAGTAGGTCCCAAAATATTTGGGTAGGTTGGGTTTATGCAATAAAATATTGAGTGAAAGGGAGGTGGAGTAGGTTTCCTAATTAAAATAATGTAGTGGTGGGTCCTATTAGTAAAGGTAGATATAATAAAATATTAGTAGGTCATATCAAAAAATGAAAGTGTTTAGAGCTTTCTGAGATGGATAAAAAAGGAAAGTGTATAGAGATTTTGGGTACGGATGGAGTATAATATTTCTTTATTCTTAAATATATTAGTTATTTGTTGAATGTAAACCGAAAAAGGTAACACATTAAACGTATAACATATATGATATATTTATATGCATTAATATTTTATATCGATCTTAATCTAATTATTATTAACTAGCTAACATGTCATTTATTAATATATTTTGAACCAATATACTATTCCCTCCTTTTCTTTTGTTTGTCTCATTTATTGTAACTCCAATTACCAAGAAGGATGATGAAAAGATAAGATAACTGTCATGTAGGGGTAAAAGGTAAGGACCGACAAAGAAATTTTAAAGAAATATGTGGGACAACGAATGACTGGAAATGTAAGGTTAAACTGGAGAAACTTGTATAAAAGGAAAGATTTTAAGTAGGACACACAAAAAGAAACGAAAAAATGGAACATAAGACATACAAAAAGAAACGAAAGTTGTATAAAATAAATTATTATTAACTAACATGTCAATTATTAAACATTATATATTTAAACTAATAATCCCTTATTCTTTTTGTTTGTCCTACTTTGATCAAAAAAGCTCTCACATAATTGGTCAACGTAGAACAAACAAAAAGAAATAGAGGGAGCATACAACTATATAATACTATTATTAATTAACGTCTCAGTTACTAAAAAATTAATATAAATTTGAACTAATGAACAATATCAGATTAAATGACTTATATTAACTTGCATACAACTATTAAACATTATCATAAATTTAAAATAAATAATAACCAAGAAATTAAATATTAAAAAATTGCACATAATATATATAACTAAACAACTAATTGTTACTAAAAATTGTTGTTATATAATTGCATATACTTCCTCGATCCGCAACGAAATAAACTCAACAATTAGCTAGGGCACGCATGCCAAGAAAAAACTTTAAAGATTAATATCTCTAACTATGTATTTGTAAAACCTATAAACAGTAGATCATAAAAACTACAAGTTGAGACGAATCCGACGAGACCCACATAACTATATATTTCCTGATGTATAATTCACAAATTATGGTCAAAGTTAAAAGTGTGAATAGTGTCAAAAGTACAATTGTTGCGTTTATTTTGTTACAGAGTAAGTAGTTACAAAATGGCATAATTATTGTTATTAACTAATTCTACACATAAAGAGCAAAAAACCCTGAAATTACATGGTATCGTCCATGAAATATGTTAACCATGCGGCGGTGCCGTAAATAGTGGACATTATTTTCCATGGTGGTACTGGAATCTCCTTTCGCTACTATGAAATTTCAATTTTTTCATAATTGAAAAAAAGTCAAATACTTATGGTACTGTCTAGAGATTCTGGTACTTCGTTGGTGATAATGAAATTCCAGGATACTAAGGGTGATAACGAGCCGATTAGAATCGAGTTTTGCGTAACTCGTTTATTGTTTCATTCAGATCTCGAGATGAACTCAAAAAATCCCATTTTGATACCATGCAACACAAAATTTAAAAAAGGACTTCCTAATTGTCTAGGCGGCGTCCTCTCCTCCTGTGTCATTCAAACAGTTAGGCCCTCCTTAATATTGTGGTGAAGGTGAGGCTGCCTAGTGAAGTAGTGATGGAGTGGGGAAAATTGGTAATTAATCAAGAGGAGGTAAAGATGGTGGTGATGTTGGAGGGAGTGAGACTGGTGGTGGTGGTGGTGGTGGTGGTGGAATAACGAAGATGATAGTGAGGAGAGGATTAAGTGTGTAGAGTGGGGGAGGGTGGGGAGGATAGTATAGAGAACTTACCCTATACACGGGTTGTAAGATAGTTTAGTTTTGTTTAATCGACACACATAAAATCCTTATAAAGAAATATGGAACTCGTATATATGAAATTTTTACCATCATCAAAAATATGACAAGAGCCAGTAACTTGCAAAGAAGCTTCGCTAGTTATTCTAATTCTAACTATGAAGTCTATAGCTTACAAAATCTCAGCCACCCCTTCTGTTTTCTACCTCACATGGTGTTGAAGTATATATATATTAGGTTGTTAGGGCTTGTTAGTAGCTCCCTTAAATCAAGCATAGTTTGTTAGGTGTTGCAATTAATGTAAATAGGTTGATATTGTAATTGTTCATTAACTATTCAATTCATAATACAATGTAGTCTTAGGCTTTTCTTTGCTTATTTCTCTCTCCCTCTTTTCTCCATTTCTCTCATTGTTTCTTCTCTTAAGCTCCATCAATGGAGTCTAATACTCAATTCTAACATGGTATCAGAGCACGACTTTCCTGATCTGAAATTCTCCCATATTTTTTGGTTCAAATTAGTTTGTTGAAGCTGAAATCAGTTCAACCTCATTTCTTCTTTTCCTTAATATCTTTTTGGTTTCTTCCATAATCATTGTGATTATATTGCGAATTTATGTTCAACGAACAATTCTTTTCATTTTGTCCTTCCGCATTTCGTTCAAATAAAATTCCTAAATTTTCCCCGAACTTTTCTTGTTCGATTTTCCCTCATTTTTAGGTTTATCGAATCTAATAAAATCTTGTTGTTTGTTTTTCTTTGATGCTTCCGCATTTGAAGAACTCTTCGATTCTTGATAGATGATTCGTTGGTGGAATGAAATTCATTTATCTAGGCTAAATCTTTGCTTCTTGGTAATTTTTGGCAAAAATGATTCTTCTTCTTCCTTCATTTTTCGGATCAAGTTCTACAAATTAAGGTCTCCATTTGTACGAGTATTAAAATTGAAGCTTTTCACAGTCTATTGAAGTACGAACTTGGTATTGTTGAACGATTCTTGCTACAAGGCTCTGTAGTTCCGCGTTCTTCGGCATTTTGATCGGAACTCGATTTGAGTTTTAAGTGTTATTCTTGAGTTTGTATTGAGCATTTTTGAATTCTGCGCCAGTTTCTGCATTCCTTTTTGAAACTGATTGGTTACTGAAGATTTCTAGAGAGTCTAGATTATGTTGCTATGTTGGTAATCTCTTGGTAGTGCTAATAAGGATTTTGTGAAATTGATTTTTTTTTCTTTCCGCTGCAACTTTTCGGCCATACTTCAGCCTGGATTCTGGTTTGATCCCTACAAACTCTTTATTTTCTTGATATCGTTCGCATTGTTGGATGTTGATGGAAGGTGGTTTATGAGTTGGACGATGAATATTGTACTGTTGGATGGATGTTGTCATGATTTGTTACTGGTTTGATGTACGGAAGCTTTGGTGTTGAAGTTTTGTTAAGTATTGCAGTTTAGAGTTGGTTGATGAGAATTATGCTACTATTAGTTTATTCGTCAAATGGAAAGTGTCATGTGGCGATATATTTCTTCTTGTTGACAAAGATGAATTGGAACATGGGTGTTCAATTATTGTGATGCACATAGTTTTTTGTCACTTGTTAGTTTTTCCAAATGTGATGAATTGGAAAAGTTTAATGATACCATATTTGCTTTTGGAGTTTTGTTGGCATGTATATTGGTATGTGTTATTTTTCTGGAGATTGGATAATGGCAGTTGTATTGCTGGTGATGATGGAAGCTGGTTGTTTCGCACTCCTGGTTGTGCTCCCGGTTGTGTTCGTGATTATGGTTGAACTTGATTAGGCCAAGTATTTTGTATTTCCTTAGGATATTGGGTTGATTTGGATGATTGTTATGTTTGATTTGGTTGGTTCTTGGTTGACTGATGAATTGAAATTTTGAGTTGGATTACTGGAGTTGTTGTGACCTGTACATGGTCAGTTTTTGTGCCCAGTAGAGGCTTTTGTTGGCCTCAAAGAGGTCATTTTTTATACCTTTAGTGGTCATTTTTAATCGACAGTCTTATAACTTTAACCTCCCAAACTGTTTTTTTTGTTGCGACCCTTTAGTGGTCTATTATTGTGACCCATTGATGGTGAAATTGTTTGCCCATAGTGGCTTGTTGATTGCCCATTGAGGCTTGTTGCCCATAGTGGCTTGATTGGTGGTCGTTTATTGATTTAGCATATGGTTGTGCATTGGTAGATTTGGTTTTCTTTGGAGGTTTGGTTGTGGCTTCTTTGGTTGTTTATTGTTGGTTTAGACACCGGCATTTGATGATGATGGTATTAGTTGATGTCGAGTTACATGATGCTTTCTCATTCGTGGTGTTGACGATTGAGGCAATTCGTTGGTAGTTATTTTAGTATGGCAGTAGCAGCTTAGCATTACACAAAGCTCGAGTTCATTGAGGTTCATTTTGATTATTTGAATCATTTGAGAATTCGTTCATGTTTGATCCCCAGTGATTGTATTCTCTAGTTGTGATCAAGAGATCTTTTTTTTAGTAAGCTTTGTTCAAACTGGAAATGTTTTTTTTTCAAACATTTCCAGT
The DNA here is from genome assembly GCA_947645195.1 of Patellifolia procumbens. Lineage (NCBI taxonomy): Eukaryota > Viridiplantae > Streptophyta > Magnoliopsida > Caryophyllales > Amaranthaceae > Patellifolia > Patellifolia procumbens. The sequence continues at coordinate 921,803 of CANSGD010000791.1, forward strand.
TTGCAGGGGATGTTGAAGTATATAGATACTAGGTTGTTAGGGCTTGTTAGTACACCCCTTAAATCAAACATAGTTTGTTAAGTGTTGTAATTAGTGTAAATAGGTTGATATTGTAATTGTTCATTAACCATTCAATTCATAATACAATGTAGTCTTTGGCTTTTCTCTGCTTATTTCTCTCTCCCTCTTTTCTCCATTTCTCTCATTGTTTCTTCTCTTAAGCTCCATCAATGGAGTCTAATACTCAATTTTAACACATGGTCTCCATATGACCATATCCATGAGTTTTAGTACTTGCATTCATGAATCATGATCCCAAAAGGCTATCTAATAATGTAGGAAATATGCTTTTTTAGATCTTATAGGAATTTAATTTGCAAAATATCATTTTATATTTCAAATTGATACCAAAAAATTATTATAAATTTTGAGCTAGATTATCCATTGTTTTAACTTTTGTTGAGTACATTATAACCTTATCTTTTTCAAACCCTCCACAATACGCATGGGGTGTATAAACATTCAATGATGTCGTTAATTTTCTATACTAGTGAGAAAATTTTGTCTCTAATATTTTTTGTGCTATAAGTTATTGTTAGGTGTAAAATTGATTTAATTAATTATGTTATTCTTGTATGTAGGGCAAAAACTTTAACTTATAACCAATTTCTTTACCGTATATAAGAAAAAGTTTAAACTAATTAGTTTCAAACCTCAAATTGGAATCAGAATGCAGGGACGTTTCTACAAGGGGATTTATCAATGAATTGAAATGATAAGACATTATCAATACGCTTATAGAACGAAAGGGATACTCTTGTAACTTTTAAAAAGGTGAGGCGCCAACATAAATTTTCAACAAACACGAGAATTACAACATAGATGAACCAAAATCATTTCTCCAACATTTCCCACTTAGATGTCGATGATGATTTGATGGTGGCAAGGCAAAGAGAGAAGTTGTCACACAATAGTTGTCGTAAAATACCATGACCTAAAGTTATAGCAACACCACCACGCCTCCACACCAATTCCTTCCCAACTGCAAAACATTGGTGAAGCCAACATGGTGTATGAGTTGCAGCCGCATCCCCGTGACCAAAAGAAATTGAATACTATTATTTGAAAAATAAACTTTTGCACATCATCACACGACAATACATTGGAGCTAGATAAGTGTATACAGAGTATTTTCGAGAATGAAATAAGAGTATAAATTGGAGATTACTGAAATTAATAATATAAATACTAGCCAATTATTAAGAGAAATTTTTAGTGGATTTGTTCGATCAACACTAATATGATAAGGTTGGTAATTAGATTTCTACATGGCCAGGACAGCGTAGAAATATTCTTCTTGGAAAAGACTTTTGTCCAAATATGGCGGACTAAAATCGATATTTCTTATATTGAGTAGTGGCGGATTATGAGTAAAATTTCGGGGGCCTAGAGGTGTTCAAAAGCAGGCTTGGGCCGGACTTTGGACCGGGCTAAACCTAGAATAAGTTTTCGATGGGCCTAGGAATGCTTGTCCAAGCCCTTTTTTAAGGCTTGACTCCTTACCCATACCATCCCTAAAAAAGGGTCGGGCTTGTCCGCGGGCTGATGGACCTAAAAACGTTTTTACACTTGTTCCAATATATAGTATAACATATAAATTTTTTTAGATTTTTTGCCAAATAGCAAATCCACACAAGACATAATTATATTCGACCGTAAATGTTTGTAAATTTGTGGCTCATTTTACTCGTTTAAATATATCTTCTTTAGTCATAACCAGGCTTAATTTTAGTAGTTCTTTCATTAAAAAATTAAGATAAACCTTCTAATATATTATCCTGTAAAAAAAAACTTTCTAAAATATTTTATACACAAACGGGTCGGGATTTTTTGTTTTTCTTTTTATTTAATTATTTTCTAATTTAATTTAACTTTTAATTTCAAGTTTCAGTTGTAATATACTCAGCGCAAAGTTTTAAAACAAAAACTTCGTAACTCTTTCTCGTCTTCAATCCAATTTTTTTTAATACAACCTTGTCATCTTCAATTTCATGTTTATCTTCATTGCTACTGTTCATCCATCTTTCCAAACTTTATTCCCACTGCTACAATTGTCATATCCAGTCCTAGAAGCTCTTCAAATAGCAAGAGGTGATGCATGCAATAGAAATTTCTAAAGTCTTAAAGTTGAGATAAGAGCAAGTAAGTTTGTTTAATTTATTCATAAATTAATTTACTACTCCGTAATTACAATGGTTAATTGTAGTAATTTACTTCTTATACAATTTTGTAATGATCATAATTTTATTAAAAAGTTGGATAGTTGTTGCAATTTATGAATAATTGTTCTATTCCTATTAGGTATTAGATATTTAATTTTATCTAATTCTAATTTGCAGGTGCGGATGATATTTGTATTCCATGTAAGGTCAGTTTGGGAAAGCACTGTAGATTAGAACAATCTGAGCAGAATTTTAAATGGTGGCGAGCCCGGGTTATAGGTTTGGTTCAAAAATGATGACTTGGTTAGGCAAATGTCCACAATTGCACTGTTGGAAAAAGGGGCTATTGGTTTGTATATGAGGTTCGGTTGTATTTGGATGTCAAGTTGATGGTAGTTAATGTCCCAGACAATCAGTGGCGGATTTTTATTCTTTTTATTTTCGGGGCCAAAATCTTTTAGAATATGTGAGCTAGGTATTGTGTAAAAACATATTATAGACAATCATGAATTTTTTGATACCAAAAATTCCGTAGTAGTATATCGATTTTGTTGTCAAAATCTTTTGTATTATTTCGCCTAAAGGGTTTTAAAATTTGAAAGAACTCCCCAACAAATTTAGAAGAGAAAACGTATAAATAAATTGAGTAGATTTGAAATGAACAAGCACACATGTTGGTTTTGTTTGTTTTTAGGGCCAAGTTTTATGTTATCTCAATATTAATAAGCAACTTAATGAAAAGATTAAATAGGAAAATATGATATGTTACTATATAATAAAAAAAGTAATCAAGTAAAAAAGAACAAGTGTTTTTATCCTTACCAAAAAAAATTGATTTTATATTCTAGTTTTTTTCTTATCATATTGTTTATATTCAAAAACTATGTGGTTTTAGAGAATAAAGATAATTATAATCTTTAACTAACTGTTTACCGAATTAACATATAAATCTTCTGAATAAAAAGTAACATAACACACAAGTATCTGTTCTTAGGCAATTTTTCTATTCTACTTTTAAAATTTTCTCCAATTCTTGCTACAAGCTCTCATTAGTATGTAATACAAAGATATTATGTGAGATAATGTTAGCTTTGTCATAATCTATGCACCAACGTTCTTTCCCTAATGTAATGCGTAAAAGATATTATAAATGAATTATATTTCTTGAATACCATGAAAAACCAAACACATCAATCAAGCTCAAGAGTGTAAAGGCAAATCAATTATGTTTTTCAAATAAAGTAAATTTTCAGACTTGTAGTATGGGGCAGACCCTTATTGGCCCTTTGGAAGATCTTCCACGTTTGTTTAACTAATTATGCATTGCACCTCTAAGTACAAATCCTGGCTGCCTGTTCTTGTCGTTGCCAAAAGTTTTCGGATCAAAAGTACGATAGGCACAATATAGTAGGCTAGTGGCAAATATGAAAAACATGATTGCACCCCCCATTGATGTCCTGTTACAGATGGATTTGAGGGTTGAATGTTCTATTATAATCGAATGTAGCATACATGTTAGTCCGTAGACGGCCTCTTCTAAGTTTTCCTCTAAAATGGCATGTCTCAATAATTAAAGCCGCATTACAGTACTATACTATAATAAGAATAATACTAGAGTACAAATAAGGGTTTTTAAACCCAGTGAATTCATTTTTTTTAAGATAAGAAAGACTAGGAAAAAGATAACATTAGGAGCCCCTCCGCACGAGGAGTTCCCCTAATGTATCAGAACTTAGCATGTGGGAAAGTGTGGAATGTCCAAAATTTTCTTTATGGAAATAATCATTGACGAGGTGACCAACATTTGCAATCCAATCCGTTGCTCTGTTAACTTTCCTGAATATGTTTGGAGACTGCTCCCCAAAGGGCCATCTCGGGCATGGAAAGAAAAGTCGACAGACGACTGAACTAGGCAATGCCGGTTTAGGCATTGAGGATGAGTCCAGCATTTCCCAGTGTAATTTCTAGTAGAGTTTTTTGTGGATGTCTTCGATAATGTTTGCTATCTGCCACGGCGGTGTCCATAATCGTTTGACGGCGTAGTATTTATTGTTTACTTTGATTGTAGATAGTTGGAAGTACTATACATATGGAAGCATCAAAATTGCCCTTTGAAAGAGAAGGTTTCTGTTCCATTCTCGAATATGAGACAGCAGATGAAAGCAATATGTCTACCCCAATCGGAAACCCTCATAATCTCTACTAGTCAATACAAGTCGTACAACTACCAGATTAGACTCACTTTAAGTAAAGTTATTTGAGCCGAACTTAAACCGGATTGAATCTGACCATTCCTAATGACACTCTTTTTACATCCGAATGAACCTTATCAACCTGATATGCATTGTTTGCATGGTTTCATATAGCCAATTGATGTACAGATTGCTTGGAGCAAAGGCACCTCAACTGCAGATATCAATATAGAACTGAGGGCTGGAGGCATGGAAACGAGAAAAGATAAACGGCACGGAAATCGAGCAAAAAGTCAGACCCAAAATCCAACCTTAATCTGCAGGTTCTGTTTGACAAACTTGCAATCTCAAAAGAATATGCAAAAACCCAGAAATGACATCGCAAGACTTCAAAATTTTAACAAAGCAACACACAATACACCAGCGAGTTAAACTACTTCAGAATAATAGTGCTTGACTACAACAATCTCATCATCCAACTCTGGCAGAGTTTTCCTACATATTGGATTAATATCTGACTCGGACCTCAAAATTTTAATCCACAATGATTATAAAAATAGAAAAACAATGTGTTACTTTCTTTGATGCAAAAACTATACAATGTATGTTTTGCTGTTACCTACTGCGGGGAGAGAACACGGCTGATAACTGCCTCACCAAATATTTGTGACATTGTACACTAATTACCGTTCTGTTCTTGAAATATACAAGTTCAAGAAATCCAACAATATCAGCAGCAAGAACGTATAGGCAAGTGTTGATTCTTCACTACAAGCAACTCATTGCAAATAGCTTTTACACGTTGCTACAGCAGGTACAAAAGTGATTCAGCCATATCTTCTCAAGCGGCTTCATGTCTCAACATATTTGAGAGCAACTATTTAGCTATCAGAAGAATCTGCAAAAAATGTCAAGCAACATTAGGAGCAAATCCTTTTATAAAAATGGGCATAAATAATGAAGGCACCTACTTAGAAATACCAAGATGTCAAGGTTTGATAGTATTAGTGGATATCAAACCCAGAGTTCACAATTTTGGATATACTGCAGCATATCTCAGAATATAAGACTACTTCTCATCAAAAGAATAAGGAGTAGAGTGCAAAAAGAAAAAAAGTTTTCTGAAACACGAAAGTAGTTAAAATAAATAGACAGTGACTTCTCATTTCTAAAGTGTCGGGTTACTACCGAGAGCCATGCAAGTGATGCAATTGGAATGTTGAGGAAATTAAACATATGTTTATCTAATTATCAAACATTCCAAGAGAATGAGAGTGATGGGAATCTCAAGAAAGTGATGGAAATCTCAACAGAACAGAAGCCAAAGAAGGAGATATTAACCCAGGCTAAACCGTGCCACAGAAATAACAGATCAGAGAAAGCTCCTCCAAAAATTAGATAGATTTTATTTCTTATAAGAAATACAGAAATGTCATTGCCGTCTTGTCGATGCATAAATTCTTTAGTTTACTTATTTCACTTTTTGGTTCTGCACCTACTTGGTAGCAGACATCGTACTGAGATTTTCTAAAGATACTGATAGTGATATTTGAGTACCATCGAACTTGCTTGATTTTGCCACTGAAATAACAAACAGTCAATGGGCGCTAAAATGTTCACATAAGCACCACGTAAGATATCACCAAGGTTCCCCATAAGAACTAGACTTCACAGGGGAAAAAGGTTTTAGTTTGCAGACTTTGCACTATTTATCTAATGCCCTGAGCATATCAAATAGAATATACGTCTCTTATTACGCATACATGAAGCCAATATGCTGGTGGAAAACAGCTAGCATCTAGTTCAAGATTTATTACCATTGCTTCTGGAGTTCGACTCATCACGTATTTTTTCAGATACATTCTCTTCTATGAAGTTTTGAACTGTTCTCCAATAATGATCTCCACCAGTAAGCCAAGTGTCCATATGCATGCCAGTAGGAAACTCCACAAAAGAACATCTTCTGTTGTGTGCAGCTGCTTTGGCATACAGCATTTTCATGTGGGTTGGAGGAACCATCTCATCTTGGAGTCCGGAGATTAATAGGATAGGCTGCTTGACCTGCAAAAATCATCAATGAAGGGAGGAAGAAATAAAAAAAGCCTTGGCTTTATTGTCAATTAAGGAACCAAATTAGGATCACCCAATGGAATGTCCAGAACTTATAAACAAGAAAATATTGAAGCGACGTCAAAAAAGATAAAGAAATACTCAATGACGATGGACAGAAGAAAGGAAAAACTTAAGATGTTAACCAACAAAAGATTGACCAGCATTGTGGAACAATCTCAACTTCAGATTGATTGAAAAATAATCTCAACACTGTATGCATAAATTATCAAAACTCCCAACAGGGACTAGCATTTTCCAAGACAATTCCGAAAGTTAGATATCGCCTAGAACTACTATGAGGATATGACCTCCAAAATTAGGATTCCATTGAAGTTAATTCAAAGAAGAGCTTAGTAAGAGTATGATCAAAAAAATTAGGAATATTGAAAAAAGCTTTTTCAGTTCAACAAAGAAAATCTCAGGGTCCTGATGCATATAAACATAATTCCTCTATGAAGCAATTGCATTGGATCAGAGCATATTTTACTTGGAGAGAACCACAGATAAACCCCTTCAGCAGATAAAGCATCATATTTTCTAGAAGTGAGTCAGACACAACACAAAGACACTGCCAAAATCACCTTTTAGGCAGACAAGAGGCATAACAGCATAAGTCACACAAGTCCTGCACAAAAAGGTAAATACCTGGCCAATGACATCAATGGTACTCCAAGGGGAGCGAACTAGAAAGTTCATAATCTTAGGACCACTCCCAGTTTTCCCGCCAATAAACCACTTCAAGAAAGGCAGTAGCACTCCAGCCATGTCCAAAATTGATGTGAATGTATTCTCCAAAATCAAGGCAGCCACCTGAAGTAGGCAAATTTGAGCAAATAAGAGTAAATAAATAATGCAGCTGCGAGCCTTCTTAGTATAAGGCTGCAGAGTTTAGATATCTTTTTCCCACTTTTTTCCTCTTATCGGAACTTAATAACCCTTATATGAACTAATGTAAACTTACTTCCTAACGTGAACGTGATGGCCCAAAACAGAACTTATATTAGTTGTTAACTGAACTCGTATAGCCCTTATCTGAACTATTCATCCTTACTGATCTGAACTTAAATCATCTAAACTTATCTTTGAATAGAAAAGAACAAGGCCCTTAAATGTCTAGATTACTCAGACTCCGAGTACCCATATTAGACATGGGTACGTGTCAAGCGTTTGACAAGGCTATCTTATGAAAATTCTCCATGAATTGAGCCCAAAATGAAGTGTCAGGAGTCCCTAGCCATGTTGGAGTGCCATGATCTGACGCGTACTTGAAGTTGAATGATGAGTCCGAGTAACATAGCTAAATACACATAATGACACATTTCTGTAGGTTCTTGAGTCACAATCACAAAAGAAAATAAGGAGGATACTTCATATAAACAGCACAAAAGAAAGGCTAATCAATCCTAGGACCTAGACAAATTATGCAGCAACATATCTTACGAATCCCACCATTTTCCAGGTGAGTAGAAGCCCAAACATATGCAACTTCACTTGTAACCACTATAAACCAGTAGAGGGAAAACTTATAAGTTCCAACCATAGTATGAAATTGTTAGTCAAGACATGCTGAAAGTGACAATTACAACTTTCTAAACTCCCTGTCATTTATAGTAAACCTTATAATAACATGGAATACTTGATTACAACTTGATGTACGCCAATAAAACTTTCTTCTTACTCTTCGTTTGAATGAAGCTAATAGGCCCACAATTGATTAGGGAATATTTGACAGAGAACACAGCTTAACAGAAACCAAAAGCGATGAATAAAATAGAACAAAAAACTAGTATTGACTAAGATGATGTAGTTCTTGATACAGTAAATCCTTTCATATATCCAAGTATAAATTGAATCACATAGGGATCACAATTGATTAGGATAAACAATACAGAAACTAAAGCGTAGCAACATAAATGAAAAGGATGTACTAAATAGAAATAACAAGATGTATTTCTTGTTAGGGAAAATCTTTCTATATTTTCTCGTATGCCACACATTCAACTTGCGTGTCCACCAAATTGATCTTATGAGCATAACTGTAAAAAAATTTAAGTCGAATCATACAATAACATTAAGCCAAGACAGCAAATAACTGTCTACGATGCGAGCTAAAGTGATTTCCCGATTATTGTCGCGATTCGAATCCCATTACTAAATTTTAAATGTCTTTGTGAAGGAACAATGTCACATAATTCGCGGAATGCTTTGGAACACGGAGCGAATTCGGAAACGGAGTTCGCTACCCCTAGGTGAATTCGATACAATTTAGGTTCGATTTCGGTTCGATTAGAGAATGTTTGGACTAATATTTTGAGGATTTTAGTTTTCTATTTTTTATTGTTTATTTTTAATGGTGAGACATGAATCGGTAGATTAGTAAATAAAGTAAAGAAGACGAGTGACTTTTGTTTGGCTTCCCTAGAAAACCTTTCATGCATCTAAAAAATTAAATACATACATTTAAATCGTTATAAATCGCAACTTGGAACGAGTGGGTTAGTGACTTGAAATCCCTACAAGAATTCGCTAACCCATTCGTTCCAAGTCACGGTTTATAACGATTTGGTTCAAAAACAAATCACGAATTGGAACGATCGAATTAATTCGAAATTCGCTGGGTAATTAATTCGAAATTCGCTGGGTAATTAATTCGAAATTCGTAAGGGTACCCATCGAATTATGTGACCCTATGAAGGAATTAAGTGCAACAAACAACCACAAATTATGGTTATGAAATGGAATAAGTATGAAAAATAACAAACAAATTTTGTTACACTAAACAACCATATTTTGAAGCAAAAAGGGAAAGTATGGGCCTACGGCATACATCATACATAAACTTGCAAAATTCAGACGATAATGCATAATGATTTTTTTTGTTTTGGCAATCATATATTTTAGAATATGTGAACTAAATACTTGAATAAGTATCAAATTGTGATACGTTTAGGTTTTTATAGATTTACCTATATCAAATATTATATTGTAAGCATCTCTTTGGGCTATTTACAACCATTTGAAAGCAAACCATATAAATCGCAAATCTTTTTTTTTGTTTTAAATGTAGTAACAAATCTACAACTTAGAGAGAAGGTTAATTATTGTTACTATTATGAGAAACACACTAGAGTTATTATAATAGAAAGTAACTAAACAAATAAATTACAAGTGTCTCAATCTCATCCTTACAAAAAAATAGTTTTATACAATGGTTTTCTTATCATATTTTGTTTATATTTTTAAATCTTTAAAGCTTATATGATTTTCAAAAAAAATAGAAAGGTAACCAATTTCAAGCTTTCGTTAAATGATTTAACTCACTACATACAAATTTTATACTCTATAATGCTTGATGCGACTTGTATTTTAAAGTGACAAGTTGTAGTATGATTATCAAATGTTATTTTATTAAATAAATGTGATAGAAGTTGGTGGAATACTAATTGGATGAAAGAGAAAATTACGTAACTTTTTAGTGATGGAGGTAAAATGTGGGCCAAAGGAAGATAAAGGAAATAATATAGTACAGTAATAGACAATAGTGGGACTATGCAAAAAATGGGAGTGTTCAAAGCTTCAAACTAATTTGGTACAAACAAATAAGGAAAGTATTCAGACTATTGTGGAAGAAATAAATAAGGAAAATACAAGTCTTCCTTTCCTAAATGTTTGTTCTACTTTATTTTTACAATCAAAATTCAAGAACTTCTACCGCAAACTCTCATTAGTATATAAGAAAAAAAAAAACATCAAATGAGGTCGTGTCAGTTTCGTCATAACATGTGTATCAACTATTAAAGAGTCCACTTATTTTATAATAAATGTGATAATTAAAATAGATGAGAGACGTTATAAGGTACATGCGGGACCAAAAAGTGATAAAGTATGGTACATGGGTAATATAAATTTCCCATATAGGGAAAGATGAAAAAGTAAAACAAACAAAAAAAACGAACAAAAAAGAAAGTAGGACAAACAAAAAGAAATGGAGGAAGTATTTTCATAAGGTGTAAACATAATGATCACAGATATGTTTCATGGTGACCATGAAAAATCAAATGGATCAAACATTTGATGAAGGGATATGAGGAAGTATTCCGTTTTCCAAAAGATGTTACACTTTTTTTTTCACGCATATCAAGGGAGCGATTTAATGGTGTAAACGATCAAATTTTTCGACGAAATTTTAGGACACGCCATATACAATCTCATTCTTGTTTGCATTAAAATTTCGTCGAAAAATTTGCTCGTTTACACCTTTAGATCACTTCCTTGATACGCGTGAAAAAAAAAGTGTAACATCTTTAGTGAAACGGAGGAAGTATTAAAAGTTACTTCATCCGTTCTTTATTAATCACTACAATATAGAATTTCACGCCTCCCAACGCACAACTTTAAATGTTAATAACTCTAATTATGCTCAAGTAAAAATTAGAAAGTTAATTTTAATTAAATATATACCAAGACGAATCTAACGAGATCTCACATGACTATGTTTATCCTTGTGCATAAATCATTATAGTTGGTTAATAGGAGATGGATGAATAGTGTAAAAAGAGAAATATACTGATTAATAAAGAACGGAGGTAGTATATATTAATCAGATATTATACGATAATTTAATGATAAAAATATAAAATAATATTTATTTGATTTTGAATCTAGAAGCACATATATTGAAGATAATAAAACCAAATAGGTTTAGAGGAGCACATGTGCAAGGACAATCCCCTTGTTCACAAAGTAAAAAACATAGTCCTAAAATAGAATACTTATCTCGATAGAGAAAAAAACACCTTTTAACGTTTCGCCCAAAAATAGACTACCCTTTTGATAATACAACCTTTTAACGTTTCGCCCAAAAATAAACTAGTCTTTTGACTATTCTCTAATAAGCCAACATCAATACTCCAATTTCCTGGAATAAGTCAAGATGACCGGTATCCTAAAAACTGAAAAAGTGGTAATTTTTCAATTAAACCCTTAATCTTAATTTTTCTTTTAAAACTAAACTAACCCACCCACCCCACTCCACCCCTTCCCTTCCTTGTATCCACCCCAAGTGCCCAACCCACCCCCTTCTATAGAGGCACCTACAACCCCCTTCAACCACCCTCCAAAACACTATCATCACCCACCTATTATAGACCGGATTTGATGGACAAGGTAGATGATAATGTAAGGGAAGGATTACTGATTTTAATGGTGATTTGAGAACTTAGAAATGGAACTTGGATTGATAGGATGAATATATTACATAAACCCTAAGAATAATACAAGTTAAGGACTACACTACAAAAGATTCATTCTCTCATTAATTTTCAAGATGATCCCCTCTCTCTCTACTTAGCTCTATTTATAGATAAGTTATCCCCAAAACCTCTAAACCCTAAATTATTATAAACTACCTAAAATACCCTTAGCCTAGTAATATCGATTCATTACACTACCGGCCCCTTAAAATTCCACCTTGTCCTCAAGGTGGAAGTAATTTGCACAGAATTCTAAACCTAGTGAACAATGAAAAGTGATGTTGTTGTTGTTAAAGTTGATGCCTGGCTTCCATTGTCGTTTCAGCTCCTCGTAGGTGATGCCTCCTACTTCTTCTAGTGGTTCGGGCCGTTCGGCTATGGTGAAGTGGCCTTGAAAATTACTTGAAGCTGTAGCAGGGTGTAGTTTTGCAGCCACTTTGTGATATGAAACTGAATCGGATTGTGGTGGCCCGAAAATTATGGAAGGAAAAGTGGGCAGAGTGGGTTTCACGTGAGTAGGATCAGAATTGGACTTGCTTGTGAGACTTTGCTTGTGAGAAGAAGGAAATTTGGGCTGCAGCAAATTAGTATGACAAACAGGATTTAAGGGAGTAGAGTTAAACATGGGTTTGGGTGAAATGGTAAGAGGGATGGGCCTGCTTGAAGTCAGAGTAGTAAGCCCAAGATATGAAAATATGTGGTTGATAATTGTGGGTGAGAAAATGGGCTCCAAGGAATTTAGATTGGAGTCTTGAGGTAAATTAGGCCTTTTATAAGATAGCCCATATTTGAAGCTTAACTCTTTTGATGAATTATCATTGGATTCAGTAAATTCCAAGAGAAAATTAGGGTTACATGGCTCCGAGCAATTTACCATCGTGTCCTTAATGGCATCTTCCAAATTTGGCTTCTCTTGCAAGCCAACCCAAGACTCCAGAATTTTATTGTCTTCATCACCATGTAACAGATTCATCTTCTTGGATTCGACCCGACCCGAAACCCGACCCAATACCGACCCGAAACCCGACCCAATACCGACCCGAAAATATTGGGTTTTGAACAAAGAAATGCGACCCGGAACCCGTTAGCAACCGAACCCGGACAACCCGTTTTCCCCGGGTCAAAACCGGGTCGGGTTCGGTCTGACCCGTCGGGTTAAGCACATGTTAAACATGTTTTGGGTTTTTTACATTTGGCCCAAATCACTAAATAAAAAACCCTAAACAAATACCCTTGTCAGTTGTCCCTACTCCCTAATTTATTATCCGCTGACGGCTGCCACTTCATACCATTCTCAGTCTCACTCTCACACCTTCTTCCTCCCTAAATCAATCCAAAGCTTGCGACAATCATGGGACGACGAGGTTCATGGAAATCACGTCCTCCATTTCCAAATAATGGGTCTCCGGCTAGCAGCGGTTCTCCAGTTGTTCCACCAGTTTTTTCATCCTCTTCATCCACTGCTCAAGAAGGTAAATTTCTTGGCACTTTTAATTAGCAAATGACAACCCAATTTTTACTATTGAAATGAAATTAGCCATTGATGTGAAAACATTGCCATCACACAAAAAATTTGATTTTTTAATGCACTTGCCACTGTATTACTAGTTAATACTCTGTTTTGCATTTTATATGTCCACGGCTGCAACTCCTTAATTGCTTCAATTTCATCATTGTTGAATGTTAAAATATGACTATGACAGTATGAGTTATTAGTTATTAGTCTTATTACTTAGTTCTTAGTTGAGACAATAATGTTTTGTATGCACTTGCCATGATCGAAGTAAGCAGCTTATATTGCAGTTATGAGTGGTTAAAAGTTAAAACTCAACCTCTTTCCATCGAAAAAAGAGAGAGCAATTAGATACTAATTTTGGTACTATATTTTTTATATACTGGCCCTGTAATCTTTACATCTTCCTGCTTACTCAAGTACCTCATATAACTCTTCTCATTTTGTAGGGGGTTTGAATGAGCCAAATCTTAATGTTGGTGGCATGGACAGTGGACAAAAGGCTAAAACCTCAGGCGACACACGCAGAAGGAAATGGACGTCTGAAGTTTGGGGTCATTATAATTGCTTTGATGGTGACGAGTATGCTGACAAAAGGCCAAGAGCATATTGCAAGTATTGCAATCAAGGGCCAGTATACGCCGACTCTAACAATGGTACAACTAATTTTAAACGTCATACTGAAACATGTCATGCTCGTGAAAGCTTTAATGTGCGTCAGCTGTTTTTGGAGAAAGAGGCAAAGATGCCTAGAAAGTATAATAACACTGTGTATAAACAAAAGGTTGCTTTGGCTATTATTAGACATGGGTATAGTTACACTTTTGCTGAACATGAAGGGAATAGGGATATCCATGTGTACTTGAATGAAAATTGTAAGCCAATATGTCGTAATACGGCTAGGAACTGGACCGTTAAAATTCACGAGAGAGAGAGATTGAAGCTTAAGAGGGCATTAAGTGAGGTTTCCGGGAGAATTTGTTTGACAAGTGATATGTGGACTTCTCTTGTTGGTCAAGGTTATCTTTCCTTGACTGCCCACTACATAGATGAGAAATGGAAGCTCCAAAATAAGATCATTGGTTTTTGTCATGTACCTCCTCCTCATAATGCCAATGTTTTACATGAGAAGGTTTTTGACCTTCTTAAAAAATGGGGAATTCACAGGAAAGTTTTTTCTATCACATTAGACAATGCTAGGTGTAACGATAATATGCAAGACTTGTTACTAGATAGTCTTTCTGTGTTTGGTAGATTGCCTGCTCATGGTAATTATTTTCACATTCGATGTGGTGCTCATGTATTGAACTTAATTGTTCAAGATGGATTGAAATTTGTTGGTAAGGCTATGATTAAAGTTAGGGATGTGGTTAAATATTGGACTAGTTCAGAGGCAAGAACTTTGAAATTTGAAGAATGTGCTCATGGTGTTGGTATTGATTGTTCTAAGGGTCTTTGGTTGGATTGTCCTACAAGATGGAATTCTTCTTTTATGATGCTTGAAAGAGCTTTTATCTATCGTAATGTATTTTCAAGGATGGTAAGATTAGATAATGCAAGTGCCCCTCCACCTCCAACTGAAGATGAGTGGTCCAAACTTGAAAAAATTTGTGCACTTCTAAGACCTTTTGATGAAATTACAAAACAATTTTCTGGGAGAAACTATCCAACGGCAAATTTGTACTTGACACATGTTTGGAAGATTGAATCGCTCATATTGAGTTATTGTAGCCATGAGGATGATACATTGAGTAATATGGCAAAGGGTATGAAAGCCAAATTTGATAAGTATTGGGAATCTTATAGCACAATCCTTTCTTTAGCTGCTGTTTTGGATCCTCGCTTGAAACTTCAATATGTAAGGTTTTGTTTTTTGCAATTGGATGCCGCAAGTGCTGAATATAAGACTCTCAAAGTCAAGGGACATCTCAACAAATTGTTTGAGGAGTATTCAAGAAATGATGATGTGCCTTGTGATGAGAGCACTCTACCTACAAGTGAAAATGACCACCTTTCTGTAAGTTTCTAACTTTCATCCTAGTAGTATTCATTCTTTATTTTTTTTCTACTATTCTACTAACTTTACTTATTTGTAGGCATTTTCAAGTTTTGAGAATTCTACCTTTCACGTTAGAACACAATTGGATGACTATTTGGGTGAGCATAAATTGGATCCTTTGGTCAATTTGGATGTTCTTGATTGGTGGAAAAGCAATGAAACAAGGTTTCCTCAAGTGGCAAAAATGGCAAAGGATTTATTGAGTATCCCTATTACTACCGTTGCATCTGAGTCAACATTTAGCTTGGCAGGGAGGATTTTAACAAAGTGGAGAGCTTCTCTATTGCCTGAAAGTGCTGAAACTTTAGTCACTACTCGGAGTTGGCTATATGGATATGATGTTGAAAAAGGCAAGTCTCCTTAAGTGTTTTTTATGAAGTTGATGTATTTAATCATATACGTTCTTATTCATTAATATTTAAATACTTTTTATCTAACTTTTGTTTGCTTTTTAAAATGTCAATGTAGGTGACAATGCTCTTAGTGATGGAATTGAGGTACCTATTCATCGAGATCGTAATAAAGCACCTCTTGTCGTGGATGAAGATGAATATATTGAAGATGGCATGGAGTAATGAGAGAATTGATATTTTGACTAGTGGACTTTTGAGAACTTTCTTCTTTTATGTTGTGTTGTTGGACTTTGTCGTACTCGATCATTAGTTTGAACTTTATTAAGGCTCTTACTTTGTTAAGTTAAGCACGTTTTCCTTTGGATTTTATCATTTCAACATGTTCGTAGTTTAATTTGGTTGTGATTTGTGAATGACTATCTTTATTTAATTTGCAAGTTTTATCTTTTACTATTTAGAAAGTCGATTTTTTCATGATTAATTGATGTATGATTAAATATATCACATTTCAATCAGGTAAAAAAAGCGCGTTATAAAATGGCCTAACCCGTTGGGTCGACCGAAACCCGGAGGCTCTGGGTCTTGAACAAGCATTGTTCGACCCGTACCGAAAGTGACCCGACCCGGAAATAACCCGAACCCGATGTTATCTGACATTGACCCGACCCGACCGACCCGTTTGACAGGTCTATCCACCACCCTCAAGCTCGTCATTAACAAAGAAGCCGACCCCTCCACCGGAGCCACACCCTCCACCGGAGCCACACCCAGTAACTTTGCCTTCGCCATCTCTTCCATTGCCGCCGCACTCATCCGCTTCACATCCTTCTCGCACCACGCAACCTTGCCAACCACCGGGACCTCCACCACCAGCGACCACTGACTTGGTGTCGTCCTTGCCTTGATTTTCTTCTTCCCACACTTCTTCTCGACCCCCATTTCTGTTAATCTCCCCACTGTAACCACCAGTTCTGCCACCCAATAAACAGCCACCAGTGACAGATTGGTCCCTTGATCTACCTGTTGCCCTACCTTGGTGTCGAACCTCACCGGAGTTTGCTGACTGTGGTGAAGAACCAAATTGCAGCACCAACAAAACCTTCAACTCCGCCCATCGAAAGAAGGGTCGTCGACGGTGCTCCTGTTCAAACCACCGCGACGCTTCGCTCTCGAGTGCAACACAGGCAACCTTGAACTCTTCTTTTCGGCTGAACCAAAACAGTTCAAAATACTCTTCAATCTCGTGAACCCATTGCCTTAGGTCTCTCCCATTAAATAAAGGAAGTTGAAGCTCATACCGAATGGTTTGTAGCTTCCTCCGATCCGGAAACCACCGATTAATCTCCATAAATCCCTCTTGAATCAAACTTCGTAGCTCCTCCATTAAATCTTTTTTTTTCTTTTTGTTTTAAAACAGAAAATCAGTCACGTTTTACCAGGTTGTTATACCAGGTTGTGATATCAAAAGGCAAAGAAGTTCATGCCCAGAAACAAAACTTCCAGAAAATTGCATTAAAACTTTTACTTTTATATAACTTTTTTTTTTTAAAAATAAAATAAAAGGCAGAAAGCAGAAAACCAGCAGCATTTTCCGGCCACCACGGACCGTACCGCTCTGATACCAAGTTGTTATAGACCGGATTTGATGGACAAGGTAGATGATAATGTAAGGGAAGGATTAGTGATTTTAATGGTGATTTGAGAACTTAGAAGTGGAACTTGGATTGATAGGATGAATATATTACATAAACCCTAAGAATAATACAAGCTAAGGACTACACTACAAAAGATTCATTCTCTTATTAATTTTCATGATGATCCCCTCTCTCTCTACTTAGCTCTATTTATAGATAAGTTATCCCTAAAACCTCTAAACCCTAAATTATTATAAACTACCTAAAATACCCTTAGCCTAGTAATATCGATTTATTACACCAACCCAACACCTTTAACCACCCAAACACCACCTCTAAACCCACCCATGAAACCACCTCACTCTGATATTACCAAACCAAACGACCATCGAAGCCCATTCACCTAATGCCATCCCACTCCATGAATTCCCTACCAGCACACCAACAAACGCAGCTACCCCATGAATTCCCACCCACCCAAATGACTATTGAAAGCCACCCACCCCACCCTTGAAACCCAAGAATTCACACTCAACTAAACGACCACCGCTCACCACGAAATACCACTTAATCCACCTTGCACACATAACCCACCAGCCCCCTATGCAACCCTACGAAAGTGAGAGCATGGGTGTTGAGAGGAATTACAGAGAAGAGGATGGTGATCTTTGCCTCAACGGTTGATGGGGAGGAGAGAGGAAGTAGTAAAAGGGTGGAGGAGAGAAGGGGGAGAAAGGGTGGGTGGTGGTTTTAGGAGAGTGAGGCGGTGAACTAGTGGAACAAGGGTGTGGCGATGGCGGCGATAGTAAGGAGGGTGCTGAGGAGGGAGAAGTAGGCAGTGAGGGTAGGTGGTTTTTTGGTGGGTGGAGGGGAGAGGGAGGTACAGAACTAAGGAGAGAGAATAAGAGTATGCTACGTGGATCGGGGCGGGTGGGGTGGGGTTGTTTATAAACTTTTTTTTGTTTTTTGTTTTCATCTTTTTGTTTTTAAATTTTTAGAAGAAGTAAATGAAAGTAAGGTTAATGGTTCTCTACAAATGAAAGTAAATCTAGAAGCTCTATTATGAAATCTGAACCGGAGTTGGGGGTTTTAGATAGAGCCTCTTTTCTTTGTACAAAGTTTATAAGGTTAATGGTCACGTAGAATATGCATAAGAAATCCACTTAGCAAGTGCAATACTAACTCATAACCCATTATATTTAAGCACGACGTGTAAGGAAGAGTAACTTTATAATGGGAGGAGATAGATTAAAACAAGGTTGGAGATATTAAAGATAATGGATAATATAATACTTAAGAAAGTGACAAGGTAGATATGATTGGAGATTGTGGGTGATAATTTATTGAGAAGAGACTAGAGAGTAAAGAAGTTGGATGATGGTGGGTAATAGCAAATTAGGAGAGTGATGCGGTTCCAACCCAAGAAAGATGGGTAAAGAACTTTGAGACACCCCAAAATGGATAAAGTATTATGATATAGAGGGATTAAATTGAACATTTCAATACAAGTACTACTTCGCAACTAATCTCACTCTGACAAGAATATCCATCTCATAATGAATCATGAAAAAATTACTAATTATGACCAACTATTAAAGGGTGAAGTTAAAATTAACGATAATACGAAACTCCCAAACTCTATTGGAAGTTCTACATGGAAAGAGAATCAGATGGGTTATCTCAAAATCCAACGAAGAAGCCGACAGCACCCAAAATCCATTGTAGAAAAGTCCCGAAGAAAAAACAAAGTGAAATAAACTTTTATAAAAAAGAACATTTGCGATGATAAAGTTAACAGCTACCTTATCCGGGTTGTTCTTGGCGAGAACAGTTCCAACTGCTCCACCCAATGACCTCCCAAACACAACGATTTGTGATGTGTCAATATCAGACCTCTGCATCAGATGATCCAACGCAGCCTAAGTGAAACAAAATCAAAAATATGTTAATCAAGGAAGACGGTTTACACTATATGACTCAAGTAAGAGAACTATCAGGCAAAAAGCAGACCTGAGCATCCTGGGTGATTCCATGTTGAGAAGGATAGCCATCACTGGCACCATAACTATGAATCATGATACAGACATCACATTCTTTAGTTAGTGCATATTTATATAATTGCTTATTACTAGCATATAAAAGGACATTAGAAAAACCATTAGGAACTGTAGGAAAATACCCTCTGTAAGAAAGCATGAAAACATTGCACTGCAATTTCTGTATCATTATCCGAACCATTTCAAGACGATGAGCAATATCTATGCACAAACAAGTTAAGGTCTTAACAACATAGTCCAAGAGATCCAATTGTAAAGCAATCCTAATCTCCAGGCTTGACACGTGAAATTGATTTAATGTGGTAACATAGAAGGATACTTCCGGCATTTTCTTGTAAAAACATAATAGTTGGACCTGAAAATCAGTAGCAGAGGTCAATCAACATTCTGCTATGCGTAAAGATTCATGCTAGCAGAATAAAATTACTCCTTATCGTCCTAATAAAACAACAACTACATGAATAAAGAAAGTGTGATAAGAACAAAAGCGAGAAAAAAAGTGACTTCTAACTCAAGAACCCAAGGATAAGAGGAGGGACTAGTACATCAGAGAGGAGGGGGGAACCAATAATTATCGTAACTGCTACAGTAGCTTATTAATTTTGCACATAATCTTCCCAAGGCATACAGTTCTTTTATTTGTCAAAAGAAAAGTTAGTGAGAAGAGACACTTTAGCCAATTGAGAGGGTATTCCCTAGTCTACTCATAAATCATCAAGTGCTAGACATCATATAGAATCACGGTCCTCCAATTCTGCTTGCAAGCTTTGAGACCCCTGAGAGACAAGTTGGCTGGACCCCGTTTCCAAGATCTTGCCCAAAAGTAGATTTAAATCACTTCTTTAGACAGAAAAGATGACATGCAAGAAATTCCAGGTTCGTGCATATTGGCAATCTAGCAATGAGGAACGTAGAACATCAATTGCCAACTGTTACACAGAATACTAGGCAAAAGTATCCAGATGCACAGGTTGTGGTACAGGCAAATTGCAATGCAGTCCATAAGCAGATTGTCATGCAGGAATAAATAAACACTAGTTCAATAAAGATAAAACAGTTCACATAGAAGATATATAAATGTATAAATTCAGTTACAAATGAAAGAGAATGTTCCCACAAAGTATCAAGCAGCTAGTTCTCTCATATCCCAAAAGATAAAATTTAGCCTAAAATGGTGCCACTCTTGAATGCTACAACTCTCTCTATTTCTCTAGTTATACTCCATAGTCCATAGGCTAATTTCTCAAACACACCGAAACTATAGGACATTCAACATATGTTTTCCTACCCATGATCATTTGGAAATCCTGATGTGGGACGGGAATTCGTGATATTCAAATGAAGATATGGAAGGATGACAATAAATGTCTAGAGAAGACACACCATGGAAGATCTTGTCTGAAACTCTGATACCTACAAACAGTAACTGAACAGATGGATGACCCGTACCAACATACCACAGCTATTCCCCAGGGAGGTTAAGTTTTGTTCCCTGTCTTCCACTCAAATCAATACATGTATAGAAGGGGTTTAAAAAGAGAAAGAGTAGGGAATGTTGAGATAGTGAGTTGACAAGAATTTGGGTTTTGATTGTTCTAAAATAATCATATAAGCGTCAAAGTTAAGTAGCGGCAATCTAGGAATGAGGGTTCCCGAAACAATGTGACAATGACTGGCTAGCCATTCAGACTATAGCTAACAGCCTAACATCATGGCGCCTGAAGGTTGGACTTGTAAAGTTTACCTCGACCACACTGAGCTCATTTGACGGTCTTCCTCTTCTGAAAAAAGGGTATTTGTTAACACTATTTCGCTTCAATTGTAATTTAGGAAATCCCATTACACTAGCAAAGGGACACTTGGCATCCAACAGGATTGGAACGTTCTCAAGCTATGCCTGGTTGATCATGTCATCGGCTTCTATATGGTCGAATCTTGAGGTGGACAACCATCTAACTAGTTGTAGGTTGTAACCAATGTGGGAGATCATAAGGTGACTAACAGCTTGTTTGGATAGCCAAAATAGGAGGGAAGGGGAGGGGAGGGGAAGGAAGATGACAAAAAATCCATTGTTTGGATACCAAGTGAGGAGGTGAGGGATTTGGAGGGGAGGGAAATGAAATGATCAATTTGTGAGAAATTCCTCCCTCCAAAATTGGAGAGATTTGGAAGGAAAACTCATTTTTATTCCCTCCTCTCCCTTTCTCTTCCCTCCCCTTCCCTTCCCTTCCTTCCCCTTCTTTTCCCTCCCCTTTTATTATCCAAACACACTGTAAATGAGGTTGCAGAACCGTGTGGTAACCTAGGGCATAGGCAACCATATTCACCTGAGTCTACAGGAATTAGATCATTCCTTATATGAGCATAGGGCAATCATCTAGATTTTTGGCTGAGACAACAACAGAGATGTAATTTGCCACAATGGCGTTGGGATATTTTGCAACCACACAACTGTCCTCTTTCTTTGTACCCTACATAGGATTTAATATTCTCCTGCTTGTAGTATTTTGGTAACACCTTACAGGTACCTTGTCTGGATTTTAGAACAATCAAGAAAATGGAATTCACTTCTACAAGCTTTTAGCTTCCATAGAACTCAAGATTTGACAAACAAGCGACTAATTTATATGAACTTAATAACTCAAGATTTAACAAACAAAGGATTGGATAAAACTATAATCAAATATATTAGGCATAAATAGCCTCAGTTCCACACTACGGGTCTACGGCCTTGTTCTTTTGGACAGGATGGACCTAAAGTGAATTGAAATTAATGGAACATGCTAAACTGAACTGGAATTAATGGAACAAGCTAAACTGAACTTAAATTAATGGAACAAGCTAAACTGAACTGAAATTAATGGAACAAGCTAAACTGAACCGAAATCCCTAACTCAGTTAGTTTATGGATCGGACCTGACCTGACCTGAGACCTGACTTGAACTAAAATTATTAGGCGATTTTCATTCCAAAAATAAACCCAAAATGACCACTACCAATTTGTACCAAATACTAGCAGAAAACAGAAACGAACCCACCAAATCAATCAACTTGTTTATAAATCTCTATCCATGCAACATCACAAATGTGAGTATAATCTTGGAACAAAAAAAGTATTACAATTAGCAGGACAAAGGAACAAACTTTAGCAACCAGAAGCACATGATAAAGTATAAACCTAGTCAAATACATATAATTCTCTACCATTGCAGAAATCAGATTGCAAAAACAATCATCTCCACATACCCACCAAAATTAATTGATAAAAAAATAAACCCAGATGGCATCAAACCCAAATAAACCCTAAAGCATCAAAAGTAAAGGGATCACAAGAATTACACATCAGAATTAGAATTTTAAAAAAAAAGGGAAGAAAAAAGAAAACCTTGGGAATGAGGAAGGAGCTTGATGAACCAGGCATGGAGTTTAGTACCATCAGAAGATCTGAGCCAAACATCTTCATAAAGGAGTCTCAAACGAGCAGGAGTAATTGGGTATGATCTTGTTAGACCAGGTAACACTGGTACATACACTAGACGTTCTTGGAAGGCAACAAGCAATGCCATACCTGCAACTACAATTCCTCCAACACCGTACAGTAACGCATTCACGTATGACACCATTTCTTCTTCTTCTGTTGGGATTTTGCCCTCCTTTTACAAAGACAGAAACTCTGGTGGAACACTGAGACTTGTACAGTTGGGTGAATTGGTAAAGCTGGGGGAAAGGAAAAACATAAGGATGTTGTTTACCTGCTTTTTCTTCTGCTATCTGTTGGAGCTGTAAAAGGAGCTGTAAAGACTAAAGATGTGTGTTTCCGCACTGCTTCGGCATTCTCGTGCCCGTTTTCAAAAAGCCCACCTTTGGGTGAGTAAACTCTGAAGGTTAGTTACACCATTGGGTGTTTAGCAATTGGCTGGTACCTTTTTTTTTTCTTTTTCTTTTTTGAAGGTAAAATTAATTCATTAATAAAAGAGTCATACGGCATCTACAATAGAAGTTGGAACTAACAAATACAAAATAATTTGGATCAAATAAAATTCTAATTTGACAAAACCACGATCGTTGTAGATGAGATTAGACACTGATGAATACCCTCTTTTACATCGCTGTTTCAATTGGCTGGTAGCTTCTTGTTGTGGTTGGATTGATCTGTTGTTTTTAGTGACTTGTTTGATCGGTTGTATAACTACTAGTTGTTTGTAAAAGTGTTTGGTAAAAATGATTGTTAGTGTTAGGTGTTAAGTACAAAAGACAAAAGTCAGCAGAAAAAGTTGGTAAAAGCATTCAGTCACTTCAAAAGTCGTTTACTTAACACTTTTTTTTTGGCTGTTTGACCATAAACAAAAGGCAAAAGCCAAAATCCAACGAAAAAGTCATCCAAAAGCCATTTACCAACATCCCTCATATCTTCAACCGTCAAATTTAAGGCCCCTTTTTTAGACTAAGAGGTTGTTTGGTTGACATAACAAAGCATGGGAAATAGAAATTTAGTAAGAATTGGAAAATAGATGAGTCATTTGATTAACAACAAATAGCAAAATGGGGAATTAGAAATTCCTAGAAATTTTGACTCCCCACAAAATGGAAAAAGTTAATTACCTACGCGGCTACGCCTCCTGGGGTAAGAAGTTCATATGGGAATTTAATTCCCCCATTGCCAACCAAATAATTTTACCAAATTCTCATAAATTTAATTAAAGAACATATTTCCTATGAATTAAAATTTCCCATGTAATCCAAACGACCTCTAAGGGTGTATTGTCTCTAGCTTATTTTCAGTTTATTTACTTTAGTACAATTCAGTTATGTTGTGAAATAAAGACATTTTATGTGTTTGATTAGTATGAAATGATAGTTAACGATAAAATATAGAGAGAAAAAAACAATAAAGAAGTAAAAAAACACAAAAATTTACGTGATTCAGTCAATGGGGTGTAGTCCACCGGTGGAAGATTGGAGAGCTTTTCTAATCTTCAATAGAGAAAAACTAAGAAGAATACAAGATGATTCTTTGTAATAGTATTAGCTAGCTAGTTGAGGGACTAATGGTTCCTTTTATAACATAGAAAACCCTAAAGAAACCCACAATAACCGTCAAAAACAACAATAAGAAGTTAGGAAAAGATAGGAAACAAATTGCTAAAAATAAGAAACAAATCTGACGAACATTGCATGGAGCCCGCCCGGGCCAAAGTTAGCCCGCCCAGGCTCGTCAAAAAACATGCGAGTAACTTCCAAATAACATAAATTAGCTTGGGCTCTTAATTGGCCTGCCCCAGTTGGCCTGTCTTCCTCTTCTTCTCTTTAATTTCAAGCCACATCTAACAATTTTCCACCTTGACTTGAAATCCATGAAACAACCCATCACGAAGCAATGCTCACTCAAAGATACTAATGTGAATACTCCACTTTAAACAAAGTATCAAACATAAAACTTCTAACCGGAGTGTTACCGAACACAAAACTCAAAAATTGAACCATCACATGGCCTAGATTAAGAGAACATAGCCACAACGCTCGAGCGTGCATTACCTAAATTGTCCCAACTTTCTTCAAATATTTCTTCTCCTTAACAACAAACCAAACTAAAACCAATTCTAGAAATTCAAAATTACATCAAAAATTTTAAATTGCAAATGTACTTAATGATCATACAAGTACCTAATTGAGATATGAATCTGCATAACTGTAAACATTATGCTAATGTAATTCCTAATATTGCAACTTCATTACAAAAGCAATCTAAACTCAGACTCCAACAAAAGCATCAACACGGTTTCTCCCTTTACCAACAACCTCAAATGCATCAAACATAAAGAGACTGTTAAAACCGTAGCCCCAAATATGTAACCCTATTGCCTGGGGCACATGTACCAGACACATCTGAACTGTTATCAACTTATCATCCTTTAATGATTGAACATGAGTAGATTTGCTGCCTGTTTCTTCATCTAGCATGTCAGGTTTTGGAGGTGCACATGCCTGAGATATGATCCTCAGGCAAGGAAGTATTACGTGCTCTGATATGGCTGGATGATCCGAACCCACTTTTATTGAAGTGAATAGCAACTGAAAAACAACGCATAGCCTTGAATTTGATTCCCAAAATTCATCAGTTAATGCACAAACCTCTGACAGTAACAGCATTTCTTCTCGGGTGGCCACAGCAATGTCCATGGACCAATGATGTTCAAGGCAGTACAAGACTTTCTTCTGTATCAGATTATTCAACTGACTAACTGCATTCATATCACACTCGGAAAAAGCACAAAGCACAGCTCTTGCTTGTGATCGAGCAGACTTTGGACCTTGATGAATATTGTTCTCAAACAACTCCGTTAAGATGCCTGATGCAACCAGCTGTTTCAGATGCTTCGATAGGACTTGCAATATCTCAAGGCACTGGACAACAAATGTGGTAGCACAGCCATAGCAACTGCTCAGTGACCCGGAGACTACAAATCTTGAAGGTTCTGTGGTGTTAGCACAATGTTTCTGGTGCAAATAACTCATCAAAACTCGTCGAAGCCCTTGCAGTGTTTGAACGCTTTTGCTCACAGAGTCGAAGGCTGCCTTGCACTTTTCACCATAAAGCACACCTAGAAGTGCAATTTTACGATTTATCTTACAGGAAGGTCCAGGCAAGGAAACCATCATCTACTGGACAGAATCCTTCTGCTGCGAGTCCATGTCGTACTCGCCAATGCTGGATACAATCTTAAGTAATGGTTTTTTGAACCCCAAAAGTTGTTGATACCTCCTGTTAGCATTTTCAGATTCAGATTCTATTGCTGCAAGTCCTCGTTTCATATCTTCATCATTTTCCATGTTATCGAAAGTAAAGCTGGGCTTTGCAATGAAGTTGAACTCAAACCGACCGTATTTGCTGTATCCACATTCATTGCACAGAAATCCAAATTCTCATAATTGATATTGCGACATTGTCTACATTGATATGCATTCTCATGGCAGTTGCCGCAAATACCATGCCGATCAGTGACAGGTCGACTACATCTTGGGCAGTGCAACGGCTCCATTGATGAAGCCTGAAGATTTTCATAGAAGGAATCAAGTTTAATCATGAAGTTGCAAGCAGTAATTGGAATAGGAAAACCTACTTTCAGCTCTGTCTGACTTGATGAGAGGTGGCAACTTTTGGCACGCTTCCACAATGACCAATTATTTTTCAACTCTGATAAGTCGGTCACAGGCCCGTGTAATACAAGTTCAGAACCTTCACTGATTTGGACTTACGAGCATCATGCACATTCATGGTAACAGATTGGATGGTGTAGCTTCCCGTGCACACTATTATACGGTTGTCTGTAAATTTGGTCTCAGATTTAAGGCTCTCCAGCTTCATCCTGCTGTAAGGCATCTCAGGAAAGCTACAAGAAACACAAGGCTCACTCTCTTATGTAATATCCGTCAAACTCCACAAGACCACTCAACGTGTTGTATATACGGGAATTGGGATGATTAGCCAGTAGTTCGTTCTGCATATGGAGAGTCTCGTAGACATACTGGATGACATCAGACGTCAAGCATTTATCTAAAAATTCAGCATTCAGCTGCTTTGAGCTAACATAGTGACATCAGGAACCTTGCCCAGCAACCATGCTAGCAATTCTGTATACTCTCAATCTTTGGTCCATACATTGGCAAACAATTCACTTTCTCTAAGAGAACCCTCAGCATATTCTCCTTAAACATCTGCTTCCCATGCTGCCAGATGCCGTGAAGAACACACTTTGCTTTAGTTCGAACAGCACTTGAATTCCACTCAAGAAGAAAGCAATCAATAAATTGCCTCAAGACTTCACCATCCTTATCAGTGAAAATCGCCACAGCAACTTCCATGTCTAAACAAGATTTTTAAGAACCAGACTCGTCATCTCCTTTCTTTTTCGTCTTAGAATCCTGTGACTGTGAAGCGGATTTATTTGAGCCCACTGCTGCATCCCCTGATTCTGCTTTCTGAGAAGAATGATTCATATCCTTTCCAGTGTAGAAAGCCAAATTTACAAGTTTCAGTGTCTGATTAATAGACTCCTCCCCAAGGTAGAATATCCACTTCAACAAAAGAGGCAAAACATCTGCATGTCTCAAACAATACTTCTGCCAATTTCTAGGACGTGCAGCAGCTACTTCAGCCATTGTGCACAAGCACTTAATAATTTTTACACTTCTCTCGTATGGGACAGTATTCTGAAAGCCACCAGTCTTGTTTACATGTTTGTGCAATCTCTTAAGTTCAGTTGCGAACTGCCAGGAGTCCAGAACACTATAATAGTGAGACTTGCTTCCACATAAATGCAGAAAGAGTCTTCTCGCATACCTTCTAACAAAAGTTTGTATGTGGCTTATTTATATAACTGCAAAGAACGTCTTGATATCCTTCTGATTTCAAGCCTTTGCTGGAAGAAATCTTGTACACCTTCTCTTTTTCCCCGGCTTTGTCATTCTTTTCAGGACCAACTAGACTGTAGACCAAACGAATATTCTCCAACAACAGTCTATGGTAGTCAGCAAAGATGTCTACTCGGTGGCCTTTAGCATAGGAATCAGAGAAAAACGGAGAAAAATTTCCAGCTGGCAGCTCTCTTCGAACACTTAATGCGGTGCGAACTAGATGAACTTTCAAGATTACCAGCTGATGACTTGAAAACATGGACTAATTGCGGCAAGACATCTGTGAGATAATTAACAAAAGATTGTTGGCGAAGAATATTTCAAGCTCTTAACAGCTGCATAGCAAAGTCATTCTTGTCTTCTTTCTCTGAAGATACTATAGCACCAACTGAAGCAGACAAAGGATTCTGAGAATAGCTTCTTTCAAGTGTATCAGAAGATCCACCAGACTTCGGAACTGAGCCATCACTACCAGGCTGGTGCCAATTTGTTAGCATCAAGGTAAAGAACATAAAGACAAGGATTGTGACTTCACCACAGGAAGATCGGCTTCTCGCAACAAATGGTTTCTTAAGATTAATCTCATCCAGAAACCACTTTATCAGTTCCTCCAGATCTAAGCTTTCAGGACTTGAGCTGTGTATAAAGGGTCCACCAACAGCAGAAGATAGGCGGTAAAAAAGTTGCATAACAGGAATAGCTCGAACACCAGAGGTGTCTCCATCCAGCCTCTCAACTGTTCTAAGATCTCGGAGAGAAGCAAGGAATTTACAGCTCGTTTTGATGCAGAGATCAAGACGGGATCCAGCGCTGAAGGTGAGAAATCCTCGAGCTCATCGGGTTCCAGCACATGAAAGGTTGAATTTTCACATTTGAGTTTGACGAGGTTGGCAAAATGCCTGAATCACTTAACTCATCAGTAGGAAAATTAATTTCACTGCCCTCTCCTCCTAAAATCTCCACTTCAATTGGAATCGCCGTCATTGGATGATCTCGGGAATGCGATGGAGGAAGCCAATCTGAATCCTGCACTTCATAGCATGCTTCACATAAATCAAAATCTGGGCAAAAGGTGCCATCTTTGCCTTAGTATTGGAACAGTGGAGCAACCATCACAGCAATATTGAACAGAGGATGTGATAGTATCTTCTTCCATCATGACCTGTGTATTGCCTCCAGATTGTCTGCCGCATCATCAATTGCCAACATAATTTGCTTTGGAAATGGAACCTGGAGCAATTTTGAAGAAATTGCCAGGCACGCATTGAATAAAGGAGACAATGTCAGTACT
Source organism: Patellifolia procumbens (assembly GCA_947645195.1). Classification (NCBI taxonomy): domain Eukaryota; kingdom Viridiplantae; phylum Streptophyta; class Magnoliopsida; order Caryophyllales; family Amaranthaceae; genus Patellifolia; species Patellifolia procumbens. Next base: position 950,903 of record CANSGD010000791.1, read on the forward strand.
TTGAACGAAAAAGTAAAGACAATATGACAAAAAGGCTGAAAAACAACAATTACCTGCTTGCTGTCTGGACAGCCTCATTAGGAGAGAATAACAGTTTCTTCAACAGCAGCACCGCAGCCGAAACAGAGTGTCCACCTGCCTCCTTCCCATGTAAAGCCAAACATTCCGCATAGCAATAAATGAGTTCCACAGAGGATACAACAATATTGTTCATGGTCTGTGTGTCTGGCTGCTCTCTCTCTAATATTCCCCACAAGACTTGCATAAGACCATCAACTACTTGAGATCCTGCAATATCAAAGATAATTGGAATTCATACTATCAAAGAACAGGGTGCAACAGGTATCCAATACGGATATGTTTTACATGAGCATGAAACCCTTAATCCCAATGCCACCAATCAAGTAATTAATAAAGGATTGCACTTAATTCGGATTAAAATGAATAAATTCTTATCGTTAAACTAATCAAACAACTATGCTCAGTGAGGATTTAGCCGAGCAGTACTCTAAAATTTGTAGCAATAGCACTAGAAACAACAAGAATATCCAGTTAACAACTTCTTCTACTGCTACTACTAATTCAATACTAATATGACTAATATTACAAGCAGTAACAGCAACAACATGAAGAAAGCTACTAAAGGCCAAAAGCTCATGAAACATGAGTTATAGCAGGTTGAATATAGTGGAGTTAGCTAATTCACAGAGAGCAGCTTAGGACAGTGTTCATCTGCCTTATAACAGATTTCATGTCAAAGATACATGCACTAGATAATTAAAGCCTTACTGAAACTATGACATTGCAGCAAAACTCCGATACTAGAGAGCTACAACTCCAAAATCACAAGTTCAACAACCATTTAAGTCTTACACTGATTAGAAAAGGCAGTCACTGGTCCACTGAAAAATATTATTACAGATTAAAAGAGGACGAGGAGAATTCTCAGAACTCCACATACCATTCATCTCAAGAAAAGCAGCCAGATTTGACCTCCGATGCAGAGCAATTTTAGACACAGCACGCATCTGGGCAGTGAACTCCTCAATTATCCAAGCTGATGTAGAACCACCGACCCCCAACCTTGACAATAGCAAAGCTGCAGATTTTACCACACCAAGAAGGCGCATACTGTCCTTAACCTGAATAAAACCATTTAGATATTTACAACTGATTCTTGCAGCACAGATCTAAACTATAAACCTACATCTGACGTGACATGAAAATGAAAGCATGAAGATACAGTGCCATAAGAAAGGACAAATACTTGGTAATAGATTTCTCTTTTAGGGAAGAGAGCCTGCAAGATACGGCATGCAGAAGACTGCAGTAATAGCTCCCTATCACTTTTGAAAATACTTCCAAGCAACTGCTTGCACTTGAGCGTGCTTAACTCTGGTTTCATGTCTTCAACTTTTGAGCACCCCTGAGGCTTGCATAGCAAATACAATCTTGATAGAAGTTTGAGCCCGGCTGCTAACACTTGTTCCTCAGGAGGAGCAGACTGCATAGAAGAAATCTTTTTCCTTGATGCAGTAGCCCATGAAGTACTTCCAAGCACACGGGCTTCCATGTCAAGAACTGCATCCATTTCTCTTTCCAACCAAACTCGTCTTTAGGGCGTCCATAAACTTCCAGTGAGTTTATTCTAGGCAATGCAGAGCCAGTGAAAGTTGGTCCCACTGAGACTGTAAATTATTCATCAGCAAGAAGAGACTCGGCAACAGTAAAAGGAATGTCATACCAACACCGCATGCTTTCATCTAACTTAATTACCCTCTGAAATATCGTAATATCAGAAGGGATGTGATTTGCTGAGGTATTTCCAACATGCACATGGATGCAACCATTACAATTTCAGGGTTTGAGTTTGATAATGTAATCTGTAAAGAAGAATAAAGTTGTCAAATATAACTACAAGATGCATTCAACTATCTAAAAGGATTTAGATACGAAAGCTTTTTGCCTGAACCTCATTAATCTTACTTGCACAACAGTGAGTCTTACATGCATTGAACAACAATAACTTCTTGCGCGGCACTACAAGTTATTCACTAACAAGTAAACAGTCTCCCTAGAAAAGAAAATCCACCCTGTTCTTACAATGAACTTCGTCATTCCACCTCATAGTATATCTTGCCTTTGTGCAATTATGTAATATCAGGAAGCACAGATGAGATAAAAATAAATCCAGCAAAGTAGAATGGTTGAAAATTTGCTGCATAAGATAGTAGTCATACCTTAAACCCAGAAGGGCTGGGACTTTCAAGAAACCCATCCTCAGAGGTTAAGCGCTGCTTAGCTCCTTCAGAATCACCGTTTCTGACAGCATCACCGCCCAGTTTTATATCAGACGTGATGCACACTGTCTTCTCAAAGAAATCATGAGGGAATTCAGGGTTTACACCAGCGTACGCCTTATTGCGAAGGATATTTGGACCCAGTTTTTTGACCTTCTCAGATGTATTCGACCCAGAATCTCCTCCTGCTTGAACATGTGAAAATATCTGGAGGCTACCATCATCATGCAGGACAAGAGAGTGGAACTTATCCTTGGATACAGGTTTATAACCAGTTGCACCAACTACAGGCGAGTTCAAACCAACTGCATGTCGTATATTCTGAGCAAAAATCTTGTGAGCTCCCATGGAGACTGCAAGTGCAGTATTTTATCTATAATTTGAAAAGCATAAAAATAACCCACAACCAGGAACCAATTCTTTCCAATGATGCAACCCAGCCGGTCGTCGCTTGTCATCTTGTTCATCCTCATATAAAGCAGAGATCTCTGTTAAAGATGTTGCACCAGAGTTCAAACGGACAATAAATGTACTTCCATCTTGATACGATACAAAGAGTAACTTATAGGTTGATGAGAAGTACAAAGACGACCCTTTCACGTGGACGTCTCTACCAGGAATCTCTACAGTTTCATTAAGTTGTTTGGTCCCCACATTAATTTCGGTTGACAGCTCAAGCTTAAACAAGCTTCCCAGTTCTGAAAGCACAATAAGATAGACTTTACCCTGAGATGCCACAGAGATTACGTGATCATCTGTTCTGCCAACGTAAAGTAATGCAAGGGGCTGATATTATTCTGTGACAGATCATATATCTTCACAAACTTATAAGTGACCACCATTAGTTGAACTTGAGAGCCTGAGCCCCAATCAACCCGCCTGATATAAGCACCCTGAAGAGCTAGTTCAATTGCTAGACGATCTGTCACCTCACCCCGAGGAGTAACAGTGAAAACCTGGCAGTCATCATACCCAGCAACAGCAAGATAACTCTCAACCAGAGGATTACAAGCAAGATGTACAATTTCAAAGAGAACTACATTCTTGGAAAGAGGCTTGACATTAAAACATTAGTCTTGTCTGCCGTCACAGGTGCAACAGTGGCCTGTCCAATAAGTTGTCCAACATCAAATATGGCAACTTTATCACCCTCTCCCACAGCAAGCCTACCACGACCACTCACACTAAGAAAAGATTTCGTAAAAGAACCACTAGCCAGATGAGAACGAAGTTCCTTTGCATTGGGGTAATCTGCCTTAATCTTCACATCTAAGGAACCATTTTTGTAAGCCTTCTTCAACTGCAGGAGTTCTGATGTACTTTGTCTACTCCTAAAATCAGATTTTTATCTCTTGAAAGATTGCCATCCCTACTTGTGATGGAAGGCAGAAGAAAGTTACAAATGTTCAGGACCTGTGCCTCAAGGTCAAGTTCATTATACAGGCAAGGAATCGAACCTAGGATGTCGTCAGGGACTGAAAGCCTTACTGAGTTATCTGCCTCAATGGAAGCATCTTCTTCAGGATCTGAATCACTATCTGGCAATTGAACCCCATCATCCTCTGTGAAAGGCAGTAATGGTTGAAAATTGCTAGCACCTTTAGCAGGTGCAGCATGGCTTCCAGTAAATCTCCTTGGCTTCAAACACTGGCATGTGCTCCCTCTAACACCTCCAGCTCCACAATCACAGAAGAAACGACTGGAACGCGATTATACAACACGATGACAATGGTGACATACTTTTGCACAAACAGAGCAACAGCCTTTTGACTCCAAATACAAATGCAAGTAATGGTGAAATCCATCGGATTTACTTATGCATAAGAAATCGTCTGTGCTAATTCCTGATCGAAAGTACAATCATCTTTGTCCCACTTTATCTTCACAATGTATTTGGTCTAAAGTCTAGTAGTTTTTTTATGTTCATAATTTATAGGTTATTACCTACTGAAATTATAATTTTTAGGTTTTTATATTTTTTGAAAGAAAAAGAATTGGTTTTTCTACAGGTATTTGCAAGTATGAAACCATATTAGAGTTCAACCTATTTATCACTTACGCAAAGTCATCTCCTTTGAGGACTTGAACCGTATTCAGCTTGGGGCTGAGCCAAACCAAGCCTGAGTTGTTAACTAGGATCAATTTAAGGTTTCTTACAAGTAGATATGTTTAATTAGCAGTGTAGCACCCTAAAAAACCTTGCAAGCACGCTTGATTGACAGCCAAGAACATTTAGCAAACAAAACCTTGGGTATCTAGTTTCCGTACCATAGGGCTACTTGTGACAGGCTATTCTGGGATACGTTACACATGCCCACAGATAGAGATGGAACAAATGTATGCTGTCGAAAAGGAGGAACAGAGGCATAAATCTCGTACTCACGGCATGTTTCATAATTTTAAGGAAGGAGTTCCAAAATTCGCTAGAAAAACAGTTCGATACAAGTGCTTTAACCGAACAAACTAAATTATCAATATTTGATGTCGCAAAATTACAATAGAACAAAAAAACGCTAAGCTGAGCTCTATGAGCTCTTCAAAGCAGCTGTTTCAAGTCTAATTCATCCTTTGGGCAGCCTCCTTGGCCAAGACCCTCTCCCTTGCCCTCATCTTGGCCTGAGATTTAGAGCCCATAATACCACCTCCCCACTTCTTCCTGTGCTCATCGTACTTGTCGTTGAAGTTAGCCTGTGGCAAGCAAGAGTTTCAGTGTAAGGCTGGATTCTTTCACTTAAAGAGCAGGCATTTTTATGCCATGGCGAATGGTGAAAACGAGATTAGAGTAGCAAACAAACAAGTATATATTAGACGATTTTGCCCCCATGTATAAAATTTACTATTGTGGTTAATCTCAAGTCTGCAATTGGCAATTTAGATTCATGTTCAATTTTGGACCAATTGGTTCAAATGCACAACACTTGTACACATAACAAGTGACTAGAATGTCTTGTTTATCAACTTGGGACAAAATTGTAAAGTAAAGGTAACCCATCATTTCCTTCACTGTTATAGCTGAATAAATGACATGATTTACTTGGCTTATCCAACTTAATAAGACAACATGAACAACAATTATCACCTTGACTGCCTCGACAATTCTGCTGAACTCCATCTTGTCCTCGTTCTTAACAGATGTCAGACAAAGAGCAGCTGCAGTCTTCTTGTGAACAACCTGCTCGTTATACAGTAAAACAGGGAAGGATTTGAATGGCTTGTCTTATGCTATATCGAATCAAACTAGCATAACAATTAGTAAGAAAAAAAATACCGTTCCAAGACGAGCCTTTCCCTTCACAATGCAGTAAGGAACCTCCATCTTACGGCACAAGGCAGGAAGCCAAACTACGAGCTCAATTGGGTCAACATCATGGGCAATGACCACCATTTGTGCCTTACCCTGCAATATTTATTTCAAAAAGTTTATTAAACAAGTCAGTGATGTTCTTACACTATTGTTCAGAGCACTGTTCTAGACCAACTTAAGTAAGACAAAATATTATACCTGTTCAATCAAGTAAGTGATATGGTTAAGACCATATTTCACAACAACGGGCTTCTTAGACTCTGGCTTCTTTCCCTCAGCTTCTGCTTGTGCAGCTTTCAGAAGCCTCTCCTTCTTAGCAGCTTTGTCTTCAGGTCTGTATTTGAGTAAAAGCTTGAATAGGTTTGATGCTGCAAAAAAACATAAGATTAGCACAAACTCAACTGGATATACAAAGAATTCTAGATATTAAACAACAGCATTCTATAAGTAAATGAGCATTTGCTTGTATGCATTTTCAAAAAAAGGAAGAAAATTACCAAGGTTCTTGTCAAGTGCCTTCGTAAATTGATTAATAGCAGGAGGAACCTTCAAACGTTGCTTCAGAATTCTTCTCTTCCTTTGAATTTGAACAACGCGGGGCCATTTAATGAATCTGGTAAGATCCTTCTTTGGTGGAAGAGCACCACCGATTCCAAATTGCTTAGGCCGCTTCTCAAACAAAGGGTTTGTAGCCTTCTCCTGAAACGTACATCATAGAATCAATAGAATACAACACAATTTTGAAAATGCTACACTATAATCTCATAGCTTAAGGTACACCATAGAGTGAAGGTTCCAAGTCTTTTTTTTTATCTCCAAAAATTAACCCAGGTATCAACAAAGTTTCCTTGAGATAAACATTAATACTGAAAAACTAGTTTGAGATTTGTCTCTAATAAACAACATTTCTATTCTCCAACGACTTTAAGCAATCCAATCCCACACTACAATATATACGTGTCCAGCAAAGCATATATCAAAAAAATATAAGCAACCTACAAATCCTTGTATGAAGATCAACATGACACTAAGCAAACTAACAGAATCATATATGTAATCAAACAGCTTCGGGTATAATTTACAAATCCATATGGCTCCCACTATTACAATAATTAGTAAAGCGATTGAAGGACAAGAAGAATTGTAATAAAGGCATTAGAAAACTTACAGGCTTCTTTTTTGAAGCAACAGTCTTCACACCTTTTTTAGGAGCCTGTAAATCATAGAAAAGGCGATACTCATAAGACATTATATCAGCGAGCAGCTTCGACATTTAATAATAACCAAACACAACAATACAGGAACAACACAATGCCAGATATTTGACCCAAATCATCCCCAAAAGCATATAACTTATACACTACAATAAATAGTTTTATTCGCTCACAAATACAATAAATATGCCTTTCTCAAGCTCAAACAAATCAGCAGGAAGCAGATTCAACAAACCACAAAAGGAATCCTTCGAAACAAAAATAAATTATAACTGATTTTAATACTCAAAAGTGGCAAAGTCATAATTTATTGTGGAAAATTTACTAATTTCAGGTTTCGCCACATTTAGTCAAACCAATATTTCACTTCCTACTATAACATATGGTTTCCAATGCAAATAAGATCAAGTATATCATAACATATGCTTCTAATTTGAAATCTTATGCTTAACCTAACAACAACAAATCATAACTGTAGGACTTCAAAGTCTACATAGAATCCGAACAACGTAACATTTTAACCTAGCAATTGTTACTACGATAACACCAAAATAATGAGATGAAGACAAAGAGAGAAAGAGTACCATTAGTGAAGACTGAAGAGAGACGAATGGAGCTCTATGCGGAAGAGAGACGAATGGAGATACAGAAGAAAACCTAGGTTAAACGAGAGGGAAATGTGAATCAACCCATTTAATTGCAGAGGCTCAATAGTAATAGCAAAAGCCCAAGATTGAAAAAAAAGTCATAATCCAATACCCTCAGCCCATGAACAAGAAGGAACAACAAAAAAAATTAAAAACTTCGGGGGTGTTTGGCAATTGTCGGATGGCTTTTGATGTTCGTTTGACAGATGGTTTTTTGTGGTTTGTCTGACCGGTCTTTTAATTATTATTATTATTTGTTTATAAAAGTATATTTGGTAAAAGTGTTTGTTAGTGTTGGTTGTTTAGTACAAACTGGAAACAAAAGACAAAAACCAGCAGAAAAAACTCGTAAAAAGCAGCTTTTGGCTGAAAATCTTTACCAAACAAATTTATTGGTTGTTTGACATACAAAAACCAAAAGTTAATGAAAAAGTTACATAAAAATTATTTGCCAAACACCTCCTCTTTTGTGGTACTTTGTGCTTCTAAGATGAACATTGTATACGATTCGTTTGTTGGATGTACAACACATTGGTATCCCTCAAGGAGTACTCTCCCTTGTTGGGTATATCATACATTTATAAGCTTCATATCCCTCAAGGAGCACTCTCCTTTGTTGTGTTACTTTTGTATGTTACGGAAGCGAATAAACGTGCACGACCACATAAATATATACTGTCAGAACCTCATTCACTTTAAACAATCATGATTTTCATTTCACGATAAACTCTTTCTTTATTTATCATGTTGCATAACTTTATCATATACCTTTATAAATATTATAACCATCATAATAGTTTTCATAAACTCTGAAGGGACATTTAAGTAGCAATACTTCATTAAATCATAAATAATAACATTCAAACACCATTTCTCATAACATACTTTTAAGTCATTAAAGAATACTTAATCATACACACATTTGGAAATAATAAAACGTTATCCCACATTTCAAATGAGAATAATAGCATAAATTCGTTCACACATTTTCACATCAATAAAATCGTTTTCATAAACGCATTTCAAAGGAGAATTGTGGGTGTTAGAAGTAGATGTTACCTCAAGTCTTGCTTAACGTTCTTGTTAGCTAAGCGGAAGAGGTTGTAAATTGTAATATCATTATTCTTTTAATCTAGACACGAGTTAAAAGACTTATTAGCATTTCAGACTAGATAAAAGATTCATTTCTGTCATGTGAATCCTTCTAGAAACTATTTCAATTATCAACCATATTTTCCTTATTTATCATCACTTAAGATTTTATGTTTTAGATTGCTAAATTATATTATAATAAATCGTATAATTCTATTAATATTGAAATCCTTATCATTGTAGGTTTACTTGGTTCGTAATTATTATTAAAGTAATTCATTATTGAAAAATATTAATTTACCAAGATTATATTCTTGAAAACATGACTAAAAGTCTAATACTCATTATTATTTTAAATTATACCATTATAAAGTCTAATACTCTTGGTTTAAGTTTATTGATTTCCTTTACCATAATTTTAGTTTGATCAGATACCCTCCATATCCCTTTATGTTGATTCATTCCACCTCCCACAAATTTTCTCTTCACCCATTTCCATCTAAAGAGCACTTGTCATAGACCAACCTTGACCACCACAATAGACTCTTCTTTTTTTATATTCGCCATGATTTAGGAACTACCATCATTAGTGGAATGGATTTGCCATGTTTTGTTTCAGTTTATTTTATTTCTTCTCAACATGGTTTAAAAACTCTTTTGCACAAAAAACATACTCCCTTTGTTCCTTCAACCAGAATGTCTCAATTGTAGAGCAAAATTAATGTGATGATAAATTTTCACCAATATACAAGACAAAAAACATCATTGTTTATCAATGCGTGCTTTTTGGCGTAATAAGGATTTCATTAGTAATTAAGCGTAACTACAATCATTGCCTGAGGAGTATAACAACTCCCTCCCATACAATTCAAATTCAAAGCAGTAGTAGTATTATTGTAGCTTGCCTCTTGGGCATCAAATGTAAGAAGTTCAACAAGTTTTGCATCTTAATTCGAGATATTTGTTACATCCAAAGTATTGCCATTTTTTTATCCTAACTTCTCTTGCAACCAGTCACCGTATTTCCAGTCCTTGGTGTCGATTAGAAATCAAAGTTCCCCAGTTCCCAAGTTCTCTGCACGATTTTATATAATTAAGGTAAGACTTTGCTTCATTAAGTAACACTTATTAGTAATTAAAATGTCTTACGATGCATAAACTTCAAAGTTTGTTCACAATGTAAACGAAGGTCAAAAAGTTAGAAAGTATATTCACAACCAAATTTAAAACAAAATATTGTACAAATAATTACACCTAAACACAAGATAAAAAAATCCCCTTAAATAAATCAAATACTGCACATATTAAAATGATATCCTCATTGTTGAAATCAGTTTCGGAGACCGATTCATAAATCATGAGAACCTATCCTTCATATCGTTTCAACAATGGTGAAACCGGTTTCATGGACCGATTCTTGAATCGTCGGAACTGGTCCCTGAAACCGTTTCAACAATGGTGAAACCAATTTCTAGGGCAGGTTCTTCAAGAACGATTTTTTTAATAAAAGAAACCAACCTTCACCGGCGGATTACATGACAGTGAGGCTAAGTTAAGCCTCTTAATTGCAACCATGGAGTAGGGTGTCGGGATGATACGGTTGTGCATTGGTGGACGGTGGGGGCTTTTGTTGCTGACTATGAGTAAGCGAGTAACTGGCCGACTGCGTTGGAGGATGGTGATGGTCTGATGGATGAAAGCACCGTCGGCTATGTTTTTGTGAGAGCGGGCGATGGAAAGGGAAGAAGGTCTGTTTTTTAATTAAGGGTAAATTGATAACTTAGATAATTCATCGTGGACGCTTTTTGTGTTTTTGTGGGCGTTATTCAACTATTTACATTTAGAAAACTTGTTATATACACTTCTCTTCTCACCTGCTAGTCCGTTTTTTGTGCTCCGGGATGACATCACCATCTCCGGCCCTGACCTAGCTCATCCCCGGTACAACAGCAAGGGGCACCCAAAATTCAAACTCTAATAACACTACAAAGAACATATAGTGAACATTGGAAAAACAAAAAATGAATAGAACATTTACTTGAAACGAAAAGAACGCAAAACTAAATTTCAAAAGAATAACATACTTTTTTTAAAAGAACAAAATACAAAATTTCAAAGAACAACATACTTTTGTGTGAAGAACAAAATAGAAAATTTCACAAAATAGATACAAAAATACATTCTGACAGTTTTAAAAGAACATTTACTTAAAACAAAAAGAACAAATTACGAAATTTCATAGAACAAAATTACTTTTTTTTACAAAATTACTTTTTTTTACAAAATTACTTTTTTTTATAAATTCAAAAAACATTAATTTAAAAATATATCTCCTTAAAATATAAAGAACAGAATACGAAAATTCAAAAAACAAAATACTCTTTTACATCAAAAGAACATTAAACATTATTTAGATGAATATTAAAAATCAAAAAATAGGTGTCAATTAAAAAGAACATACAAGACTAACCAAAAGAACATAAAGGAATAACCAAAAGAATATAACAAATATTTTAAAGGGAAATTCTACCTGGTACCACCAAACTATTGTCTTTTCTATATGGTACCCAAACAAAACTTTAATTACACATAATATCATTATTTATTACATCTTAACTCTACAGTGATCGTCCGTTAAAAAAAACGTTAGTAATGTATTATGGGCTGTTAAGTGGGCTGTTAGACTAACCTAGCTTATACTTTTCCCTCTCTTTTTAATCCTTTTCCCTCCATTCTTCACCTTCCCCACCCATTTCCCTCCATTATGTTCTTCCCTTTATTTTGCATCCATGGCTTCTTCTTGCTCTTGGTCTGCCTCACCAATATCATCCGTGACTGACTCAAGATGTTGCAAGTTAAAGAACTGCTCCAAATGCATGCCAATGAAAATGATGGAAATCCGTTTCTCTGAGTCATGTAACAATTTTGGGAAGCCATACTATAAATGCAGGGGATGTAGTGCTTTTGCTTGGGTTGAAAATGATGATATTGTCACACTTAATGTCAATGAAGGAAGCAAAGGTTTAGAAGAAGAAATCAGAAGTTTGAAGGAGCAAGTGAAGATTAATGGGGAATATGTCAATTTGGTTGTGAAATTTGCAATTGTGATGTATATGGTTTTACTTTTTGTTGTGCTTAAATAATGATGTATTAGTTTTTCCTTCATGACTATTGTATTATGGTTTTAGGAACTAATTCCTTATATGAAATTATTAGTTTTTGAGTTCAATTCCTTGATCCATACACGAACATTAGTTGTATAAGCAAAGCAACTTTTAATGAACTGACACAAAAATGATATCATCCCAAAAAAATGCCATTAACAACTGAGAACACCCCAAACTGTTTATCATCAAAAAGGCCCTAATGTAAGCACTAAGGCCTAATGCCAAAATGCCAAAATAAAACTGATATTATCCCTAAAATATATCAATTGTATATCACCAATCAGGCCCTAATATAAGCACTTAGTTCTAATGCCAAACAAAAACTGATATTATCCCCATAAATGACAAAATAAAACTGATATTATCCCATCTTGCCTAACTTGCCACTGCACATGGAGAAATGCTTCAAATGGCTCCCTTAATTGTCCACTTGTGAAGCTAGTGGTTGACTACCAGTCACACTTATCTCATCTTGCTTCTTCTTTGCCCTCTTTGACTGGTTTGCCTTAGTTGTTTAAGTCTCCTTTTTCTTTTGTTTATGGTCACAGTTGCTTGTGTTGGCTGTATCTCCTTTGCAGTGGGACCACCCTTGCAAGTTCTCATGTTGTGACCAAAATGGCCACATTTTGTGCACTTTACAGTCCTCATCCTTTTCCTTTTGCTTCTTCACCCTCTTCCCTTCTTCTGTTCCTGCTTGGCCTTCCTATTCCCCTCTTCAATGGAGGTGGCAGAACCTTGGGCAAGTCATCATATTCAGGCCACTGCTCATGATCTGGAATGGCAGCTATATTGCAACTGTAAGTTGCCTTGTACTTTTTCACAGAGTACCAAGGGCTTACATATTTGTATGGATCAAGCTTTGAAGCCTTTATTGCCAAGAACCACAAGCACATTTCATCTTGTTCAAGGAAAGAGGGAAGTGTGATGATCCTTCATGTATTTCAAACTCACCAGGAGCAGACATATGTGATTTGCAGTACTTGGTGTTTTGACCAATGTCTTTGACTATCTTAATAATCTTTGGACATATCCCATTATCATCCCACTCCATAGCATTTTGTTGTCTTGTTTCTATCCTCATCATACACGCCCTCCTTATGCCTGCAAACCAAGTCAGAATAGCCAATTTAGTTAGTTGAATTATCAGCCTAGTTTCAAACAAAATACAAGTGTCAAACATTGAAACTTACTTAAATTAGCCAATTTACCTTCCAATAAAGTCAGAATAGGTCTACACCTATCAACACCCAGAGTTGAGTTGAAACTCTCAACTAAATTACTAGTGTTGCTGTCACAAGAAACACTTGTGTCAAACTTGTGCTTAGTCCATCTAGACTGCTTTCCCAACTCTGCAAACCATTTCATCACAGGGGCTTTCCCTTCTTTCCTTAATCTCTCCATTGCCTTTTTGAAGTTGAAGGGGTTGCTAGAATTGCATGCTCGCCAAAAGAGTAGATACATTAATGGACATGGGAAAGCCTTCTTGAAGTTCCTACTAAGATGTCTGCAACAGTATCTTCTCTTGGCTGCTGGCCACACATCTTTCAGAGCCAAGTCCACACCATATATCATTCATTACACATTAATATACAACAAGCATATGGCAGAAATAAAAAATACATCAAAAAATGACAACAACATAAGCCAATTACCTTATGCCTATTAGAAATTATGGTCCAGTCATCCCTTTCATCATCTTTGAGTAAGTTGTGTAGATGGTGGAAGAAGAAGGACTAATTTTCCTAGTCCTCAACACTGACAACAGCATAAGCCAAAGGGAAAATTTCATTGTTTGAATCAAGGCCAATAGCAGATAATAATATCCCACCAAAATTCCCTTTAAGATGAGCTCCATCTACACCAATCAAAGATCTGCAGCCTTTTTGAAGCCTATCATTTGTGCTTCAAATGAAATGAAGATAGAACTGAACTGAAATGCCCTTTGTGGATGCCCTATGTCAGTGATTGCACAAAAAGCAGTTGAGTTGGGGTTGGTTTCATGAATAACCTTTACATAAGAAGGTAGCAACCCAAAAGATACATCATGCCCTCCAAATATCTCATTGATAACAAAATTCTTCATCTTGTACAGTGTTGATTGCCTCATGTATAGTCCAAACCTTTGGAAAAGGATTTCATTCAATTCTTTTCCTTTAATATCAGGATTGGCTCTGATATCTTCCATCAATTTGGAAGTAGCCCACTTTGTAGTACAAATAGGATTGTAAGTCTCTAAGCCCTTGCATGCATGACAGTTTGGCCAAATGCTTTTGATGGCCCATGTCCTACCATCTTGCAGTCTACTAGCATGTATCCTCCAATCATAACACTTTGCAGCACAAGTGGCAGTGTACCTGAAGTTATCAGCCCATAAAACAATTATTGCAAACCCTTCTTGGACACAATAGTCCTTCAATACATCCTGGAAGTGACTCTTTTCAGTGAATAACATCCAGGGTTTTAGTTCTATTTTCCCAAACGCCTTCTCATCATACAACTCTCCACTTCTGTAGAGCCTGGAGAAGTAATCATCATCATCATCCTCATCAAAGAAATCATACCACTTTCCTCCCTGCCACTTGTCTTCAATTTTAGGTACATGAGTTTCCCCATCTAACTCATCTTTGTGCACTGGTTTCTCTCTCACAACAGTCCCATCACTGTCAGATGAATCATTGCCTTCTTGCTGTTGATAATCATCATCATCACTTGCATCACTTTCACTTCTTTCACTCTCATCTGATGCATCCTGATGAATCTGAGTAGTGTCCATTGCCAACCTTCTTCTAACTCTCAAATCCCTATTACTGCTGCTACCAGCCTCATTAATCTCAGTGGGTATCACAGTTGCTGCCTTCATACAACTCACAACAATGCCTTTCCCTTTTACAGTTGCTGCCTTCATACAACTCACAACAATGCCTTTCCTAATTGCAGTTGTCCTAGGAATTTTCCTATCATACAATGTCAAATCAGTCTTGTGCACTGACAGTTTGATGGGTGTCTTGCCTTTGATGACAACTTCTGGTGAGTTAACAATAGGTGGAACCTCAGTTTCACTACTCTGCTTTCCAGCAATTCTTGGACTTCTTCTAATATCAAAAGGTTCATTTGATATCAATAAAGGTTGGGTTTTCTTCTTCTTAGCAATTGGCTTAGATTTAGCTTTCTTAGATTTACCCTCCTCTGCTTCATCAGCCATAAACCTTTGTATGTCAGCCCAAGTCTCATCAGTGTATTGAGTTATATCAATCTCAACCCTATTCACATTATCATCCTTCTTATCCTCAAAACCTTCAACTACATACTTGTGGAAGTGAGTCTCAACCCTGTCTAAATTGTTCAGTTGCTCATCGACTTGCCCTTGTCCTTACTATTCCTTGTGCTTCTCCTGATTGGCAGCTTTATCCTTCCCCCATCAACCCCAGTTTCATCATTATTAGCCTTTGTACACTCAGTTTCAACATTAGGGCACCCTTCACCACCAACATCATTTGTGGACTGAGTTTTCCTAAGTTCAAGGACTAATTTGTTCAATTTTGAAGGTTTATGCAATGACCCAACCTATACATTAGTCTCTTTTTTGTTAACCAACCTCTCAAACATGGTCACTAATTCCTTGTCATCAGTTAATGGCCATTGTTTCATTTTCCATACATAAGCAAAATCTGGATACCTAGGCACTTGAAACCCATTTTCCCTAGCCTTATCCTCATACTCAATCACAATATCAAGCAAGTTACTTTTATCAGGATCAACATCCACAACCACATCATTACCCAAATTTTGAAATATCAAAACCCTCATTTCATCCCCCATTACTGCATCAACATATTTTAAACAAAAAAACAACAAAATTAATAAGCAACAACTACAACCAAACCCTAAAATCCGAACATGCAATATCATATTTTTGGAAAAAAACATCAACAAGCATTATCAAACATCAGCAAAGTAGAAAACTTTATGTATGAAAAGAGAGAAAAATTTATCTTTTGTGTGAAAGCAAGCAACTCAGTTGAAGAAGCTTAGTGATGAATGTGAGAAATTCTGAGTTGAAGAGCAAGAGTTCACCAAAATCGCAGCAAAACAGTGAGGGTGTGAATGTGAGAAGTTGAATGATCGTTTTTTTGAAAGCCTTATTTTTTATATTTCTTTTTTATTTTGAATTGGCTACCCTATTAAAGAGCCCAGTACACAGCCCATTTAACAGCCCACTTAACAGCCCATAATACATTACTAACGTTTTTTTTAATGGAGGATCACTGTAGAGTTAAGGTGTAATAAATAATGGTATTATGTGTAATTAAAGTTTTTTCTGGGTACCATATAGAAAAGACAATAGTTTAATGGTACCAGGTAGAATTTCCCTATTTTAAAAGAACAAAATAAATGACCTGAAAGAGCATCAAAACAGATTTTACAGAACATTTTCCAAAAATTCGAAGAACATCTGGGCAGAACAGGAGAGAGAACTGAGCAACGTCCATAAAAATTGCCCAACGGATGGTCAACGACAGTCTGTGATGAACAAGGCCCGACGGATGACGTCGAAGTTTATGATTTCCTCACCGAGTTGTATCATTGACATTAGCCCACGCTTTCATTGCTCTGTAGTTGTGCATTCTTTCACCTGAATTACTGGGTTTCTAATTTCAGAAATCAACTGAAGTTTCCATGGATTCCCTGTTAGCAACCTATGCTTCCTCAGACGACGAACAAGATGAACAAACACCACAACCTTCTGCCCCTCTTCAACCTCACCCCTCTTTCAAACCTTCCCTTTCTCTCTTCTCTTCTCTCCCCAAACCCCAATCTTCATCTACTTCATTCTCTTCTATCCCATCTCCAAAACCTACCTCTCAAATCCCAAATCAACATTCTTCATCAACCCCACCTCTAAAAACTTCAGCTTTATTCTCTTCACTCCCTCCTCCTAAATCTGAAACAACCCCTGATTTCCCTCTTCCACCCCCTAATCCCAATCCCAAAAGGGTTGTTCAATTTCGCCCTCCTCTTCCTCAACCTGTGTCGAATTTCGATGACGAAGACGACGACGAAGAAGAACAAGCAGAGAGGGAGAGGAAGAAGCAAACACAATTGGGTCAAGATATTTCTGTTAAATCATTCTTATCAAGTATGCCTACCCCTAAAAATTCTGGCTCACTCGGCGCTGCACCGTCTTCTTTGGGTTCTGGTCGACGTTCGGTTGTCGAAACCTTGAGTTCTGATGTTGCTGGTGTGGAGAAAGAGGTGGGTTTTGAGTCTAATGTTGAAATTAAGGAGGAGGGTTTGGTGGGTGTGTCTGATTTTGGTAATTATGAAGTGGGTGTTGCTGGGGATCAAGGGTATGATGCTAGTTATGATGCTTATGGAAGTTCAAGTGGTGATTATGATAACAGTAATTGGTACCAAGCTTCATGTGGGGAGATAGGTTCGACGATGGCGGTGGGAGGAGTTGAGGGTTTTGCCAGTTTGGGTGGGAATAAAAGAAAAAATCGAGCACCACCTGAGATTATTGAGGTGAAGCAGGATGAATTGATGAAAAATCGTCCTAAGGAGGATAAATCCAAGCTTACTGGAATTGCATTTGGACCTTCTTATCAGGTTTGTTATGCTGTCCGCGCCCTTGTGCACTTGAGATTTCGTAATGAAGTCGTTACATACATTTGCTTATGTTTTGATTGCTGGCTTATTGTTTATGTTCATGGTACATTGTTGTTTATGTTCATGGTACATTGTGCCATTTACTGTGCGTTTTTTGGGGCCTGAAGTTGATTGCTTTGAAAGCCCTTCACTTTGTATATTTGTAGATATGAGCTTCTTTTGGTGTTTGTTGTGTTCATGCTTTTATCCAACTCAATAACATATTGACCATGAGCACCTTTCTGTAAGGATCCTGGAGCTGCAAAGATTTAGATACTGTCCTTATTCATGAGCTCTTAGATGTTGCCTTTCCGCATTTGTTGATCGACCTTTGTGCTTAGTGTGCGGCAAAATCAAAAGCTACACACTTTGCATTTCTTGAAGACCTACTTGTCCAACGCGGCCACACATTCTGCATTTGTTAATCAACCTTTGTGCTCACTGCTTAGTGTATAGAAAAATCAAAAGGTACCTGCTTCGTTGCTTCGCATTCGATGAAGGCCTACTTGTCCCACACGGCCGCACATTAAGCTCAAGAGTTGAGGCCACTTTGGAGGCATTCTATTGTTTTATGTCTAAGGGTTAGAGTGTTCGAGTGTGCTCTTTCTTTAGATTTTCCATTGTCTTGTGCAAAAGGTCGGGGCCCATTTATCTTTCCTAGCCAATTCGTGGAGGATTAAAAATGGTAACTTATCATATTTTCAGGGTTTCTTAAATTTTATTCGCTTTCATATTAGCGCTGCCTACTCCTTCCCAATTTTCTTAGGTTGGTGAAAGGAGATTATGTTTTCCTGAAAATCTTTGAATGCCTTGGCCCTTGTGCAGTGTGCTGTAGATTGGGGCTAATATTAGCTAGTTTTGCAGAGTGTTTCGGTTTTCGGTTCTCAAACATGATTGATACCTATATTGTTTATCTGTTAATTGGCCCCAATAAAGAAGGTACTGCTAGATGGGACCTTAGGATGTTAGTTTTGATACTTAGAGGTACTTTCTCTCTGTTATAAGGAATACAGCAAACTTGCATTTGGATGCAGGTTTCAATGAGAACTATAGTAATAATTTCTGGTTTGAGATCATGTTACTGGCCCGAATTGGTAGTTAATCCTGGTAATCTTGGAGTAAAATGTCACTTTGTTAGATTGATGCATTAAGAGAAACAAAGAAATTTAACTATGGCTTTAGGACTTAGGTTGTGCAAAATGAAGATTGAAGGCGAACTTCCTTCATTCCTTATGAATACCATTTTCTGGGCATCTTCAGTTTTTTTAACTTCTTTTCTATCTTTAAATTTTCTGCATTTTGTTAAACAAGTAAAGGTTTCATAGAATTCTGTGAGCTTGATTAATTATCCTATCTCCAACCCCCAATGGTTATTGTCTCAAAAATGTTTTTGGTGAATGAGAATATGTAGTACGCTTTTTTGATTGGTCAATTCCCGTCTTTCAAAGTTTGATATCTGGGCATGATAAACTTATTGTGTCAACCTTGTCATTTATTTGTCACCGTAAAAAGGCTGAAAGATCTACGACGATACCCCTAAGGTTTTAACGGCATTTAACAGATTTGCTTGTCATGGTTCTACCTCTATTTACCATTTTTCTTCTATAGATTCTATACCAAGTGGGAAAAAAAATCTTGTTTGGGAATAATTTGAGCATTTTTTGTCATTTGGCTATTTGCTCATAACATACTTGGTCAAGATTAGAAGCTTCAGAGCTTCTGTTTCACGATCAAATACCAATAACAATTTTACCTTAGAGCAATCTAGAGAGTTAGGAGGAAAACAATGTGTTTGACATATCCCTCATCCTTCCAGCGATTACTCATTACGCAACAGCTGTTTCTTTAAGACTCTAGTTAGTGTGCAGTGTGCCTTGAAAGGCTAAGCGAGTAATTAAGGAATTTACCCAGGGGATGTGGGACATAGCTCATCAAAAAATCATAGGCCATTAGTGAAATATGCATCTAAGGGTGGTTCAGCGACGAGGTTTCTGCTAATAGAAAATTCAATTTATTTCTTTCTCATTTTTACGAGCATCTTAGTTTCTCTCCTATACATTTCAAGTGGAGTAAAAGATTTACTATCTCGGAAAATTGGATCGTAACTTATATATTATATTTGATCTTTAAGCTCTGATCGTATTTTATTTTGAAGAGGAACAGAAAGATATTATTTGGGTCTGAGGTTAATTAGGAGCACATAGTAACCTGTTGCATGACTAAAAGCCCTTCGTTGCCTGCATTTCTATTTTCAACTGGTCCATATCTTCAGATGAAGTTGGATGAATTGGAAGTGAGTGATACTGTTATACTTTGGTCCTTAGTTAGTGTGCATGACTAAAAGCCCTTCGTTCTGCATTTCTGTTTTCAACTGGTCCTTATCTTCAGATGAAGTTGGATGAATTGGTAGTGAGTGATACTGTTTTACTTTTTGGCCTTTTCAAATTGGGATTCTGGAGTTGTTGCTCATAAAGTATTTTGAAGTCTTTTCTGGTTGAACTGTTTGTACTGCACTACTGCTCCTTGACCAATCTTTGTACTGTGTAGTTCGTCTGGGCATGTCGAAGATCAATGTTGTACTGTATAACTACTGGCGGAGCATGTTATTTGACACATCCCTGGTGGTAGTAAGAATTTAAACGTGACTCATATAACCTATTAGAGGCCAACCTCCCTTCTCATTGCGACCGCAGCACTGTCATCTAGTATCTTTTTCACCATTCCTTTCTCCCTTCTTCTCTCCTGGCTCATCCATTGTCCCTCGTCTCCACCACCCATCATCAGCTCCCTTCTCTTCACTTGGAGGCTAACTATGCTGTCGTTGCCAGCATCCTCTTCCTCCATCAAGGCTATAGTAGCTTTAGTGATTGAGGTTATTGCTTTCTGGCAGTCAAATTTCGAACCCATGGTCAAATTCAAACAGAAAAAGGTGAGGGCTGGAAATTGTGGTGTTGTTTTTTGACTTGAAGGGGCTTGAGGTCATGGTGGTTTAATGTGAGGGTTAAGACTTTGGCTCCAGGTTGATAGAGGGACAGATTGTGGGGACTGGGTGTGGTGACTTTTCATTGGGGGGGAGTGGGGGTGGTGGTAGTGGGTGCCTATAAAAGCAGGGGGCAGCTTTGTGGTGTTGGTAGAGGAACGTCAGAGGTAGAAATGCGTTGGGGCTGTGGTGCTGCCATGGGAGGGATGAAGGTGGTTAGGTGGGTGGGTGGGCAGACTGTGTCGCTAGGTGTGAATGGCACTGGTGATACTTAAAATGGGGTGAGATGTGAATGATCCCAAAGTGGGGAACTGAAATAAATTGGACCTTATAAATTGGCAGTGACTTGCCATGTAATGTTATTTTTTCTAACAACTGCATGTGTAGAGAAAATAATGTTGGGGAAACGTAAAAAATCTCCAGTAAACCTTAAAATTTTGCCTTTGAATGCTATCAACTATCACATAAAAAAAGTAGAAGTTTGCCATACAGGGCTTAGTAATTAGGAATTCATTAGTATGTGCACATTAAACAAACATAATGTTGGATGAGACTGAGAGGCTTACGAATTCGGGAGGTATCAGTTTGTATGCGGAGTATAGATTGCATCAGTTGTGTATATGCTAAATTTTAGCATTATAAGCCCTACTCCATTTGTCAACTTTTCAAACCTATGACAATTTATTTTTTTGTGGTGCAAAATTCTGACATCTTAACTTAGGGAGAGAACATAATCTTGATATCATGACAACTATGCATGTACATCTTGCTGCAGTGGCATCTGCTTCTCTTGAAAAAGTGCCAGAGCCACATGTACCGGCATGTTATAACTCTGATCTGCTAGGTCCTGCTAGTGTCGGTATGTTATGTGGGTATTTTTGTTGAATTCATGTATCATGCTTGCCTGATATACCTCAGTCACCGCGTGTTTGATTACATCATCTGTTGCTGACATTTTTCCCCTTATTTTGTAGCCGGCTTCAACAAAGGGGAAACCGTCTAAGGCACATAAACGAAAGCATCAAATTGGTTCGTTGTACTTTGATATGAGGCAAAAGGAAGCAGAGTTTGCAGAACGACGTGCTAAAGGATTTCTTACTAAAGCTGAAACACAAGCTAAATATGGATGGTGAAATTATGGTCATCTAGCACGTTTATAATCCCACCCTTCTAGAACATGTTTGTTTACCTTGGAGATAATTCTACTGTATTGTAATTGCAATTGTGTATTCTAAACATGGAAATCTTGAGAAGTAAATTTTTGAGCTTTTTGATGACATGAATTCTCTTTAAATTTTAGGATACATATGTTCAATTCGTACAGTAAATTTTTATCACGTGTTTATCAGATATTGATATGGAGTTTCTAAAGGGGGACAAAAGGAGGTCTTTTTGGCTTTTGACACCTTGTTGGAACAAAGGTTTGGGAGATGTCAAAGTTTGAACTCATTAGTGACAAAGCCGCTAGCAAAGACCTGAGAAACTTGATAGTGTACAGAATACAAAGCATAGATGTCAAAACAAACTTGATAGTGTACAGAATACAAAGCATAGATGTCAAAACAAACTTGATAGTGTACATCTCCCAAACATTGTTGAGAAATTTCGTATTACCAACCTTTGATTCTATTTCAAAGGACATCTCCGAACAGCTATTCCTATCAAGGACCTTTGGGCTAATAGTGGCATCCGATACCCATTAAAGATAATCAACCCTATAATATTACAAGTTAAGGAAATAATCCTACGAAATTTAAGGGTCACATAGGAGGGAGGATCATTTTAGACTTAAGTTGAGGTTAATCCTTCGTACACAATGATTTTAGAAGGCCGTTTAATAATTCACTAAATTCTCCAAGGGGTCAATTCATGCTTACCAAAGCAAAGACACTGATGTTCAACTTTCCAAAAATTCACAACTGCATAAACAAAATTGTAATCAATGTGAAAACACCACATTGTTGCAGAACATCAAAGTGGCGGATTTCCATTTCATTCATCTCCTTTGACAGATTCTTGAGTCATTCGTTGGTCGTCCCCTTGTAAGTCAGACGTATTGGTTCAGGAAGGTTTTCACAAAGCTGGAGGTTTGAGAGCTTGCTAAAATGGAATAAACTTTGGATAATAAGAGCTTGCTAAAACGGCCTTTTATATTTCAAATGAGAGGAAACTAAATAGTACAGTATTTTTTCATACTCAATAATTACACACAAGCGTCCAAAATGCATGAAATTTACCAGTTTAACAGTACTGACAATGTACCATGTAACATCACCATCGAAGGTTTGGAATCTGGATACTAAACATGGAAAGTTTAATACAGAGCTAAGTGACTCCATTTAATTTACTAGGATATTTAAACAGCCATGTGGCTGATACAACAGCGAATATTTAATAAGCCAAGGATGAGTTGCCCGATCCGCAATGAGTTGGTTTCTCCTACCAACTTCGGCGGACCACTGGAGCCTGATGCTGGTTCTGGTTGTGTATAAAACCTCCATTGCGTTGCACAGCTCCACCTGTGTGTGAAGAAGAGATCCCCAGAAACCCACTCTCTTGATGCTGAAAGAAGGCATTACCAGAGGCAGTTGAAGTGCTACTGGTGATGCATTGTGACTGATGGGGTTCAAATACCATGCTGTTATTACCAATACAGCCAGATGCATTAGATATTGAAAGGTTTCGGTTTGCAGAAGTTGAGCCAGATTGTTGCTGCTTCTTTGTGCTAAGGAAACGGCCACCTGATCCTCTGACCCTGTTCAGTGCATGAATATGCCTTGACTCGTGAAGATACGGCTGTGAAAACAAAGAAAAACTCCATTTAATGGTGTTTATATATTAACCATTACTCTATTTTCACATAGATCATCATTTTTGGTGCAAAGATATAAATTACATTGGTTTAAGGCTTCCACTTATGCAATAAGAACATTATACATAGGCACTAGAAACCACATATATAAATGATTCATGCTGTGAATAAACTAAGCATACAATTGTTTCTATTGACATAACCGAGTCCATTAATGTGCTGCTTATACCACAAATACAGCTGCGAAGAATGTCGTCAAATTTAGCATATTCAAGAGTCACTTACATGATAGTAATAACGCTTCTAATCAGGGATAAAATGTACCTTGCGGATTTTGACGAGCTTGTTTTGGGCCTCCATCTTTGCTCTTGACTGTCGCCTTCTGAGAATCCCGTGGTATTGTTTGGCATTGACATAGATGGGTTCATCTTCAGATATATCAAGAGGCAATGGGACTCTTGCAGTTGTTATACCCATCATATGGGGCTGGATCTTAGTTAATCCAAGGTAAAAGAGAAGAAATTATCCTCAAGTAAATCCCAAAGATAAAATATCGTTTCTTATGTTTATGAAAAAATATATAAGAGATAAATCTTGTTTGTCGAGAATATGTTGGAAAGTTCTCTACATCTCTCTTCAAATTACTAGCACATTACTTTTTCTCACTTACAATTCATCATATCCTTGATGCCTTAACATCTTTTCTTATTATCCATTATCCTTCCTATTACTGGACACGAATGGGGTATAATATCCCATGGCATAGGTAGTTTTCCAAAAGGTAAAAAACCACCTGAAAACTAGTTATACATCCTATTCAGAATCCTAGATGTGGTCACTATGCTCATTTCCTAAGGAATATAGTATTTGTTGTATCCGCTATACTTCCTTGCAGAGAGGTGTCCATACTTTTGAATGCTCTAAACCAGTGTCAAAGTATGTGCAGGATTGCAGACTTCGCAAACATCTTAATTCTTAGGTGTGAGAATTTAAGTGTTGGAAATGGAAACATCTTATTCAAGAGAACAAATTTAATTTATGGCAGTGTTGCCGATGACACGAAGTGAATTTTATTTAGACATCATTTCAAGTCATTGGTAAGTTATAACAGCCTCATATTGATTATAATGGCCTTGATATTTGATAGAATATATAAATGTAAATATGCTAATATTTAAAGTTGTTAGGAATCCCTAGTATATATACTTAGCTTGTAAATTAATTATTCAAGGATCCATCTTCTTTCATGGTATCAAGAAATGGTCACATTTATTGGTAACTGAAGGTCCTCGAGAACGCGGGTAATACTGTTCGGCAAGCTCCAATCATGTTACATACCGGCCATTGCGGCGGAGTTCGACCATAATATAAAATTACGTCTTTACCTAGAATAACCGACCTCAACCTATGATAACCCACAACGTTGTGCTCCTCAATCATGTTTCCTTTCCATTATGCCGTCAACATCCAATAAAGGTAACAAGTATTGCTACCATTCCTCCCCTTTATTTGATTCTATTCCTTTCCCATGACTTGAGACAAACATGCACCACATATAACAACAAATATATGCAACTAAAGGAGTTTAAGAGAGACTTACAATAGGTGTTGTTCCATATGCAGTTAATAACCCATTGTAGTAGGGATCGCCACAAGGATATGGCATGCATGCCTGCTAAAGTTCAGGAGTGTTCTCAGAATCTTTCAATCAAAAGCAGATAAAAGACGAGCACAAAAGGAGGGTAGAAAATCAGCCAATAAATTACCATTGCATGGCCGTAGTCGATTTGACCTGCATTGTAGGCAGCTTCTGGATGACCCATTAAATAAACTGGCTTCACTTGACCTATTTTCTTGCCACAACTAACTTCTTGACCTGAAAGGAAGGAAAGGCATGATGATGTCACAAATGTTAAACTCTACAAAGCTTGATGACCTTCTAAATAAAATCATTAAGGCTTTGTTTGGTTGGACGAAAGAATATCTTTGATGAAAATAATGTTTCAAGGGAAAATACAATTGTTAAATAGTTTCCTTTTTTGGCTCCTTGCAAGAGAAGTGGAGAGAAAAATGAAAAGAAAGGGAGAGGATAGATGGGTGAAGAGAAAGACGAAGATAAGGAATACATAGAAACATGTGGCAATCCTTCCTTTAGGAAGGAGCATATTCTCTATCATTCGGGGAACATCTTCCACCCTATACAAACCAACAAAGGAGAATGAGAGAACCACTTCTCTAGTTAATATTCTCAATCAAACACAATCTATACAAGATACTAAGCTAGTAAAGTACTCTATTATGCTCAAAAACATTTTTGATGGAAGACAATTCAAGGGGTAAATGGTAATACAATTGTTTAGGACCACTTTCCAGGAAAATATTTTCCTCCCAACCAAACACTCCAAAAGAGTTGCTAAGCTGATAAAATATTAAGCTTTTTAGCTCAAGCATCATATGTACCACTTTGATAGCTAAATATGAAATCACCAAAAGTTGTCATCATCATGCAATAAAACAGAAAGGAAAAGAAAGGGATTGTAACAAAATATACCAGATTCTGATGACATGCATTGGTCCTGAGAGTTGGTCCCGGCATTAGCAGTCACTTCATGGTTGGAATGAGTTGATTGGCTCGAAGAAGAGTCTTGATCTTGCAAATGAAAGCCCAACGATCTTGCATTAAGATGAAGTTGTGGAGGAGAATCCACTTTCAAGCTTAAGTTCTTTGTAAAAGATTCGGAGATTCGTTGGTCGTTTGAATTCCAAAGTGGAGGACAATTGACATATGAGTGAGCCATTTCGATAAACTAATTCAAACCGAAAGAAAAACTGAGTAAGGTTATATTTTTGCACAGTTCTGCAGCTGGTAGGTTTGCCACACAAAAGTGCAAGTTCTTTGCAATCCTTTAACCAGAAGGTCCAGAACCAGCGATCTACCAAATTATCTGCGTAGAGATAGAACAATTAAATCAGTTTGTATGTAGCATAACATGATGTTTTGTTAAGATACCATATCAATGTAAAGGGTGGATGGATAGTCTAACGACACAAAGATACACTGCTCTGAAGATCAGGCAAAATCAAAGCTGAAGCCAAAATCATAACACGTACACAAAATCAAGGGGCAACAATATACTGAGACATATAGGATTAAGTCAAGAACTAAAACTTCCTAAAAATTGAAGTGAATAAATTCCCCTACTTAATCAACAACAAAAAAAACTAATGAATCTAATCCACAATTCGGAAACTTGTTAAATAACAATGAAAAATCAAACGCTATAAGTTGCATATTGCACTAAAAGGTTAATGTGAATGTGCTATAGCACTAGAAGCAAGGCCTATGCAACCTTTCATATGACAAAATCAGATGGAATTTTTGAGCGAGCATCTTTGCAACATCAAGTAATAAGCTCAAAGTAGTAATAATAGCAGAAATAGTCCAGGGAAGGAACACAACTCACAACCATATGATAAAGGAAAATTTACTAACATAAACAATAGCAATCATTAATAGCCATAATACATAGTAGTACTAGACTAGTAGTGATAATAATGGACAACAATGATCATACAAGATCTTCACACAAGTTTTAGATATCTTCTTTATTCGTGATCAATTACCCTACAATCTTCATTACCATATATTGAACAAAGAAATAATGGCATGGAAACAAGTATTGTGCAAAATTTCCACCAAAACAAACCTCAATAGAATCGAAAAAAACAGAAATCTATCAGCTCTTTTTTAAAACGAAATTCAATCCATTTCAAGGTACTTTCCTATAACATCTCAACCGCCTCACCGCCTCTGCACCAATTTAGAGGAGTACTGTGGCATTCATTAATTGAATACACCTCACTCCCTTAAAAATCATGTTGCCTCACTTATAGCTACCTACAAGAGGTTCATTCAATGTAGGTTGAAAACACTTAGTTAAGAAGAACAGTGATATATTTCAATTAGTTATCATCCTATCAACAACATCCAAATTTAACAGAATCAACCCAAAATAGTATTAGCTTTCTCAACAACATATTGCAATTTCTTTCGGGAAATGAGCATACAAGCTTGAGTACGGCATGAGGCTCTTCATTCATATTGGATATATAAGAAGATACATCATATCTCTCTTGGGTAAACCAAAAAATCATCAAGAAAATGAATGTGAAAGTCACATAAGACAGTGCACATAGGCATTCACAATGGAAAATCAAGCTAGATTATACAAAAATGCATTACCAAATTTCCATTGCTATAAATACTTTGTACCAAATGAACCCTTAAGGTAGTAAGACCATAATACTTAAAGGAAACACACAACAGTTTACCTCGCAGACAAAAGACGAGAAGGCAAGCCCTCCGGTCACCAAGCCGTCAGACGCAACGCAAGTTAAGTTTAGGCATTGCAAGTGAGAGCATACTACTAAGATGAATGCTAAATTTGCATGCAAGAAGAGCGCAAATATATACAACCCAAAAACATGATATGGCACAAGATATGAAATTCTTCCTTACCTAAATTGGTGGGAAGAGAATGCAGCTTCAAAAAAGAGAAAAAAAGCCGTACAAAACATAAGCCCAATCAGAATACACCATAAAAGACCCTAAAAGAATGAGAATTGACAACTAGTACTATCTTTGTTAATTTCTCTCAACCAATCCCTTGACATAAACTCAACCCCCTATGACTTTCGGAAGAAAATGGTCATCAAACTCAAAAAACAAAAACAAAAACCCAACAAACATATTCCAAAATGGGATGAAAATATATAATAAACAATAATAAAAAAAAAGAACAAAAGAGGAAAAAACACATTGGATACATCACATAAATATCAACAAAAACAAACCCACAAAAGGTAACATCTAAAAAAAATCACACCTAATATGGAAATTTCTAGGGCAGAAAACCCGCAATGGCAGAACAACACATACCAGGCACAAAAAACAAGATACTTCATTTAGCAACAAAGAAAAAACTTTCCCTTTCTTGTTCAATAACAACAGTCAACAGTAGTGGTAACATCATCAAATGATCTCATAAAACTCCACATGCAGTAATATATCCATCGGAGAGGTCGCTCGTTAGCTTTGCCTTATAGAAACCTTTAAAAAGTAAGAGTAACAAATACCCAAAAGAAGAAAGGGAAAGTACAAGAACACATCAATGGAAGTAAAAGAAGAAATTACTAAAATTTAGTAAAGAAAAGAAAAAAGCAAAAAGCAAGAGAAGAGAGAGAGAGAGAGAGAGAGAGAGAGAGAGAGAGAGAGAGTACCTTTGGGATCTGAAGAAGGGAAGCAAAGAAAAGAGGTGCTGGGTTCAAGTTGGGCATGTTTCCCCTGGAAACCCCCAACCATTCTCTTTCTGCAAAATTTATTTTTAAAAAATTAATACTTTTTTTGGAATTGATTGAATATGTTATGTTATGTTATGTTATGTTATGTTATGTGTGTGTGTTGTATTGGATGTAGCTTAGGGAAAGAGGAAGACCCATAAATGATACTGCCCCAATTACTAACTGATGAAAGTGAAGTACTTTAAAATAATCCAAAAATGACAGAAAGAGAAAGAAGAGAGAGACAGAGAGAGAGTGGTTTTTTGCACTAACCACTAAGGCACCACTACAGTATAGGCCACCATTGTATTTGTATTTGTATTTGTATAGTAAGAGAGAAGCAAGTAAAGTAAAGAGAGCACTGTTGCATTTGTTTTTACCCCATCTTTGTCTTTTCCCAATGTCATTAACGTCTTTTCTTTATCATTTCAAGGTCCCGCTATATTCTTACTCTTCCTATTCTTATCCTTAATTCCCACCTTCTAACCATTTTTTTAAAATTATGATGGGTTTTTTTTGTTGAACATTTGAAAATTTGAGTAAAAAAGGGCTCATTCTTTATCCGATCTTTTTAAACTTGTCTCAATTATTTAAATATCATATTGGTCTAATTTTTTAATATAAAGGGTGTTTGGTAAATGATTTTTGGATGACTTTTTATTGGAGTTTGTTTTTTATATGTAGTCAATTAGATCGGAAAAAGTGTTTGATAACGGCTTTTGGAGTGGTGGAATAGTCGATGGTTTGCAAGTAAAAGTTGCTTTCACCGCTTTTTTGTATTAGCTATTGGTTTTTTGCTTTTATTTTGTACTTAAAACAACTAATAATTACAGGGTCAATCAAACAAGCTACTAAAAATAGTCGGCTAAGCAGACACGAGAAAAAGTCATAAGCCACCAGCCAATTGTCAAATACCCCATAGACTTCTATTCATGGTCCCATGTAGAGGTGGCATATGGGTCGGGTCAGCCCAGTCCACCCACGGCCGTCTCTGGGGCCTCGTGGATCAGGCCCGTCTAACCCGTTATCCAGCCCCGTTCAACCCGTGAAAAAGGAAAATCCGCACCGGGCTCGGTTGTTATAACTCAATCGATAGTAACCGCCCAACCAACCGCGTCTAACCGCCCACTAAATCACCCAGTCCAGTCCACCTGCCCTAACCACCCAGCCCACCCAGCCCACAGCAACACTAACTACCCAGACCACCCAGCCCACCCGTTACCCCCACAAACCACCCACCCAGCCCAACTCGCGTGACCCCTGAACCGAAAATTTTCATTTAACTCGGAAAACTTTTGCTTTGCCTCTTGATAATACAATCGCTAACACGAAAGCCATAGAAATTTTGAAAGCAGGACCTGAGTTGCCCCTACTTTTAGCAGTGAATTACTTCGTGTTCATTGTTGTGCCCATATCCTAAACCTTTCTGTCAAGAGGGGGTGATTAAGTTACAACCATTACTTGACCCCATTAGAACGTTACTAGATGGATTAGAGTAACAAGAGTGTTAAGAGATGGTATATGACCCTATGCAAAGAGAGAAGACGGAAGAAGCGCTAGTGGAGTATTGACACTCCAACGCGATAAAATTCCACTTTCATGTTATTTAACCAAGCTATAAAACCATGAAGTTCTCACTATTTTCTCTAATAGGCACAAATGGACTCTAAGTGTTTGATTACCGATGACCAATGGAGCATCGCTATTCTTATTCGCGATGTTTTGAAAAGCTTAAATCATGCTACTAATGTCTATCTTTTGTTTATCAACCCTGTGTTCATTTAGTCATTACTGAGTGCATTAAGATTGTTAATGCTATTGACATTAGTATCGATGTTCCTACTATTAACACTGTTTTGTGCAGTATGAAGGCAAAGAGGTATAAATATTTCTATGAATTTCCTGTGATTTATGGGTTGGCTGCATTACTTGACCCAGCGGTTAAGACGGAAGGCTTGAAGAGATTGTTGGACTTTTACTACAGTTGTTTGGGTATCAAATATGATGTTGATTTGTATATTAAAACTTGTGCAAAAGTGTTTTAGAAAAACTATTTGATTTCTGTGCTTCCATACTGAACCGAGGGATGCTATGATGGTGATATTGGCAAGTCATCAAAAGGTAGGTTTGATCCTATCATTTCCAAGATTTTGAAGAAATAAAAAATGGGACTACTACATCATTTTCATCATCGTCATATTCCAACTGAACGAGTATTATTCTTATCAATTCGAAACGGATGAGAACCTTGAAATATTGTGATGGTGGAAGCAACATGAGCAGCAGTTTCCAATACTGTCAAGGATTGTCCGGGATGTACTTGCAGTCCCTGCCTCAACAATTTCTTCCTAATTAACGTCTAGTGCAGAAGAGTTCTAGATGAAAAAAGATCTCGACTCTCCCTCGAAAGCATCGAAATTTGTGTTTGCAAGAAGGATTGAGATCAAGCTGAAAAGAGAACACAAGGTATGCAACTGGATGATGATGATGATCTAAGGATGAGATTGACATTAGAATCTGGATCGGATGGGGAACAAGTTGCCAGTGGGATGGGCCCCAAGTAGGAGTGGAAAACTTCCAAGTGGCAGAAGATAAAAGAAGAAGAAAATTATTTTAAAAGATAGCACACAACCCCAAAAAAATCATTTGCAATCGGGCGGAGCCAAAGGGGGGGCTGAGTGGGCGATGCCCCCCTCTTGGGTGAATTACATATTAGATATGTATATCTATTCTTAGATTTGATTGTGTCTCAAGTGGTAATTTGCATGTTGTTGTGGAGGAATATGTTGGTGGTCAACGGTTCAAATCCTGAGACTACTTAATATGCAACTGTTTTTTTATCTCTAACTTTTGTGATATTAGACCTCACAACTAAATAAATTTAAACAACATAAAATTTCATCCCCCTCAATATACGAATCTTGACTCCGCCGCTGTTTGCAATCTATGAATTCATCTAGAAATCAATGTATACAAATAACTATGTAGGCTTTGATTCCTTCGGGATACGTAGGCAGCTGATTCTTGAGAATTTTACTATGATTATCAAGCTAAATTAAAGTTTTCAAACCCCCCCCATCCAATCCAAAAATTTTATCATAATATAACTAATTCATTCACATTTTTACCATCCAAAAGTTTAAAAATGACGATAATAGAAAATAGATAATAATAAATTACGATAATATAAAATTAATCATTGATCAAAATTATTTAAGGATACATTATTAAATATTCAATACTCATTATAATCTTATTCTTTATTGCTATAGTAAGATTATAAATATAAGACGATACTAGAAAAAGATGATATTAAATAATTATGATACTATAAAAATTAATCATTATTCGTAACTATTAATAAAATGAAATTTATTGAACCAAATATTTCATATTTACAATAAACATATTTCACAGTTATATCTTAATTGAATGATACAAAATTACAAATGCAGATATTAGCGAGTTAAAATGTATGATATATACCAAGACTGTAGCCTATACAATAATTAGGAGATTTATACTTAGATTTTTAACCTACTCCTTTCGTTTGTTTAATTGTTACAGTTTGCTTTGGAGGATAAACAAGAAAATTTATGAATTCTATGCAATGATTGTTTGAGAAATTGAAAAAGTTATTTGGGAATAGATAAAGTATGCGAGATAAGATTGTAAAAACAAAAAGTGTGGGTGATTGGATATTTAATGGGAAAACAAAAGGATAAGTGGGTTCCAAAAGTATGGAAAATTGAAAATAAAGATGGAAAGTTTACCAAAAATATAGTGAAAGTGTAACCATTAAAAACAAACGTTTAAAACTAGAAAGTTTAAAAATCTAAAACAAACGGGGTAGATATAATAATTAGAATATTTAAGAAAATCAAACCCCTCCCCCTTAACCGTGGTGGCCGGCCATCATGGCATTTTTTTTTTTGCAAAACCCAACTATAAAAACATTAATTGCTTAAAACTCATTAAATAAATATGGTGACTAGGATTTAAATAATAAGTTTAACAATTCAAGTTTGGCGCCATAATCCCACCAAAATAATTTTAAATAACTGAAATTACTAAAATACTCTTTGCTTAAAATATGTATTTTAAAAAATAAATATTTTGATACTTAAAATAAATACTCCAAAATCTAGGGCATTACAATCTTGGCATGCATTCGTAAATTAATACCCATTTAGGTAATTAATTAAATGTATATATGTAACCCTCAAAGGTTGCATATATCATTATCCAATAGTTTTTTAGGACATAACTAAAATTAGTCCCCGACGTACGTCAGTTATTTGCTAAGCGATAACTAATGTAATCTAGCTTGGAAGATATCATTTAAGAAAAAATATAAATCATCTCATTTAGACGATTTAACTCTTGGTTTCATTATATATCATCATTGTTGTTGATAGAAGCATCAATAATAATATGGTGGCATAGTAGTTGGAGCTATTCATTCCATACACGAGGTTGGGGGTTCGAATCTTCACATTTAATATTTTTTTAGTATATGAGAATGTTGTTGGCTAAAATGCTATTCAAAGAGGGATGGTGACACGTGGTGGATAGCAACGCTTGCTTACGCTTTTTAATATATATATATAGATGTTTAAAAAATGGTATTGCGTTGCAAATTGAAGTCTTGCAACAAACGAGTGTATCTTGTGCATAACTACAATGTGTTAACGAGTTTTATCAGGGAGACAGTTGTGAGCCGAGTTTGGTGAATTAGGTGGGGGTAGACGTAGATGATTTGAGACTCTTGGTGAATGTATTGGGCTCAGGCTCTGCTTATTTCTTGGAGTTTATCTAATGAATGAGCCGAGTTTAGTTAACTTTGGAGTTCAAATTTACAAAAGAGTTTCATCATGAATAAGATGAGGGTAATTTCCATTGGTGGCCCTTTAGGTTTTTACATTCTTAGTGGTGGAATTTTTTAAAAAAGTTTCCCATACTAGCCCTACTTTACATACTATTCCCAAAAATAACCTTAATGAGTTAATTCTGTTAGTGATCCGTCAAGTGGTCAATCTTGTTGTGTGCACCTCAATTTGTGGGAAATTGTTCAATTTACATTTAAGGGGTCAGTTAAGCCTTAAGGGTCAGTTGTGAGGTCGAAATTAACAAAAAAAGTCTAAAAATGTCTCGTTTTGCATGCAAAGAGCGCTTCATTTTATTGTGTCGGGAACGTAACACTTTGCATCCTGAGAAAATTAATTGGTTTAAGTTTAGAGGGTCAAGTTTAGCCTTTAAAAATTGATTTTGAGGTCGAAGATGGTAAATAATGACCCAAATGTCTTCTTTTGAGTGCGAGTAAATGTCTTGATTTGCGAGAACGATTATATTTGACTTAATGGTCAACTAATGGAGATTCATAATTAAGGCTTTTTTTTGGGAATAATTTGTAAAGAAGATCTAACGATTAGAAAGATTTTCAAACATCTCTACCGTTGGGAATATAAAAAACATACGGGCCATCAATTGGAATTTCAAATAAATTCATATACGTTCATATATATTCATGAACAAACTCGATTTTTATGCTTTACTCTTCCAATGTTTAATTTAATTGTACTAAGAAACTAATTGGCATATTTGTCAATGCTTAATTGTGATAAATAGTATTGTAAGCATTTAGCGTTGCCTTGGAAATCCTCACGCACAACTACAATTTTGTAAAATTTACAAGACAAGTGGAGGAAGAGGAAGAGGAATATAGGAAGAGAAGTAATCATGATGAGAAATGGGAGCAATTTTGGAACTTTTGAGCAAACAAGTGAAGAGAAAGAGAGAAGTGATAGAGAGGAGTGAGAAATAGGAAGAGGAAAAAGAAATGGAGGGAATTAAAAAGTAGCATGGTTAAGCCTCACTAAACATCCTAGTTGGTAGAATACAAAACTTTTGCACAAAAGCAATCTGTAAAAATTAACTTTAAGGTGGTAATGTAAAAAAAATTATACAAAAAATGGTGAAGTACAATTCCCTTCTTTCTTAATGAAAAAGACACAACTCTGTCGTTTTCATATATTTCCATACAACTAACTTTCTCCTTCAGTTATCCTTGTCTCTTACCACAATATGCATGTAAATTATAATTGTAACCAAATTGAATGAATGTGCATGTATAGCATCTGAAATACACATAGCTAGTGGTGTAATACATATTTTACCATTAACGTTTTCACAAATACTTATTTATAAAATTTGGGAAGGTTATTAAACATCTACTAAAAAATACATATAATAATCTTAAAACCAGCTTTCAATTTTGAGGAGTAATCTTGTCCATCCATTTATTTAACCCATGAAAAAAAAATTAGATGCAAAGAAATAGACGCATCGTAATATGAATTAACAAATTAGATCATAACATAGTATATATTCATCATACTCCTATAAAATTTATCGGTAAAGAAAGTAGTTTCCCTTTTTACATCAAATCAAAGAATCATGTAATTGTTGGGAAGTTTTCCTTTTTCTTCAAGCACAAGGAACAAAGTTATGAAGTTAGATTTTGCCAAGAAAAAAAATAGATTTTCCGTCATTAAAGTCAAGGTTACAAATTGTACTTCCCTCCAGTTAAAAAGAACAAATTAAAAAGGGAATTAAGACTTTCTTGGAAGACACAAAGGCAAAAAAAATAGATTTTCCGTCATTGAAGTCACGATTATCCTTCCTTGTACTTCCCTCCCAGTTACAAAGGCTAAGGCAATTTAATGCTTAGACGTAGATTAATTAAGAAAACATTAAATTAAATTTCATCACTTACACATGACATTGTCGACTGGGGGGAAAGAAGTACAGGGAAGAAGAGGATGGAAAAAGAATATGGAAAATTTTAATATATATTTTATTTTTATTAATATGGAAAAAAGATGAAGTTGAAGAAAGCTACAGGGCCAGATGGCATATCAATCGAAGTTTGGAGGTGTTTAGGGGAGAGGAATCGAATGACTGACAACATTTTTCAACATGATTTGGAGACACAACAAAATACCATTCGAGTGGAGGAAGAGTAATTTGGTTCCTTTGTATAAGAACAAAGGCGATGTACAAGATTGTACCAACTACGGAAGGAATGCACCTAGTAGGTCATCTGATGAAACTATGGGAACGAGTGATTGAGCAAAGACTTAGGAAACATGTGAAGATATCGGAGAACCAATTTGGATTTATGCCAGGAAGATCGACTATAGAGGCCATCCACCTCATGAGACAGAACAATGAAACATTACCGTGGTAGGAAGAAGGATCTACATATGGTTTCATTGATTTTGGAGAAGGCATAGATAGGGTACCAAGAGAAATACTTTGGTGGGCGTTGGCAAATAAAGGTGTTCCACAGGGGGATATAGATATCATCAAGGATATGTATGAGGGGGCACTACAAGGGTGCGGACTACGGTGGGGAGGACAGAAGAGTTCCTATTACGATCGGAGTGCATCAAGGTTCTGCACTTAGCCTTTCTACTTTGCTTTAGTGATGGACGAACTAACGAGGTCAATTCAAGATGATATACCGTGGTGTATGATGTTTGTGGATGATATTGTGTTGATTGATGAGACAAAGGAAGGTGTTGAAAGTAAGATGGAATTGTGGAGGGATACATTAAAGCCGTGGTTTAGATGGGCCAAGTAAGTGTGGGAGTATATGGAGTGCAAGTTCAGTGGGGTTACAAGCAACGAGGCAGGGGCGGTCACTTTTGGATAGCAAAGTGGTTCAAAGATCGAACATCTTCCGTTACCTTGGATCCGTTCTCCAAAAGGATGGGGAACTGGATGGGCATTGACTCCCCTTAAAATTACGCGGGTTGGTTAAAGTGGAAAAGCGCCATCGGGTTCCTTTTGTGATTCTGGCGTTCCCCAAGGTGGAAGGGAAAGTTCTACCGTACGGCAATTAGGCCTGCTTTATTATATGACACCGAATGTTGGGCGGTGAAACAATGCCACGTTCATAAGATGAACGTGGCGGAGATGCGTATGTTGCGGTGGATGTGTGGCTACACAGGGAAGGACCGATTAAGAAATGAGGTGAATCGGAAAAAGTTGGGTGCATCCATTGAAGAAAAGATGAGGGAGAATCGGTTAAGATGGTTTGGTCATGTGGAAAGGAGATGCAGGTGATGCACCGGTGAGAAGAATTGAAGATTGGAGGAGTAACCAAATTGTAAGGAGTAGGGAAGACCTAAGATGACTTGGATTAAGGTAATTGAAAGTGATATAGAGGCTATTTGGGATTGAGGAGAGCTTGGCGTTGGATACAAGTGGGTGGAGGGCAGTATCCATGGAGGAAGGGTGTGATTACTGCATTTATTTGTTTTTCTCAATTGTGTTGGTATTAAAACCTTTTGAAAACCTCTTTTAAAACTTTTGGTGTAAACCTTGTTTTCAAAACTTTTAAAAGTTCTTAAGGCAAACCATTTCGCTTTTTATCACTCTTGTCGATGCCATCTCCCTTTGGCAACGCGTTTCAGTTGACAATTCATATTAGCCGACCCCAAATCACTTTGGGAATAAAGCTTAGTTGTTGTTTTATTTTATTTTAAATTTAATTAATTTTATAAATTTAAAATTGCTCAATGAACAGTGTAGATACGATATTGGAAATAAAGCTAAGATTAGCAGATTAGCTTGTCTTGCCTCTATCTTCCAGGGACTCCTATGGTGTTCTTTCAATTGGACTTCTCTCGCTTAACTCGTCGAGCAGTGACTCTCCCAGAATGAATATGTTCGATCAATATTCCGAAAAATCTTAGTATTACATGTTATAAATTGAAATGTCGTGGAATAAAGTCATGCCATTT
Source organism: Patellifolia procumbens (assembly GCA_947645195.1). Taxonomy (NCBI): domain Eukaryota; kingdom Viridiplantae; phylum Streptophyta; class Magnoliopsida; order Caryophyllales; family Amaranthaceae; genus Patellifolia; species Patellifolia procumbens. The sequence goes on from CANSGD010000791.1 coordinate 988,215, forward strand.
GTGGGGTATCCCAAAAATTTGACCCCTAAAAGTAAAGAGCACAAAAATGCAAAGGTTTTTTTGTCATCTAAATATTTGTGCCGAAGATTGATGGTGCAAGTTGTTGTCACTTTTGGCCAAAACATATTAATCAAAGTAAAGAAACCGTTTTCAGACCAGAAAAAGAAAAAGAATAAAAATGGCATATTCAACTATTTAATGCTGCTGATAGCTTAAACATGTTGGTGTTACTCCTATATCACAAAGAGCACAGAAAATGACTTGTTCTAGAATCTAGAATATAGGTTGCCATCACTGCAAGAGACGGATGATTAAGCAGAAACACATTAATAATAAAGTAGTTCTGATCATTACTAGGCCAAGCTATTAGCTTTAATCAATGTCATTATATACTTGGTTTTGTATATTCATCATCTATTGCTAAATAAAGTACTCTTTCAACAGTGAAGCTAACACTAGTTTTTCACCTTATGGGTTTACCTACAAGTCCTTAAAATGAGAAAATATTAACAAAAAATAAATAAATAAGAAGTAACTTCTGTGTCTAAGAATTAGTTTAACTTCCACACGCTTATCAACAAATTCCTACATTTACAAAGTTGATTTCTGAAATTTCCTTTAAAATAGAAGGAAAAGATATGAATTCTACACTTGCTTTCTTCTTAAAAAATTAGAATCATCAACAGATCCAGGTTTAAAATGTACATTTTTGTAAAATTTACAACACCAAAACCCTATGGATAACTGGGGAAGAAAAGAGGCCCCATTTTGTAAAATGAAATTCTGTACATAATGAATTGAATAAACAAAATTTCAGTCACAACATAACACATAGAGCGCAAGCACAGCAAAGCATGCCGCGGGACCTTTCAGGATGCTGAATTCTCGTGCCAGAAGACTGTATAAATACAAACTCAAACTACAAATCCTTGTTGTTCTAAATCAGCAAACCCATACTGAAATCGCGAAGATACAAACTCTAGTGAAACACCAACACTGTAAAAAGAGGAAACTGAAAATTAAATGACGTGTGCATAGTAGCAGCGCAGTCTCAAAGCTTCAAGAAACCTTAAACAAGGTTAGAGAAAGTGGAAAAATCAAATATCGTATCAAGTAGGGCCTTTTTTCAACTTTCCTGTTAATTATTTCAAGTAGAGCAGATTGATCCGCCTAGGTCTTGTTAATTTCGTGTTATGTTCCCTGGTAAACGGGTTGAATCCCCTCAACCCCTAACTTCAAACCTACTTATTAGATCGGTCCCGCACCACCCAACCCGTTACTATCCCATTTATCAACATATATATAGACAAAACACAAACTTGAGCCACTTTCTAAATATGAATATCATGCCAAAATGACAAATACGATAGCCGAGGAACAATTGCCAAGTAGTTAGAAGAATCTACTAATCACAGTAATAATGTTGATAATAACCTTTTAACAGATTATCAAGTGGGCGTCAGCCCGTCAAGTTTAAAAGTTCATTAATGCAACCGTTTAATAAGTGGGTCGTGTTGCGTCAATCCACTTACTTAATCAGTTAGAAATCTTAAACTAACCCCTAATTTCGTATCGACTTTTCAGGTTTTTCAGCATTTGCCACCTTTAATTTAAGGATGTTTGGTAAGCCGCTATCTAGCTGCAGATAATACCCAATTCACCAAAGAAGATTTGCCAAGAAGCCATTGTACCTTTAAAAAGGATCAGATTGCAACAAACTATCTTTTAGAACTTCTTTTGTGGGGAACTACCTTGTATGATAGTTTTAGTTGTATAATCCTAACTCTTGCAGACTTTACCAGTTAAGCTAATTTTCCAGGGATGCCTATGGCATAGAAGTATTGTGGCGCATATCTGTCTTTTTCTGCCAGTCACTACTTTTTTTCCACATTTTACTTATCTGCAGTTACACACTGCTTCCAGCTCATCTATTTCCCCTTCCTCCCCTCACCTTTTACCTCATTAACCCTCCCTTTCATTGGTGGAAAACTAGAAGATATGAACACAGAATAAACCACAAAAACAAGTAGCCAAAACTTACAAGGCCTAGAAAGTTCTGATGACCAAGCCAAGGACCTACGGAAGTAAGAAAAGCACATGCCTCAAGGCCCTCAACTAAGAACAATATCCTTAAGGTTGATGTACAAGTAATTAGGGACCTGTATACTTCCATTTGCTCTACTAGGATGGCTACATTAACTGCAGGCAACCTTTTTGGATTTTCTAGTTTAGCTCTCTACATAAGGGCATCAATTTCATTCAATTTGGAAAAAGGGTTTCATCGTTCCTTTTTGATAAGGTAAGAAAACTGGGGGCAACCAGAAACATTCCTGGATGATGTACAATTGTCTGAGACAATAAAAATAAGAGTACAATATAGATAAGGGCACCAACTTCTTCCAATTGGAAAAAAGGGCTCCATCTTTTTCTTTTTGAAAGGAAAGAAAACCAGGGGCAACACCATACATCCCCAGATTATGTAAAGTGTCCGAGAAAATATAAATAAGATGATAGAGTACAATGAAACCCAAGCTCTAGCCTAAGACTTACACTGGTTCCAAGTAGCCTTGGTGAGAAAACAACAAAGGAAGTCAAATGAAATCGATTAATCAAGTAACCTTGGTGAGAAAACAACAAAGGAAGTCAAAGGAAATCAATTAATCGAGCTAAAAAGGAAAGTCTCCAAACTAAATGCCCAAAGTTTTACCACTGATCTAAACTGATAGTGTTGCAAATCCCAAGAGATACTATTATGGTGGAAGAACAAATATCAGAGTTCTAATTCAAAATTCTCTGAACCATAACATTTGGCTCTTAACCAATTCCCATAAAATGATGCTTATAAATTCTAACTAATATATTTCCTCCTTTTCTTTTTAACTGCAACGATTTATCGTAAAGCAGAGAAAAAATGTCCAATCATTCAGTTAAAAGGAAACGGAGGAAGTAATAAAAATTCCGACTAATTACTGAGAAAAACCTAATGATTACAACAATAACAAATGAATGATACCTTGGCTAAAATTAAGAGGAGAACTGAAAAAAGAGGGTGCCAGTGACTAGCCTGAAACATGGGAGATTAAAACCACCCTAACTCAGATTTGGAAACGAGGCCAAGTAATCAACCATTCAAGCAGAGAGGCAGGGGAGGAGATGAAGACAAGTGACAGATCAGAGCAGGCCAGGTGCACAGGAAAAGGTTACAACAATTACAGCTGATTTTCTGGTGACAAAGGTTAACCAATGCAGAGTGCGCTTGGAAGAAAAGGAAAAGAGGGGAGATTGATAGCAGTGGACTGAAAACTCTAATCCTTAGGGGGGCATGAAGCTTATCAAATGATAGGACTATGAAAAAGGTCTTTGCTAATTTGGCTAAAAAAAACGAGAGGAGGAGGGTTATAAAGATTTAAGGTTTTATCGACCTCTTGCCTCAGGAAGGTTCTTAGTTTATTTCCCTAAAAGGTAGAAGCAGAGCTCCTCTCCCTAGAAGAGAGGCACTCTCCCTGTATAAAAAGGATTCCCTAGAAAGAAAAATAGTTCCCAAAAGGTGAACGTTGTCCTTTATTGTTCTCAAAACAATTTTGCTGTGAATTTTAAGGCTTGTAAGAAACAGAACTTTGTGAAATTCTGAATCAATTACAGGGCTTAAAGTATAAGCGTTATGAATTATTTAAGATGCAGAAGAAGTGTCGTTGTTCTCTAATTGTTCATTATTCCGTCATTTTCATCTTTAACTCACACAAGTGCCCAATCTTCCTTATTAAATGTGCTATGGTTTGGTTTGGTGGAGCTCCAACGTCTTCACAATTCAAGGGAAGAGGGTAAGGGAAGTCGAACAAGAATTGAAAGGGGATGAAAGAGAATTAACTGATAACAAGAATGAAACAGAAGGGAAATCAATGAACAATTCAGGAGAAGTCAAGAACAAGAAATAACAAGCGCGAAAGTGGTAAAGTAACCCCTTAAGTTTGCCCACACGTGAGATTAGGCCCCTGAACTTACCATTGTGATAATATACCCCCATAACTTCACCTAAAGGTGAGATTAAGGCATTAAGCACAAAGTATTTTTTTTATTTAAAATACAAGTATACAAAACAGTAATACTTACAAAATAGATTATACGTTATCTTTCTAGTTCTCCTCTCTACTCCTCTTTCTCCCCATACCCCTATCTTGTTTTACCAGAGCATTTTCAAACTCAAACTCACTCTCTGAGTTTCTCTCTTCTTAGGCAGCGGCAATCTCCCTTCTTCGACGTCGCTGCAGTTTCCGATGTACCGTAAAAAGAGCAATAATCGAGGATGTCGCGCTGAGTACTAACCCTAATGCAAAGTTGCTCAAAAAATCAGAATCATTTTGTATGAATACCAGTGCTGCTAAGGGTTTACAGGAGGTTTTGAAGAGTAATCTTGGTCCTAAAGGCAGAGACACCATTAAAATGTATAAACTTAAGTTTTTTCTTATTGCTTTACTTGATCTCAAGTCCATTTTGTGCTGCTGTTTTTCCATAAGCAATAAATTGGGTGGTTCTCTTGCGTCAGTAATTCTTTTTGTAATCTCTCATATACCAAAATCATCTCTGAATGCAATTGCAAATATCAATGGGGCTGCAAAAAATGGATTTTCCGTCCTCACTACAATTTAACTGAGTGAGGGTACGTTTACAGTCTTAAAAGTCGAAAGTGCAAAAATTCAGAGCTGAGATGACAACCCTAAAATACAAATACCTTTGCATAGAGTCGGAGGCCATGGCAGAACTGGGTGATTAGAATTTAGGAAGCAGTTGAGAAGGGTCTCAAGCAAAACGCACTTCAGTGCTGAAGATGCTCTGTATAATACCAATCTATGGATTTTGGATTTTTAATTCTAAAAGGATATAATAGAATGGTATTTTTTATTATTTAAAATATAAAAAAATTGTTTAGAGTCAATGTCACCTTTAGGTGAAGTTATGGGGTTTAATTATCATAATGGTAAGTTGGGGTCTAATCTCCGTTGGGGCAAACCTTATGAGGTTAATTTACTAGTGGCTCTGACTCGGGCAAGAAGTATGATTTACAACTAAAATAATGTTGCCCAACTTCCAGTTTCTAACCCTTCTTTTTGTATATTCAAAAATACTGTGATGGCTCGTTGCTTTATCCCCTCAAGCCTTTTAGGGTTTGTTCTCTTGAAGCTCAGCTGAAACAAAACTGAACTGGACGGAACTTCAATTGAATTGAAAGGAATAGTAAAAATGTGAGTGTAAAAGTGTCAGGAGCGGAACTTAAGTAGACCGATGTGAACTGAACAGAAAATAAGCAAGAGAAATTAAGCCCTTAATAGGTAATTCCCCAGAGTAAGACCCTTTAAGAGGTACTACCAGCAGACATATATTCTATTTGAACTTTGTATCCCAGAGTATGAGAACATCAAACAATGATATACTCCCTCCCTTCTCAAATAAACTTCATGTCTTTCTTTATGGGTAGTCCTCAAATAAACTTCATGTCTTTCTTTATGGGTAGTCCTCAAATAAACTTCCTGTTCAAACAAGAAGCTTTACCCACCCAACTCATGTGCTGTGGATTCCTCGACTAACTCTGTATCTCTCACACTCTCCCTTCTACATATCTCATGTGATGTATGACCCTCTACCATCTTTCTCTTAGTTATATGTCTTTTCTCACTCTGATTTCTACATTATCTATAAAAAGCCTCCATTTCCCAAAGAAAATTATTAAAATGTGTGAACAGACGGCCAATCCTAGAATAAAGTTTATTTGAGGATAAATATGGTATAGCTTAGCATAGAGAAAGCAATGGAGTTGGGCACTAGAACAATAAACTTTTATACAATCAAAAGGGATGGTGCCCTTTTTTTGGTTGAGATCTGATGTTCTCATCTTTCTGCCTTTGTCTTCAAGAAAGTCTTAATTCTGAAACTTTTAAAAAGTCAACCAGAAGAAATAAGTAGTTCCCGATTATCCTTGACACTTGAAATTCAATATGAAAAGTGAATCAAGATTTACATGAAAAGAATAAGAAATAAATTGTTCTAGTGCACTAACTTGTTGCTTCTAGCTCTAAGTTGATTCTCTGCCAGACCACTCAAAAATGTCAGAATATACACGATTTCCTCCCAACTCCTCTCCTGTAGCACCTGCTGCCACCCGTACAATGTCCTCAATCAAAGCAAAATTCCCCATTATATCAACATGTGCACCGCTTTAGGTTACCTCTACCCTCCAAAAAATTTGCTGGAGGAGCATGATCATACTCCCATATATGTCTGCATTCCAGAAGGGGATTGAACCGGGTTTTTCCTTTCCAGCCTTTAGCACACATGTAACCGGCACTCAGAACAGGAACTGTTTCATCTCCATTAACAGTGCTCCTGACACCCTTCAGACAAGAGCACTCATCTGCATTGTCGGCCAATGTATCAATCTGAAAAGGAATATAGCAATCCTGCTGCTGTGCTCAGCTTGTATATGTAGGCTCTCTCAGTAGGGATTCCAACTCCATACAAAGAGAAAATCTCCATATCCTGGGGCATTGGAGCGATACCATGCATTATTAAACAGGAATCTAGAATCAAAATGAACTTACATGAAGAATTGAGCAAAAAAATTCAAAACCCACACAACAAAAAGATAATTTTTATTCTGATTTTATTAAATTAAACAGACCTTTTACTTAACTAAAAGCCAAAGACATTATTATATTATAGTAGTATTGTATATATATAAAGCAGAACAAAGTCAGCTTTGAGAACGACATGTGGCATCTCCAAGTGTCCTTTCTTTTAAGGGAATTATACATATGTAATTATAACGTTTTTATATAACAGGAACCTTGAAATTATACGAAAAATATTTGAATTTTTTTTCTTATAGTCATTTCATAATATATAGCTTTGATCAATCATTTAGTTGATTAATTGCTTCTCAAAGATATAATATTTGGGGTTCTCAAATTTATATTCTTTTTGCAACAAAGAAAAAAACTATCTGTCCAACTTTAACCTAGTGCCCCTGCACTGTCACCTGCACGAGCTATTGATTGCTATTTCAGCTTCAAGATGTAATCTACTTTAAATTTAGACTCTCCGTCATGGTTTTATAAAATTAGCACAACATTTGGTCCTCAATTCATATTAAAACAAAGTAGCAGAAGCCCATCCTATCTGCATCATTTTGACAACACTAGAACCCAACAACCCACCTAGTTTCCAGCGGATTTGACCCAATATTTGTAGTGGTTGTATTTTGAGTCATTCAGATCATCAGCTATGCCATATGAGTAATGAAGCATCACCACGTCTCATCATTTGGGCAACATAATGAAGTAGATCTTATTGAACCAGCTGTGTAAACTTTATAATCTGCAACAGCTTTGATTCCGGGAATGCCCATGTCATGGTACTCTGTCCACACATCCTGGCAGGTTCCATTAGCAAGGTTATTGCCTTTAGTTACCCTGTAAAACAGCGGAGGATGAAGGCACTCACAAAAACAATAACATGTTATCTTAATTGTACATTTCCCAGAAGTCTAGGAAGGGGTATATTGAAGTATGATTTGAAGTCGGAAGGGAGATTAGCAGGGATAATATCAAAGTTTAATCCAAGTTCAGAAAATGCCCAACTTGAATCACATTTCAGTAACATACAAAAAGTTCGTCACGCATTCACTGAGCCGTTGATCAAAATCCCAAAACTATTTCCTTAAGTTCATAAGGGAAAACCCTGGTGCACATTATTTAGATCATAGAAAGCACAATGACAGATTTGGATTCATATTTAATGCAAGCTTAGACTTTGTTCTTTTCCTGAAATCAACTTATCTGACTTATTTGTGGTAATTGGAACTAATTTGAACTGCTTCTTTTGTGACTTGAATTTGAGTAGCCCTTTTTTGAACTTGTTGAACATGTTGAACTTATTCTTCCTGAAAACGTCTCTTTGAAGATGAAAATATTAAAGCCTTTTGAATGCCTTAATAAAGCCCATATCACACATAGACACAACATTCACAAGCTGAACGCTAATGAATCGCACCTTTAAATTCAAGAGCTCCACGTTTCACTGTTTCAGTGAGAGAAAGAGAGGCCAGAGAGACTCAGTAGAGATGCTAAGGAGAGAAGGCGGGGACCAACAAAGAGGAGAATGGCAGCCAGAGAAGGAAAGGCAGTGCCAGGATTGAACTTGACAACCACGAAAGGAGAGACAATTGACCTAAGCCGAAGGAGAGAGCTAGAGCCACTACAAACCCTTATAGATACTTGCATACTAACTCTAACTCCCAAGGTGCTGATTTCCCATACCCAAGAAGCACGAATACACCAGTCAGTAGCATATCCAACATGTATCCGACATACGATACATGGAGGACAACAGTAAACATATCACACAGAAAACCTTTCATATAGTTTATAATTTTTCAGCTACTCAGGAAAAAGACATCCAGAACATGAGTAGGACACTTTTAGACACTCAAAAATGTCTTTTATAACCTATCTTATAATTGTTGCATAGCCTTTTCATCGCTAATTAGTGGAATCTTTAAACATAAAGCCAATTGACTACTCACCAACATCAAGGCCATATAGCATCTACAAATGTCAATACCGGTACAATAAACTCTATGTGAATTCTTTATACTCATTATGATATCTAAATACCAAAAAAACAAAAACGGTAATGTATAAAGACACAATTGGATGCGAGCGTGGGTAGAGGGACTATATGGAGTTACGAACGCAAATAACAGAAGTAGCAACTAAAAAAATGAGATACATGTGTAGAAATGTCCCTTATACTTTATATATATATCAGCAAATGTTATTTAGGCAAAACTTTTGTCAATGGATCAACTGAAGACTCAGAACAGTGAGAAGACAGTCAAAAACTCAAAACACCTAAGTTGGCTACTGGTTCTTTACTTTGTTTCTAAAGGAACACTACACACTGGCTTCATTTGCAACTGTATCACCAGCAAGGCCTTGCAGAATTCACATCAAAGCTTCTAATATTCAAGTTTCCTTCATCGTCATGGAAGTTTGGCAGCTCACTGTTAAGGCAACCTACCATCTTATTTGGTATCAATCAGTCAAATCATATCACCGAATGCTAATTACGTAAATCTTCCATAAATAGATCAACCGAAGACTGAGAAGACAGTCAAAACACCTGAATTGGCTACTTATGCTTATGCATCGCACATTACTACCCGTTTTCTTAATCCACTCTCCAGAATTCACTTAGAGCAACAACGAAGCCTTATTCCCAAAAACAAAGAGGCAAGGGGACATGATAAAAGAATATAAAGCGCAAAGGGTGGTGGTATGTCTCTGTGTATGTGTGTTTGTGTTATGTGTCTATGTGCAATCGAATTGTTAGCAGATATAGCCGCTCTGCATTTGGGGCAGTAGCTGCTTACGCAACTCCCCATTGACCGGTGCACCATGCTGACTGACTACTAATTAGGTTGGAATAATTGTGGAACTAATTCAGCATCAGGGCGATCATGGTTCAAAAATACAGCTTCGGAGGATAGTGGGGAACGTCACGTAGTCACCGTCGCGGAGATAATGCAGTTGCTTCCCACCATATGGTAACCCGGCCCACAAGATGTCTCTTGAATCATGATATGTCAGCTTTTTACACCTTTGCGATACGGGTAGTATCGGTTCAATGGATTGAAAACCTTTACAACCCGGTCGACACGATACGATACGATACGATCTTGTTTTTTAACACCATGATTAGGATCCAATCATACTCAGACAAATTTTAAATAAAGTAAGTTTCCTGGTGGACCATGATCAAAAGCATAAGGCAATAATGTTCACTTTTTTGACGCAAGAAAATAGTGGTGAATACTTAATTTGTCTTCGGGATAGAATGTTACTGGAAAACCAAGGCAGACAAATTTACCCTGAAATCCGTTCTCTCAATCTTCGATGAAGGAGCCTCGGCAACACCCTTTCCAAGGGATGTTGTTCTTCCATAGTGCCCACCTTTCCAGATAGATCCAAGCATCCTTTCCCATTCTTTCCATCAGTATGGGTATCATTACTCCTTCTGCCTCTTGATGAACAGTTATACCCATCTTCAGGTGACCAATCAAGGTTACCCCAGATGGTGTCACCACCTTTTGGTATCATTGACATGGTTGTATCCCACGTCCGAGTCATCATTACATGCTGCAACGTTTGGGGGGGAATGACATCCTTATCCAAAGCAGCAGGGGCGACAGACCTGTACCAGGATAATTCAGTTGCCTTTAGTGAAAAAGCAACATCTACACCATGGTATAATGGCATCAGATTAGATACGCTCACACACGATTAAATTTAGAGTATATGATCGGGTATACTCCCTTCGTTTCTTTTTGTTTGTCCTACTTTCCATTTTTGTCCATTTCTTTTTGTTTGTCCAATTTTTCATCTTTCCCGGTATCGGAGAAGGTATATTTCCCATCTATGGGCCTCTATCACTTTTTAATTCCACTTCTACCTTATAATTTTCTCTCACTTACTTTAATCACCATATTTACTCAAAAAATGTGGACTTATTAGTATTGTTGTCTCCACCCATATGCCTATGACATCATCTTCCTTGCATTTGAAGCTACAGTAGATCAGACAAACAAAAAAGAAAAGGAGGGGGTAGAATAGCTATCATAATTTTTGCGTTTAATGGTAAAACTTTGAAACCTTCTGGTTTTCAAGCTTTGACAAACACACACTACCAATATTCATTCAATTATTACAATTTACAAGTGGTGAACTAGGTGATTGCATACTGGATTTCAAGGCATGTACTTAGTGTATTATATATATATATGGTTTTTATTTCCTTTCCAAAGCAAATTATGGACTAACTTGAGCTCCTTCGAGCTATTTTGATTAACAATGTCCTCCCATATAGCTTTGTATTCCTAACGTTGTTTTGTGAATTTTGGCGGTTATTACATTTTCTGTGCACTTTGGAGCTAAGCTGAGCACTTTGTCACCACTGTAGAGCTTATGGGTCACCTTTGGGTCCACTAGACACTCATTGGAGTTTATTTTTTTCAAAAATATAATCCCATTTATAAATATGAGATTATATTGAGGTAAGAAAGATTAATAATCGTCTAGGCTGCCCTCGCACAAGGACGAAGCCCATTACAAGCCATAAACCCCCCAACCCCTCCCCTCTATAAATTATTTTTGCTTTCACCAAGATTTGAACCTTGTTCTCCCACGTAAGAGAAAGGCTATACCATTGGACCCAGGGTCCTTGGACTCATGGGAGGCTATGGATGGTAACATTGGAGTCTGGGAGAGCAAAATGTAAAAAAAGATAAAACTGATCTCGTTCCATATTTTTCATATTCCAATCAACCAACATCGCACGATGGTTCAAACATAGTTTTCTCATCAACCCGATTAGTGGTGGGCTGTACAAGGGCATCGATGCTTGACACTATAGACTAATTTTGTATCTTCTTTGGGAGTTTTATAATTTAGTGGTTGGTATAAATACCTTAGTCCTAAGCGTAATACGATTAGACATATTAGTTTCGGCACTTACTTTACTCATGAACCCTAGGTTTGAAAGTTCATACTTTAAATCTCAGTTTCATTGAACTTTATGCAAGAATATTCTTTTCATTCATTGTTTCGTGTTGAAGGTGTTGTTGATTTCATTAATTAATGAGCTCCTTTTCTAGGGAAAAGTGAGAGAAACCATATATATACCTTAATGAGAATGCTTTGAATTTCTTTAATGTTGGTTGGATTAAGATTAGAGTAATTCCAAATGAGATGCTTTTATATTTAGTTCGTGTAATTAGGCAGATTATGTTGGCTTTTAGAGAATAAATTGAAAGATCATACAAATTCTGTTAGCCATCGTACTCCATATTTTGATTAAAGAGCGTTAAGACATGACCATAGCCCGTCGGATTAACCTAGGCTCCAATAATGCGAGCCCAACCTAAATTTGCCAGTACATTGTGTTACGAAATAGTTCAAATAGTTGAGCATTAATTGATGGAACTCGTCTCCATGTGGGATCGACCCATGTTGTTGATTATCAAGTATGATACAAACCGCACTAGTGGTATGCATAGCTCATCGAGTTTTTGGGGTTGTGGTGGAGACAATTTGAACCAATTTTATCGTCTTGTTGGAAGTTGTCGTAATTAAGACAATCCTCCTGTTTTTCTTTCTTTGGCTTTTCCTGTGTTCGCCATGCCCAAAGCAACAAAAGAAAGACGAGTAAGGAAAGGAAGGGATTACATTTCCACTCATGGCTAAATCATTGTTATGGGGTAGTTTCCCTCATGGTATTGATGTGATTATATTTTATATAGTTTTCCCCTTGTTGTGAGCTAATAATGTGCTAATCATGCTCTTGGGAGC